>CAWUFW010005089.1:980000-1408862 GCA_963921515.1 Calotriton arnoldi | reverse complement strand
CCCCATTGCCACAATGGTCAAAATGTGCTTCAGCTATGGACCCCACACTTACCTTTTGGTCACTGTGATGATGGGGGTTTAGGCCCCATTGCCACAATGGTCAAAATGTGCTTCAGCTATGGACCCCACACTTGCCTTTTGGTCACTGTGATGATGGGGGTTTAGGCCCCATTGCCACAATGGTCATGGGCTGCTTGCATTGTGGGTGCCACACACATATATGTGTGGCACATGTGCTAGGGGGTCACATTGTATGTTCAATGTCATGTTCGGTGTTGTAGGCATTTGACACAGCCTGCTCACACGCTTGTCATGGTGGTGGGGGATGTCTTAATCTTGCATTCCCTAGGTTGTGGTGTGCTTGTTGTGTCATGCATTGTCCATCCTATGAGTGGGGGTGGTAGTAGTGGTAGGCATCCAGCCCCCCTGGCTAAGGGTGGTAGTAGTGGTGGGCATCCTGCCCCCTGGCTAAGGGTGGTGGTAGGCATCCAGCCCCCCTGGCTAAGGGTGGTGGTTGGCATCCAGCCCACCCTGGCTAAGGGTGGTAGTAGTGGTGGGCATCCTGCCCCCTGGCTAAGGGTGGTAGTGGTGGGCATCTGGCACCCCCTGGCTAAGGGTGGTAGTAGTGGTGGGCATCCAGCCCCCTGGCTAAGGGTGGTGGTAGGCATCCAGCCCCCTGGCTAAGGGTGGTAGTAGTGGTGGGCATCCTGCCCCCTGGGTGAGGGTGGTAGTAGTGGTAGGCATCCTGCCCCCTGGTTGAGGGTGGTAGTAGTGGTAGGCATCCTGCCCCCCTGGGTGAGGGTGGTAGTAGTGGTAGGCATCCTGCCCCCTGGGTGGGGGTGGTAGTAGTGGTAGGCATCCAGCCCCCTGGCTAAGGGTGGTGGTAGGCATCCAGCCCCCCTGGCTAAGGGTGGTAGTAGTGGTGGGCATCCTGCCCCCCTGGGTGAGGGTGGTAGTAGTGGTAGGCATCCTGCCCCCCTGGTTGAGGGTGGTAGTAGTGGTAGGCATCCAGCCCCCTGGCTAAGGGTGGTGGTAGGCATCCAGCCCCCCTGGCTAAGGGTGGTGGTAGGCATCCAGCCCCCTGGCTAAGGGTGGTAGTAGTGGTGGGCATCCTGCCCCCTGGCTAAGGGTGGTAGTAGTGGTAGGCATCCAGCCCCCTGGCTAAGGGTGGTAGTAGTGGTGGGCATCCTGCCCCCCTGGGTGAGGGTGGTAGTAGTGGTAGGCATCCTGCCCCCCTGGGTGGGGGTGGTAGTAGTGGTAGGCATCCTGCCCCCCTGGTTGAGGGTGGTAGTAGTGGTAGGCATCCTGCCCCCTGGTTGAGGGTGGTAGTAGTGGTAGGCATCCAGCCCCCTGGCTAAGGGTGGTAGTAGTGGTGGGCATCCTGCCCCCCTGGGTGAGGGTGGTAGTAGTGGTAGGCATCCTGCCCCCTGGGTGGGGGTGGTAGTAGTGGTAGGCATCCAGCCCCCTGGCTAAGGGTGGTAGTAGTGGTGGGCATCCTGCCCCCCTGGGTGAGGGTGGTAGTAGTGGTAGGCATCCTGCCCCCTGGCTAAGGGTGGTAGTAGTGGTGGGCATCCAGCCCCCCTGGCTAAGGGTGGTGGTAGGCATCCAGCCCCCCTGGCTAAGGGTGGTAGTAGTGGTGGGCATCCTGCCCCCCTGGGTGAGGGTGGTAGTAGTGGTAGGCATCCTGCCCCCTGGTTGAGGGTGGTAGTAGTGGTAGGCATCCTGCCCCCTGGTTGAGGGTGGTAGTAGTGGTAGGCATCCTGCCCCCCTGGTTGAGGGTGGTTGTGGTGGTTGGCATCCAGCCCCCTGGGTTGGGGTGGTGGCGCGCATTCAGGCCCCTGTGTGCATATGTGGCATTGGTGATGGGCATCCCGCCCCTATGGTGCTGCTGTTGCTGGTGTAAGTATATTCAGATTCCCAGTGTATGTGTGTGATGTGTCGTGTACGTGTTGTATGTGTTTTGTGGTTGGTGTCTGACTTACCTTCTGCGCCGTACGCGTCCGTGCCTGTTCCGGTAGTAGATGTAGAATATTGGTATGATCGGGACGAAGGGATTCATGGTTGGTTCGTGTCGTTCGTCCTTCTCGTTGCTTCGCGTCGTCCTCGTCGCTTGGCTTCGTCCTCGTCGCTTCGCGTCGTCCTCGTCGGTGCTGTGTTCGTCTCGTAGCCGTGGATCGTGTTGTGGCGCGATTCGGAGCTTATGTGCGCCTCTCCCGGATGCTTTGACGTGCCGTGCGTAGCGACAGGTTCGGCGCGTACGGAAAGCGCATCGTACTTGTTCGGCCGGACGGGGCTGCATTTTCCCTTCCGTGCGACTCGATTCGGCGTTTCCGGATTCGCCTCGGTCGGAGAACAGGACCTGGTTTGGGTGAGTACGGCTCGGCCGGGATTTTTGCTGTTGTGCGCATCGTACTTGCTCGTTCGGTGTACTGTACGGATCGGTCGGGAAACTGGCTTTCGCATGGCTTTTTTCCCGACCGAATAGTATTGGGTGCGCCTCCGACCGAGATCGGAATCGGCCCCTTAGTGGGACACTTAAAGATTAAACACTGCGCCTCCTCGGTGGGCTTGCCACTCTCCTGGTAGCACCCACAAACTGTGAATTCACTTTTGGAGGTGCTCATCCTCATTTGGGCATGACCAGAAATATTATACAGTGTTTTTAATCCCATCACTGAAGCTCATGGGGTGACTTTGTCAACCACAAATATTTGTTTCCTGAGCCCTTTGACATGGCTGGTCCTGGTAAATATTATCTTTTTTAAAACAAAAATTCAGATTGCCCCTGTACCTCGTGTGTGACACTTGTACACTTTTCTTTGGGCACAGGCAGGCAAACTCCATTCCCGCCCAACACACTCTGGTAAGGAGTCGGCTGTGTTCGTTCCTCTCCTTCTTCCACCTGCAGTGCAGATGGGTGGCAACTGTGGCCGTGCTCCCTTTTTTTCACCAGACATAGGCACAGGGAGCCAACACAGGGTCACACTGTTCTCCCCCACAGCTCTGGCTCTCTCTGGGGAAACGAGTGCAAAGGGCTTATCTGAAGTTGGACCCCAGAGCACTGGCCCTCATTGGAGGTGATTAGCAGTCCCATCTGGGTGTGACTGGGCACTAGGTTGGCCCTCTGCAGGGGGATGTAATGAGGGAACCTCTGAACAGTATATTCATTTTCTAGAAAGATTCAATTAAGACCTTCTGGCCTCTAAAATGTTGGCAATATCTTGATGGGGCATTTTTTCCTAGCTGATTCCCATTCTGATGAGGGAGAGCTCAAGGACATGCCCTCCTCCCCCTTTAACTCCTGATATTGAACTCTGTATTGCTGCTCCAGTACACACTGCCTCATTCCAGCAGCAGAAAGTACCACAGCACCCAAGATCTGCTCTCCTGTCCGGGTTCCTGATAACCTCCTTGGCCTGGGGTATTTGTTTAGCAGCACCCCACTACCCTGAAGGTTATACTGGCTGCCTGCACTCCCCTGGTTCGACACCCTCCTGACAAATTTCAGGGCAACTATGTATCCAAGAGGAGTCACAGGATCGCCCTCCAGGTGTACCCGCCACAAGACAGTCCCAACACGTTTAAGGGGCACCCTCTACTCCAATGCTCCCAAGGGTCCACCCTCTTATGTGTTCCAGATGGAGTGGGGAGGCTAATTCCATTCGCCCTGGTTACAGAAGTCCAATAGAGTCCTTAGAAGTACAAACCCGGAGTCCTCTCCATGCAAGGGTTCATCAGGAGGCTGGTCTTTCTTCTCAGAGTATCTCCCTTGTGCAGGGGTTTGAAAGTGGAGGTGGAGTGTTCTAAAAGGTGGGCATCTCTGCCCCATCCAAAGATGCCACATCATCCCTCCACCCTTCATCCATCCACTGCACAGTATATAGGAATTCTCCAATATAGCGAATTCAAGCTTTGGACTGTCACAACTCTTCCAAGTCCATAACTCTACCCCTTACTCACACAGAAACCTGGTGTCTTTCTTCCAAAACTTTATAAAGGAGTCCCTTGTATAAACAGTGCCAGAGATCTGGTTGCCCCCCTTTTGTCTCTATGAGAAAGGGCATGCCCAGGCATTTACCGACATAGAAACACTGGATTACTGTCTCTGTCCTGAAATTAGCACGTATGGCAGTGGTGCCATGTTTTGTGATTTATAGTAAGATCAGACCTTTTTATATGTGCCAGTGATAGTGTGATCTACTGACCCTTTTCGTTTACAGTTCCGCTGTTATGTGAGACCCAGAATCATACGCTCAAATCCTGTGTGCATGTCAAATGCATGTTTGTGTACAGTAAGCATATGGTGCATGTAAGACTCTGCATGTTTGTGAGTCTGAGTATTGAGGCCCCTAATTTAGTATGGGTGGCTTCCCCAGACAGTGGAAGTGTGTATTCCTGTGGTGGGAGTATTGAGATCTAGTCCAAACAATGAAGCAAAGAGGATGGAGATAAGGCTACTTTTCGAAACTCTATGAAGATTTTGTTTGCCAAAGGACTGCTGATTAGTTCTCCATGAGCACTGCCATTTGCTGATTAGCTCTTCATGAGCACAGCTGTTTGGTTGTTGGTAGATCTGAGTTAGGGGCAGGACTGCAGTTTCTGTTGTACAGGGACATTTCCAGGCCTCCTGATTGCTGTTTAGAAAGGCTGATGACAGCAAGGTGCAAAAATCTCACACTTCATTGTACCCATGTTGTGCGTGATCCTGGTTGAAGACAACACCAATGCTACCTGCCAGGAGAAGAATCACTTAACTCAAAGGCTGTGTCTAAAGAGCAGCCTGAAGTGTGAGACATATGTTTCACATTCCCTGAAAATGTATATAAAAGTGGGATCCAAACTACCCCAGTTTGTTTCAGTTCCAAATGTTTTATGATCAAGGCAGGGTGTGCCCTACAAAGGACTTCTGTGTGACCACAGCTGGTGTCTGCCTGGCGCCCAGTCTCCCAGAGGTGATGTCCCAAGGGACAGCACCAGAAGACTGCACTTTCTGCGGGAGGAGCTAAGGGTCTGTCAAGTGCCTAGAAGCCTGCTTGCCTGCCTACCTGCTGAGAGATGGAAGGAATCTGGCTGGCCCTGCACGGAGAGAGACTATCCTGGAGGAGAAGACCAGTTTATTCCTGGATTGAAGAAAACACAGAGAATGCAAACTGCCAGAGTGAGTGAAGCTAGGAGCTATTAATGCTGCAGGGCATCTCCCGGTCTGCGTTTGAAGCCAAGAGCAGTAATGTTGCAGTGAGTCTCATGGTCTCTTTTCGTGGTTCCTATTGAGGACTGCAACCAAAAAAACTACTCAATTCTCTGCCTCCCAGGTGCCCCGTTGCTACTGCTGAAGGCCCCAATTTGGTGCTGCCGCTTCCAACTGTGAGAGAAACTGTGGTGTTACTGAAGAAGAGTCAAAAGGGCTAAGAAGCCAGCAGCTACCAGGAACACACATCCATCTACACCGGCCCGAGTTTGACCAAAACTGCCCTGCTGTGTGATGCACCTCGAGCGGCCCTTGGTGGGGTGCAACTGCCATGCTGTAGTATCTAAATGCACTAGCCCAAGGTGGGTTGCAACTGCCTTGCCGTAGGATTTGTCTTCACTTGCCCAGATGCGGGCCACAACAGCTTAAGATGCCAGGATTACTGTTCCACAACCTTCATGAGGTGGACTTAGCTGTCTGCTAGGAGGCAGTGCTCACCGAAGATGCAGGCTGTGCTCAAACAGCCCATGCGACTGCTGAGGTAAAAACAAAGCAAATTGATTGCACATTTAAACGTATGGAAGGACTACTGAGGGTTGATAGCAACAGGGTAAAGTGGAAGAGAACATTGAGGGTAAGTGGAGGTCTGTGTGATTAAAAGTACTTTCTTTTAAGACAAAAGTAAGCACCGGCTGGATGTCCAGTTATTGTGTCTGTTTGCAGATTTATTGTGGTCTGAGCTCTAGCCCAATCCCCACTTACTCCTTGAGAAGCCTGTGGCTGCGTGCCCTATCTACTCTGAGAGTCAAGTGTGGAAAGGATTGTACTTGGCCCAGTTAGCAGAACCAAAGTAGCATAGACCCCAGGAGCTCAGTAGAAAACAATCACAACCACCACGGTTGGGGCAAAATAACTCCTGTGAGCCCTGTGCCCCCCAACCGCATATGGGCTGTCAGTGTGTATGTCAGAATATCATTATCAAGAATACAATTGGACAGAATATCTTATACTAAATGCTGTTTACAAAAGCATTGGCCTGTTCAGTTGAAATTGTCTATTATTATCTTGAATGGGATACAGTTTTTGTAGACAATATTTTTGTACGCTATTGTAGTACCATACCGTGAGAGAGTGGGTTCTGACCAATCTTTGGACCTCTGGTTTGGTTTTTGGACCTTTTCTGTGAGTAAATGCATTAATTGAGTCTCACTCACTGTAAGCTTCTGCTAGCACGTACTTGAGTGCTAACTGCTAACCAACGATGCCTGCCTTCTATAAAAGGTCCACTGCAACACAGCTGGGGTAAGAGGTTGTGTGCTGGTTTCAAGCGAACATGTATTCACGTGGTGTGCACACTTGTCAGTGAGTGGGTCTACTATCTGACTCAGGTTTTCTCACACTTAGCCTATCACCGATGTGACCATGAGTAAATTGTTTATGGCCTATGTAGGTCTTATAATTTAACTGGGCATGCAATATGAATTTTCCCCATTTGATTTTGATTACTGTGTGAGTCTATAGTGCATTACTGTGAGACTGTGTACTTTGCCGTATTCTCAATGTATGTGTCAGCAGCACTAAAACATTAACTTTGCTTTGGCTCAACACAGAGAAAAGAATAAAGGGCTAGATGTACTAATATTAGTAATGCCGATTTCCTAATTGGGATTCACTGCGAATCGCAATTTGAAAATCGGTATTCCTAATGTATGAAACTCTTTTGAGTTTCATTAGCGATTTCTGGGGGTCGCAAATAGACCGACCTCATGAATATTAATGAGGTAGGTCACAATTTGCTACCCATTAGGAATCGCAGCTACCACAGGGATTGTGGCCTGCTGATGTCAGCAGACCACCATGTCTGTGATTGCTTTTTGATAAAGCAATCTTTTTTAAATTTAAATGCAGGTCGTTTTCCATAAAGGAAA
Organism: Calotriton arnoldi; assembly: GCA_963921515.1. Classification (NCBI taxonomy): domain Eukaryota; kingdom Metazoa; phylum Chordata; class Amphibia; order Caudata; family Salamandridae; genus Calotriton; species Calotriton arnoldi. The sequence goes on along the minus strand of CAWUFW010005089.1, from coordinate 1,401,746 downwards.
ACGGAATGCATTTGAAAAGAAAAAATTAAGCTTTGGAGTTTCATTTTAATAGCAGGCAGTGGTCCGTGGGACCACTGCCTGCATTTAAAAATATTTTTACTTACACTCTCAAAGGGGAAAGACCCCTTCCCCTTTTCAAATGGTTTACCACCAGTTTTAAACTGGTGGTAAAGTATTGGTGTTTTGCGACCGGAATTCGGTTGCAAAATAGTAATACATACCATACCGTTTCGGTATTTGGAAGGGACGCCCTAAACACACCCCTTCTAAGTACCGAATCGCAAATGCAAAATGTGAATCACATTTTGTACATTTAAAAAAGCATTTATCCGGTCGCACACAGCCCGATTCTGCTAATCGGACCGTTTACCACTGGAAAAATGCTTTGTCTTTTTTCCTATGTTCAAAAAGGTCCCGAGTGAAAATATAAATTAATTCACCCATATTTACACTCCTTTATAAACTATAGATTTTGCAGTATTTTCCTGCATCAGTCCATAATGAGATTCGGGTTTGAACTACCCTGCTGAGTCAAGTATATTCTCCTGGGCAGCAAGTAGTTGAAAGACTCTCCCAAGACAACAAACCCATTTGGGGGGGATTACACTTCTCCTGGGAGAGATACAGGGCAAGAGAGGAATCTGCATGGGCTAATTACCTCACAGTCAATGGCTACCTCAAATTGAGAAGACCCTTAAAGACCCAACTTTTTACATTGCCATTTGAATATTCCAGACGTTTTCATTACAGTCCTTTTCAGTTTGATTCCGAAGTTATGCATACTTCTAAAACTGGCTTCATCTTCCTCACCCAGGATTGTCCAGACTTTTGCTTTCTAACGCTTTTTCATTATTTTGGGTCATAGTTGACAGCATGTATTCTTCATTCTTGATGGATATTCAACTGGTTCTCCTAAAACAGATTTTTGTAAAAAATATCAAAGCTTTTTGAGGCAACTGTAGAGTGGCTAGATGTACTTTACAAAACCCTAAATAAAATAAAATAAACTACAATACAGCAAAGCACAACCAGTATACATGATGTTTGCGGTGCTATGGTTATTCCTAACAGGGTAGCAAGCTTTCCTAATGCAATTAAAAATCCTCCTAAGGTATAACCTATAACTGAAGGCACAGAATGACTAAAATCAAGCTTGCACTTTTAATAAAAGCCAAGTTTCCAGGAACACTGATATTGAAACAAGTAAGTTAATACATAAGAACTGCTTACATTTCTTTTTCTTAATAGTCCCACTAAGTTCTAGGAAATATATGACCAACCTCTGCTAGCTAGGATGGCTCCAGTTCTCCTTAAGTGATGCTTCTATCATTGCTTCCTAAATTTATATTGTCATTTCAAGTCTTGACTGTTCTTAATATTCACCTATAATTACACTTCCTACTCAGTATCATACCTATGGGAGGGAAGCTTTATGCAGTGAAAAAGGTATTCTTCTAACTTAGTAATGGTAGGGGCACCCAAAAAATGGGATTAATTTAGATAGCCTTGCCTCGCGGAAAGAATGGAATGGTGGTTTACCTCCCATTGCTGTTAGACTTGATGTAATAAGTATACAAAACAGTGATGGATGGAATGCTTGAATTACTCTCAGCCACTGGTAATCACTCGGGCTGCATCCCAATCCATTGTTATTTTGCACACCATGCCACCTCAGTTTAGACCCAGCTATATGCAAATCAGTCTTGACCCTGCTCCAATAGGAACAGTCCAGCCCGAACTGCCAAGCCAGGTCCTACATGAACTGGAACAGCAGCAACCCAGGACCAGTTTTGCCCTGTTTATGGGCTTAACAGCCAAGTACAGCTTGGTTCCAGTGACACAGTCTGCATGGCACCCACATCTGGGAATACCCTTCCCACTTAGGGTGACACAATAAGTATTCAAAACAGTGATGGATGGAATGCTTGAATTAATCTCAGGCACTAGCAATCACTCGGGCCGCTTCCCAAACCATCATTATTTTGCAGACACCATGCCATGTCACTTTGGACCCAGCTGTATGCAAATCAGTCTTGACCCTGCTCCAATAGAAACAGGAATTTATGAAAATATAATAACCATCCAGAAGATGCCAAAATATTACAACTCATTATAAACTAAAAATAAAAGCATGATAGAATTTAGTAGCCTGTGTATCTCTTTCTTTGTAGTAATATTTCCTTCTCAGATTCCATACAGACGTGATATATTTCGCAACAGTAGAAACAATAGGTCCAGTAAGGTCAGACCTCAATATTCTGAGTGCCTGTTTGTAACGTGACATTGCAACTTTACAACAAATTGGTGCACTGCATTGCTTGTGAGAATGAAAGTAAGTTTAGCAGGAAAACATTCAATGGGCATCTGTTTTCTTTCCTTCCTACATACAGGACATTTGTCATTGATACTTGCTGCAAAAATTATTAGTTGGCAAAATCCCATAACTGAATTTAACGTAGAGTTGTTTTGCAGACGGCTGGACTATGGTATTGACAAACGATTCAAAGTTCACGTATTTTTTATGAATCAATCTGATAGACTGCCACTCTTGCATTTCATGAGCTCTCCCTCAAGAGCATATGACCAGAACTTAACTTACATTAATAACAATGGTACGGTCCTCAGGGTCAACCATAGATTCTCGAGCCCAATCTTATATGATAGGGATTTAATATATCTTAGCCATAGTATATTTCAGTGACGAAATATCTGCATTAGATCTTCACGGGTTGTCCTGTATGAGCACAACTCATCGTTTGTCCTAGCCTTCACCAGTATAGCAGTGGCCTGATAATTATTGTGAGCGCTATAGGTTTCAACCCTAGATATATGTATAGGGGCAGGAGTGGAGCACTCTGGGGAAGAGGATGCAGCGATTTTATGAATTTATTTTTAATTTTTGTTACGTTCATGACCTTACTATGTCTTCAAAGTTCTGCTACAAACAAACTTGCACCCAACACTTTGATGTTATAAATTTCAAATGCCTGGGAAACCATTCTTGAGGTAGTTGACTTAAAGACTTTCAGGGTGGCTGCAGCGTTATGCTGAAATTTTACCATACATCTGGTTAGCTGGGGAGACCAAGAGATAGAATTAGTTAATTTTACCCCCAGGTAATTGAAATCCCTGACACACTCTAACCTTATATCTCAAACCTTTAGTGACCCTTTAGAGCTCTTAAAGGGATTGAAACCCATATATTTGATTTTAACTGTATTTAATTGAAGCTAACTGTGATTGCAAAAATCCACAAATTTATTGAGCAGCTTCTGTAAAGCTGAGGGGGTTTTGAAGATCAGGAGAGAGTCGTCTTTAAAAAGTAATGCTGGGGTATTTTGCTTTCCTAGTTTAAGGGAGTCATTGCAGTCTTTATCTAAGTGTTCACTACATCATTAATATAAAGTGAAATTACACTGCTGAAAATTACAAATCCCTGGCAAACAACTCGCCCCTATTTTGGGTCACTGACATAATATTGATGCAAACAATATCGAAACACAAAAATATCGGAAAATAAATATCGTTAGCAAAAATATCGCCTTCCTATACTTAACTAATAAAACCACAAATATTGAGAACACAAATATTGTAGTTAAAAATATCGATTTTTACTTATTGAAAAAACAAATATCAGAAACAAAAATATCGTCACCTTTATATAAACATATATGCCAAATATATCGATTCACACAATATTGACTACAATAATATTGCCAACATAATTACAATATAATTATTAAATATTTTTTAAACTCTTTTTAAAACAATTATTTAAAATAAACTTAAAGCATTTTATATATATGTTTAAATTAAAAATAAATATATTATTTCACCAAAATTTTTACAATTCACCCTAAAAAACATGTATAACTGAATTCATAACAATATAACCAAAAGAATATTGGCATTAACTGAAAACATTTATACATCAACTTAAATATTAATATGTGTGTATATAAATGAAATTATATTAAAAACTATCAAACTAAATATCAAACATTCTAAATAAAACCTAAATTAGCATTTACCATAGAAGGACATAAGCGATAAAAAAAATTCAAACTAAAACTAAACTATAATCAAACCGTAAACAACTTTAGCCAATAAAATCAGACAAACAATTAAATCAACAATTTAAAAGGCACGCTAATTTTATCAACTAAATACTTCTTAAAAAACAAACGCTGCAAGACAAGAAAACTCTGCCGGATTCTCTGATCAGACCCTTAAAGAAGAATTATATACATCTCGACAACTACCCCACCAAGTAAGTAAAACATATTTAAACTAAAACTTACTTGTAAATAAACTTAAAAATTTAAAATAGCAAATAATTAACAAATCAGTCTCCAACTTCTATCTCTTTACATGTAGTTCCTAAAACAAGTTCTACGACTTTGAAAAGTGATAAACTGCCAGAAAAAACACCTATTACAAACCAGCATAAAAGTATAATAAAGTAAGTATACAAAAATTATTTAAAAATATAAACTCACACAATAGAGAATATAAATAAACCTAACAACCTCTACAAACTACCAACAAATAAGGATTTAAAATGAAACTCACATTTTTTTTTTCTTCCAATAGAAAAGAAACCACCTGCTCCACATTACAACACCCCCAACGGAAAAGCTGCAAAACAGTGTAAAACATCTATAAAGAACATATATGTAAGTTTAATTAATAGAAGTAGTTGCATAATTTCATATGTAAATAACAAATGTGTAAACTTTAAAAAAAATGTGTTTATTTATACTGTTACACTACTTTCAGGTACAATGACACTTACTAAGTCACATGGGCTGCACCTACAAGCAAGAACGTGCATCAACAGAAAATGTGAACTGGAGGTGTACCAAATATTATTCTAATGCATGCTAGGGGAGAGCCACTAAAAAAGATGATGTAATTCACATTAGAGAACACAACCACCCCCAAATGTGACAGAACTAGAAGTAAGGGAGGTATTGCAGAATATAAGCGAGGCAAGCACTAGCTCCCGGGAACCCACAACCCAAATCCTAACAGGTATACTGCTAAAAGTCACTAAGCACATCACAGGCCAACTACCACCTATACCCACTTTAAAATGTTTAATTACACAAACTAAAAAGCCACCAGAGATACTACCCTTGCCCCTAGAAGATACCAAGACATAGAAATATCTGAACATTTAACAATGACACATAATGAGGAAACTTTTTTTTATATGACAGCTTAGACAATGAGAAACATGTCCTAATATTCTCTACAGCAAATAACTTACTGAAGCTAAGCCCTTGTCAAACCTGGATGATGGATGGGACCTTCAATATGTGTCCCAAACCATTCACTTGGATATACACCATACATGGTGCATATCAAAACATAAATACCCCCATTTATATATGCCCTATTCCCAAATAAACAAAGCAGCACTTACTATGAACTCTTAAACCACATTTAACAAATAACTACTATCCACAAAATAAAACCTAGACTTACAAGGCTGTTACTATCATTTCAATCAAAGCATATGGAGACACCTCCAATAATGTGCACCAAGGGCCTTATTACGAGTACGGCGGTCCACAGGACTGCAATACTCAGTGTGGCGGTCTGACCACCGCCATCACTGTGGGCCCGCCCACAGTATTCTGAGTGTGGCGGTCAGACCGCCACAGGACCGCTACATCCGCTGGGATCCAGGATCCTGCAGCGGTGGTGCAGTGGTCAGGAGCAGTAATATGCTGGCAGTGCGGCTGCGGCACCGTCGAGCATATTATGAGTTGCCTGTCCACCGCCCATTTCATGGCGGTGAGCCCGCCATGAAAAGGGTGATGGAGAGGCAACTAAGGAGGCCCTAACAGGGCCCCCTGCCACTCCCTGGCCTGGGGGTGCATGCAGGGGGGCACATTTTGTGCCCCCCTGGAATTGCACCCCGTTCCTGCATGGTGTGGCATGCACTTCATGGTGTATGCCACACTGTGCAGGAACATGCAGTTGGCGCTCTCATGGCGGCGGTCTGCATGTTAGGCTCTCCTATGAGCCTAACATACCACTGCCGTGAGACCGCCCCAGCACAGCCAGCTTGACCTGGATTCAAATCTGAATCCGGCGGGTGGGTGCACAACAGCCTTGGCGGCAAAATGAGAGCACTAGCCTATGTCGCTGTCACGGAGGAGGTTAACCACTACAATTTACTAATAGAAACCCCTTTTTACAAACAAAATGAAGACAAACTAAGCCCCCTAATGGATTATTTCAAAGACACTTGAGTTGGCAGACTGTATCGCTCTGGACACAGACACCAACCCAAATTCCAAATACCATGGTGGAATTTCTATAACAGCACCTTGTCACAGGAAGCCAAAACCAACAATGTAGTGGAAGGATGGCACAATGCCTTCCAATCCACACTACGCAGAACCCAACCCACACTCTATAAATGTATAGAAGCCATACAAAAAGAGCAGAGCTGCCAACAACTATGAATGGAAAAATCTGTTAGCCAAATTGCATCTAAACTTAGCAACCAAACCAAAACAATGCACGACGTGCTACAATGTTAAGTCAACATCTTCATAAACATTAAAGGAGTAGATTACTTAGAAATAATAGCCATAAGCATATTACAAAATAAATGCTTACCTACAAAAGTCCCAAAAAACTGTCACAAATTGTAAACCATTATGACAAAATCATTTTTGCTATAAATAATAAACATAATATTTTATTACCTCAGTCTAAAAATTAAATAAAACTCCAATATTAAATAAGACTGAGATAATAAAATAATATATAAATTATTTACATGAAAAATGTAAGCCTCACCAACCAAAAACCTCAAAGAACAAACTGAATCCATGACATAGAATAAATAAAACACATACACCATACATTTCCAAATAAAAATCACATCATAATTACACAAACAATAAAATATTACATTTCCCACCCAAAGGAAATAAAATAAATATAACTTACTGTTCAGTAGCTGCAGATTTAAAAAAAACAAAAGCAAAAATAAAACAAATCCAATAGACTTTCCTTTAAGCAATCCAAAGTATCTAGGAACCATGGAAACCCGAAAAAGGAAATCAAAGTTAAAAATATTGGTTTATTATAAACTCCCGATGCTCATAGGACATGTTCGTTGACAAAAACCTGTAAAGTAAAGAAGAAAACCCACCCACAAAACACATTACATTCCCAAAAATACATATACATTACACTTAATCATCATAAAATAACTAACCTAACATAATGTAACATAACATAATGATATGTTGCTAAAACAGTGTACGAAAACCCCAAACTATACACTAGTAAACAAAACTACTATTAATATACAAAATCCCCACAAATAACACTATAACTAACTTCTTGACCTACTCCCCACCCTCAAAACCATTAAATAAAACCTTAAAAAAGGACTTACCTGTTCTGACGAATAGCAGCTCCTTACTGTGACCTGGATCCTGGAAAATAGCTGAAAAATAAACCAAATAGAGTACAAAATAGAAGGTAGAAGTAAAAACAAATGGCCACTAAATGAAACTAAAAGAAAGACTACCCCGATAGAAATGAATGGGATTTTTTTTAAACGAGGAAGAAATGTATTAAAACTTTTTAAAAATATTAAACATGTAAAACATGTCAAAAATGTTGTAAAAAAAGGTTCCAAAATTGCAAAGTATAAATTAAATAATAGTATAAAATATATACAATTATTTAACATATACAAAATAATTATGTTAAAATAATATTGAAAATAAGTATATAAAACAATTTAAGAAAAGTTAAAAAATGTTAAAAAATGGAACATCTTTGAAAACGTACACCATGCAATACAATTTTAATATGATTTACATTTTTTCTATAATGTATTAAAAAGCTTCATTTATTTATCTATTTTTACATTATTTTTACTTTGTGAAATATATATGTTAAAAAATGTAAAAATATACATTAAATAACATTTGAAAGCATAAATAAAATTAGAAAAATGTGTTACATGTCTTTATTCTATAAAAATATATAAGTAATAGTATTATTTATTGCAAACATTTTTTTAAATTGTATTTCTAAACACATACAATACTAATTAAATAACACAAAGTGTTTCTACTACATACAAATTCAATTGCAACAGAGAATTTCACACTAAAATTATAAATATAAATAATCACACTCCAACGTAAACCATTTTTAAGAAAGTGTTGGACAATATAGGAGTGACATTTACTATTCCCACTCCAATCTAACCCAATTGGTGGAAGTGTTGGACCCTAAAGGGGTGACATTTACTATTACCACTCCAATCTATACCAATTCAGGGAAGGTGTTGTACACTAAAGGGGTGACATTTTCTATTTCCACTACAATCTGAAATATTTTATGCAAGATGCTACAAACAAAACAAAAAAAAATATATATACAATTATTACTGCATAATCACACACATTTTGGATATATAAAATAAACTAACATTTACTTAAAAAAGACAGTAAACAAAATTACAAACCTACATATTCATATTTAGACATTAACATATAACGGATTATTTTTATAGAGTTAATTGCTGTATGAATATCTTGGAGCGATATATCAGCATCAAGAGAAGAAAGATTGGTGTGTAAATCAAACTCTCATTGAATGGAGGATAAGTATTGATTAATATCAGCAAGAGAGGGATTATTTTCCGGGGTATACAGGCTCCTGTAGTAATCAGAGAATTCTGCTAAAATGTTTTTATCTTTAGTTACTGGGGTTTTGTCATTACGTATTATGGTATCAGTTTTAACTCGTTCTTTCTTTACTTTCAAATAATTCGCTAAAAGCTTGCCTTCTTTATTCTGTCCTCCATAATATTTGGCACTTGACCGGAGTAAGTAAGAAGCAGCATTATCAGTAGAGATTTTGTTGAAATCAAGTTTACCTTTGAATAATTCATCAAGACAAGATTTGGATTTAGAAGCAAAATAAGTATGTTCTAGGAATTTAATATGATTCATAATACTTAAGCCTTTTTTTGTATTTATTTTCTTTTTATCCAAGACATATGATGAAATAAAATAACGTGCCGCAGCCTTAAATGCTTCCCAAATGGTTTGGAACGGTAATTCTGTAGATTCATTGAAAAGAAAATATTCCTGAATAAAATTTTGAAACTGTTGGATAAAATTAATGTCTAATTAAGGGCTGTGTTAAAACGCCACTGTTTAATCTTGGGAGCAATATGAAGTTATTCTAAATCTAAAATGACTGGGGCATGGTCTGAAATTAATATAGCTCCAATATCTGTATGTAGGATGTGTTGTGATAATTTGGAAACAAATAAATAGTCAACCCTAGATTGAGAGAAGTGAACGGGGAGAAAAAGCCATTTTTTTGTAAACAGGAATTATTGAGTCTCTAAGCATCTATAAGAGCTCTCTGGTGGATGGCTGCATTAAATTGTCTATGCATGGAGGAATTAGTTTTGGGGGAACTGTCTAAAAAAGGATCTAGAACAAGATTATAATCTCCTCCAAAAATGAAATAATCATCTGTGATAGACATCAATGTATTTGAAATGCAAGGCCAGAAAGAGTTATCTAGGTCTGTGGGTGCATAACCATTAGATATTGTTAACGGTATATTATTAATGATGAGGTGTAAAAGGAGCCATTGACCTTCTGTGTCCATTTCCTGAGACAATAACTTAACATCTAAAGTTTTTTTAACATAATACTACCACCCCATTACGCTTACCACTCCCTGGTGATGAAAAAGCATATCCTACCCAATTATGAATAAGCTTTGAAACTTCTTTATCAACCACGTGTTTCATGCAATAAAGCGATATCTGCATTTAACTTAGCTAAATGTGTAAGAACCCTTTGTCGCTTAATAGGGGATCCCAACCATTTAATATTCTAAGTAATTATACGTAAAGACATAAATAACAATTTAAGGTAAACTTATCAAAGTCTACACAATTAACCTTAGCTATATAATCAGTATTTATAAAAGTAAGTGATTAGCAATAAAAATGGAACAAACAAAATGAAAATTTATATGAAAGTGCACATAATAAAGCCATTGAATATAAGTGGTTAAGAGTAGCAATTTAAAATGAAAACATTGTAAATGAATTCTCCATATTGAATAATAATTAACAATAATAGAAGAAAAGAAGATTGAAGCATGAAATGGGAAAATAAATATGTAAAGAAGAAAGAAGTATGAGAATTGTAAAATACGCAAGAAATGGGAAGGAAAAAGAAAGAAAGAGGAAAAAAAGATAACACACAGAAAATCGAGGGTGGTGACACCACATAAGGGAGATGGCACGACAGGAAAACCTTGACGCAGCTGATAAGGGAACGAGTCGGACCAAGAAAAACAAGAATGACGCAGTCTTGGGGATGAACGTCAAACAGCACCTGAAATGAAATAAGAGAAATAAAAGATTAATCAGAAAAACAAGACTACAAGAGAAGATTAACATACAAAAGCAACTTATATAAATAATAACATTTAACAGGAATAGTATTTGGATTAGCTGGAAAATATTCTCAAGGCATAACTAGAGTCAAATTGAAGAAATCGTTAAGGTATCCATCTCCTCTTCTCTGCATTTATTGATGAAACATTGCAGTAACACAGGATCTTCATAAGTCATAGTTTTATTTTTATATGTCACTTTAAACAAGCAAGGATGAAAGAGGCTGAATCTTGCATTCAGAGCGCAAAGCGCTGGTCTCATGTTCAAAAATGCTTTCCTCCTGTCTGCCATGGCTTTAGCAAAGTCTTGTGCAAAGAATAATTGTGAACCAGACCCAGAAACTTTTACTTTGGCTTTAGCTTTTTCAATAATTTGAAGAAGTGCAACATATTCCAGGAAGTAAATGATGACTCCTCTTGGTTTTTGAGATGAGGAAGGACGACGAGTAGAAGGGCCCAATCGATGTGCTCGCTGTATGTCTAATAATGAAGAAATTGGGAGGTCCAGATTCTTAGGAAGAAATGAATGACAGTATGTCGGTGGTCCCACCATAGGCATTACAATTCGACCGCCACCATGGGGGCCGCAATGCCTATCTTTTGTATTGCGGCGGGTGCTGCTGGCTGCAGCACACGCCGCAATCCAAAAAAGGGTCCGTTTACATATCCCTGCACTACGTGGCAGGCACCATGCGGTGCCTGTCACATGGTGCAAGGATATGTAGGGGTGCCCCCCAGCCCACACCTTAAGGCCAGTGTGGAAGGGGGGCCCTCTATGGGCCCCCAAAGTCCCTTTCCACCTGCCTTTTCATGGAGGGTTACCTGCCATGAAAAAGGCGGGCAGAAAGGGACATTGTAATCCCTAAGGCGATGCCTGGTAGGCACTGCCACCATTGTAGGGAACGCGAGGCCCTCCACCGCACCGGCAGGCTCAAGGAGCACACCGCCCGCCATTGTAATATGGCGGGCGGGAAACCTGTCTATGATGGCGGTGAGACCTCCACAGACGGGCTCGTAATCAGCCCCATTATTTTTGTATCACGATATTTTTTTATTCCATATTTTGTCCAAACACCCCTATTTCCCCATCTGACTTGTGCGTAGTAGTTTTGGTGCAGATGTTTGATAATGGAAGGAATCTTTTCAGGCATGCTCATTTTTTCAAATACCGACCACATTTTTCATCGTGGAATTAGGTTGAAAGTTTAACAAAGGTCGTCAAAGGCAACATAAAGATGACCCCTGTTGAGCTGTACAGCCTACCAATAAATTACACAGAATCTGAAAACCTGGTCAATAGTAATGCTTCTAGACATAAAGCCAACCTGATAATCAGAAAGAATCTTGTTCTTTTTTATCCATTGATGTAATTTATCAAGGATCTGGTGGCAAAAGACCTTTTGCAAACTATCAGTTAAACCAATGAGCTTATAATTACAAAGGTCTTTCTTTGACTTTTTTTGCAAATGGGAATTATCTCCTCCACTTTCCATGTTTCAGGTATCTCATCTTTCTCCAAAACCGATTTAGCAAGAATATTGATATACAGTGCTCATACATGTGGTTGTGTTGCGTATATGTCGCCAGGGATATTATCAGTCACAGATGCCTCGCCCAGAGTAATACCATTTATGCCTGCATGTCTTTTAAGGATATTTGTAGAATGATGCAAAAGATGGTTCTGTTTGCCCAGTCCCGCAGTTTATGGGCTCCATCATTAAGTGTAGATTTTTTATATGGTCAGCCCAGGTCTGCAGTTGTATATGGTAGTCTAACCCAGTATCATTATGGTGGCTGCCAGGGGCAACTATGTGCCACAAAGTTTTATTATCTTTAGCCTTCTTGGCAGCGATTAAATCCTGTCAGTTGTTACCTTCCCTCTTGCACACCTCACCAGGTACATGTCTTTGGTTTTATATATGTCAGTAATCCCAATAATGTGTTCTTTGCTACCTTCAGACTTTGTTATACCAGGTAGTTTGTTTTGTTGGATAGCTCGATTTCCTTTGTTCCTTCTAAGAATGATTATTGAGACTTGCATACAAATTTCCATGCACAATGCACATGCACAATGCTGATTACACAAAAAGTAACATCAACCTCTGGGGCGATAGTGATTAAATCCTGCCAGTTGTTATCTTCCCAATTGGCCCTAGTTCTACTGGTGCTCGTTTATAAGAGTTGTTTGCACACCTCACCAGGTGCCTGTCTTTGTTTTTTATTGCTGTCAATAATGTGTTCTTTGCTACCTTGCCGTCTTTGTTAAACTAGGTACTTTGTTTTGTTTGATAGCTCGATTCCCTTTGTTCTTTCTAAAAATGATCCTTGAGGGTTGAATGCAAATTTCCATGCACAGTGCTGATCATACAAGAAGTAACATCAAACTCATAGGCCGATAGCAGCAAATCCATAGCATTAGCAGCTTCGCTTTAAATGCCCTGAGAGGATCTCTGGATGGCTTTGTATGTGCAACTGTTTAAATGTGCGCTTGTTGTTTGCTAAAGCCTTTTCCTCTTACAATGAATTTGTGGGTTGGTTATTTGCAGGGATGAAAATGTTTTGTATTGTTTAGTGCAATGTATTATGGTAGCTGTCATTGCAATCAAATTCTACCATGCCCCTTCCAGCCCGTATATTGACATCTAGAATTGTAGTCCATCCTGTTTGTTCGGTTTGTGCAACTGGAAGTGTGCTTGCCCCTGGGATCCAGGGGCCGTTACAGGATCTTAATCCTAGGGATAATGTTACTGCAGTTAATTAGCTTTCAGAGGCTGACCAGCTTTTCATTGGGTGTAAATCTAATCACGGGATCCCCCACTTCTCGTCCTCCACCTCAGAAATGGAGTATTCAGAATTATCTAGTGGTTCATGTGTAACATTAACATTGTCTGCCAGTATCAATGGTCCACTTTTCATATGGTCTTCTATGTGATGTTCTAATTGGCGTATTGTTTCTGATTCTCCTACTTGAGGCACCACAGTTGTATAGGTTGTAAACCTACTTTATCATCCGTCGATGAGAGGAGGTTGATCCCTAGAATATCAAGTTAATTGAGGTGTGAGATCGTAATTTTAATATTTAATGATGTTTTTACAGAGGTAGCTAGCCCCATGAAGGTCTCCCCATGCCAGAAGAAACAGCTTCAATACTGTAATCAGAGTGGCCAGTTCCGAAGGCCGGGCCAATTATCCAGGTCTCTTGGACGATGCAAATATCAAACTGGTCTATAAATATCCCCCAGTCTGTGTCCTCTACCTTTGTTCTTAAACCAGCTACATTCAACAAAATTAGCCTCTGTTGTCCTTCCTGATTGGTTTGATAGTGTTCATTTGGTTTTTGCTTCCTATTGTGTGCCCTTTATATCGCCCTCTTCTATATTGTTTTTTAAATGACAAGAGTCTGTGAGTACATCATTAAATGCCCTTTCAAGGGTGTCTTATGAAGTTGCCCTTTCGCTGTTAAATAGTGAGTTATAAAGTGGCCTTATCGCGATCTCTACCTCATCTCTCAGTCAATGTATTATGTTCAGACCAGGATCCTTCTCCGGTGATGTGGCAGCGTTGTCTTGTTGGAGTTGTTTGGGGTAAAAACACCCAAAAAACGGGGGATATATTTAGATTGTGTAGATGACTTAGTTGAAGAGTTACATACGTGTGTGTAAAGACACTAATTCATCAACCAGTTTTTGTGATGCTAGTACCAGCTTAATTTATTCATGATGGTCATTTGGTATAGAGAGGCGCTCATCTTTTAACATATCTGAGCAGATTATGGCGTAACAGTCATGTGTGTTCCTAATCCAGTGAATGGTCTTGTTTATTAAGGAATAATTGTACTTTCTTGAACAATGGGCAATTTTAGTAACGTTGGTCATATATACAACCTCCTGGCTTTGATTTTGATCTGTAGTGGTTCTTCTTGGCTTTGGATGACGATAAGATCTAAAATTTCTCTTACGTTTTCGGAGTCGCCAATTTGCATTTGTGAGTTTACCCCAGTATTGAGCTGATTGTCTGTGCATGAAATAAATGTGCGAGTAAGTGGGCTAGTCTGAGTAATTCAGTCTTTTAGCATGAATATCCAGTGTTGGTCTCACTGGTCTAATGTCATGTTGGGTAAAGTATTTGAACCTCTTCTTCTCCCAAATGGATTTCCGTCCCCACACTTGACTTGAGTAGCCCCTGCACTTTCATGAGTTGTAGTCCTTCCTATGTGGCCTCTCTCATCAATTTTTATCACACTATTTATTGATGAATCAGCTGCGTTCTTTGTGAGTGTTGTGATCAATATCTTAAACTCCATCATATCAGCTTTCAGATCATTTACTATTCTAACTTTTGGCCTGAATATGAGTTTGGCGGTCCTTGGACCACCAAACTCACAGTGGCGAGGTGCGGTGGTGGCGGTCTGGCCACCGTTCCACCAGCGGTCCAAACACCGCATTACAACTTTGGTGGCCATTGGACTACTGCAACCACCATGAAACCCTGTTCCCTGGCGGTGGTGCGGCGGTAAGGGGCTCACAATTTGCTGGCGGTGCCGCTGAGGCACCGCCATGCATATTACAAGTTTCCTGACCGCCAATCGTCTCATGGAGGTTCTTATTCCATGAAACAGCTGGCGGTCAGGAAACAAAGGGGGCTCCATGCATGTTGGTGCATGCAGGGGAGCACATGCTGTGCCCCCCCTGTGTGCAAGCACCCCCAGTTCCAGCATGGCATGGCCTTCACAGTCCATGCTGTGCTGGAACGCGCTGTGGCGATCCAGTGGTGATGCAGCATTAAAGCTCACATTTGAGCCTTTGTACTACACCGCGCGGGACCGCCACGCCACACCACGATTTCACTCGTAATCTGGCGGGCGGCGGCCCTGTTTGGCGGTATGGGAGCGGGGCAGTGGCGTGGTGGTCTGCTCCCACACCGTCAAACTCGTAATCAAGCCCTAAGTCATTGATTGCTATGATGGCTGTGGTAGTGAATATTTCTCTTTCAATGTTCCCATTCCTGCTTGACTCAGCACTTGATTCAATAGGTGCTAACAGTACAAAATCTTTGCTACACACTACGCTTGCCTCCATGGGATTATGGGCTTGTGGCGCAGGATCAGGTCCGTCCCTTCGTCCCTTCCCTACCCCTGATAAATTGTTCCTCCATGGAGGTATAGGGCAATTTGTTTTAAAGTTAGTTGGCTCTTTTTTTAAAATAAATTAATCACGTATTAAAGGCTTACTAACAGGTTTTGTGGTACAAGCTTCTCTGAATTTAAAACATTTTCTACCTCCCCAATCAGGTTGTCTGTTTCCCTCAGGGTGCAGAAATCCGATGACTGTTTGGTGGGCTTTTTTTGATCTGTCTGTGGCCTGAGGGATTCTGACTGCCTTCTTTTTACCCATTTTTCCTTTTGAAAACTATGTTCGAGGGAGGGAACACTGGGGCTTGCCCAATATTAATATCCCATTGCTTCAGTGCTTAGCAGGCAAACCTAACGCAGCAAGTTTATGCGCCGCCTTAAAAATTATTTGTTCTCTACTACATATTAAGGTTGTCCAAGAATCTTGTAAGGTAGCAAAAGTCTCACCAATTCAAAAAGATGCCATGGACAATGGGGCCAAGGGGATGGTCCAGCCTTCTCTTGGCTCCTCTGGACGCAGACTTGCATGGGCCTTGGCCAGGCTACGCTGGTGCGCAGGCTGCACACGTCCTGCGCAGCACCCTTGTTGGGGCCCGACTTCTCCTCTCTGCAGCATGTGGTCCTAGCACGAGGGTTAGTTGGACTTGTAGTCTCCAGCCACAGTCCAGGGTATCCTTTGCAGCGGGACTCTCATAGGCGTGATGCAGCGTTTTGGGCCAACCCTCTAACTGTTGGTCCTTCGATGGACCTTTCTTCCCGACTGAGAGGTGATGGGAGTTAACATTATATCAATCAAATTTCAATTAACAGGGTAACCCATTTGGCTACACAATAAGGACTAGGAATCAATGACTGTTGTTAAGAAGGTTTATTACAAGTTAGCAATCAAGTTAAAGTACACGACTCTCAGCACCATGCTGTAAAGATACAGAATAAGTACTGGAAAACCCAATCTTCTAAAGACGTTTCGGCATACCAGTATTAAACAAACAAGGAGTTTAGTCACAGCAATACAAAAGTTTAGCAGTAGTATCTGATGCTCGGGGAAGAGTCTCAGATTTTCTCGTCTATATATAGGTAAATCTAGAATCACCTAAATTAGAGTTCAGGCTAAGATGATGGTTTTGAACCTAAAGGATCACAAAATTCAGGAAGCTGCAAAAAAATTGGAAAAATCTAAGGAAGTACAGGAAATGAGAAAAATGAAGTATAGGAAGCAAGAGAAGGTGTCTGCTTTGCAGAAGCTCGGTCAAGAGTCTTTTTGGGTCAGGGAAGTAAGTGTTAGCCTAAGCCACCCTCAGCAAGAATTAAAGGGAATAAGCATAGCGATCTAAACCTCTCAAAGTCCAGGGAAACATGCTCCCAATAGGTCTGGAAAGGTTCTGAAAGCGTTCTGAAGGCATCTGATCTCCAACGGTGTGAACACTAGGTTTTAACACAAGAGTCTCTTTAGCAACACCCTTCTGTACGCATTATCAGGGCTTCCATTGTCCTTTTCCATTCTAACTTTGTAGACTGCAACATTAGCAAATGATCCCACACTAAACATGAGAACGACATTGTCCTTGTGCAACCAGGCCAAGTTACAAAAGATGCTGAATAGGCCTTTCAGTTTATGCTCTGGCTCTCCATTTTATTTCGTCAAGGTCTTCTTCTCAGGCTTTCTCTTCTATCACTAGTACAGTAATGTATCTATTCTCAAACTAACAATGCATGTGAATAACTGCAAGAAAGTCATGTTAGCAGGAAAATGGAAAAAAGTATTTTATGCGATATGGAAATGTAGGCCTACTTAAGGCAACTTAATGTGTTAAAGCAAGAGTGCATATTTAATATGCGTGTGCACTTTTAAACACAAGTAAATGTGAAATGGCAGCACATAAGATTCACATTACATGTAGCATACAGTAGAATCGTTTGATAATCATGTGTAAATATGGCTAAGAACTACATTTTCAATTAAATATATGTGTAACATTAGTGCACACATTACATAAACTTTTGTTGTTTCTAAAGTAATCACATTTTGCATATATGAAGTTGGTTTCTATTCAGTCATCTAAACAGTAAATGTAATCTAATGTATTATGGCACATATTATATAAATCGATTTCGTTTTATAATCCGGAAATGTCTACTAAGTAAGGATGGTTTATTCATCAAGTCTTCAAAGGATATCATCTAATATAGTTAAGACACACAACATGAGTAAATTCGCTAATCCTACAGTGAATGCACTTTAGTAATAAATATCAAGGGCAACCCTTATTTAAATGTTGTTAGACCACATGAGAAACATGTGCTAAGTGCACAAATATGCTATGTAATTGTAACGTGTAAGGGTGTAGCCAATTTTGCCCTGCACCAGGAGCTTTATAGTAGTTGTTGGGGCTTGCCTCCTCCACCTCCTGTGGTCCTAACACAAGGGTCAGTGGGATTTAGCAGTCTTATAACAGTCCAGTGTTACATAAATAAATATATTGCATATGTCACTTTAAGTGTTGAGCTTTGACTTTGCACTCTGCTATTTGAGCTGCATATTCATGTATGTAATATTGTATGTTGTCCTATATGTTTTATGCTTTTTAACAAAATTATATTAGACCTGTCTGTGGTGACCAAAATAAATGTGAACCAGTGGGTATGCAGTTCCTATGGGGGTAGTCTAGAGGTTCAAAGGGAGACGGGATTCCAGGTAAGAGAGGGAAGGAAGGGAGGGGAGAGCTCCAATAAGGAGCAAGGGCCCTCACACACCCCGAGAGGTGTCATGCTTCATCATAGGGCAGCTCCTCGTTGGGCCGGTGCTGCAATGCCCGACACTTTAGAGTAGATTAGGATTCTTGTTCCCCCCGGTCCTGATGAAATGCCGCTCATCCTTTAGGAGAATTAAGGCATGAAACATGTCAACCAATTGACCACGTTTCACCTCTCACCTCACACACTGGGCTGCAGCAGGTTTAATTTTCCTTGCCAGCCACGACTCTCCTAGTCAGCTTTTAACCATAGGATCAGTGTCCAGCGAATAAAGGTTCTTCAGACACTCATAGCTATTTTTAAACTCACTTTTGACACTCACTCTACTCACTACATACTTGCTCCACCACCCCATCGTCTAGGGCCTCCTGGCAAACAACATAGAAGACCTCCGGCAAAGAGCCCCCCTGCGGGGCCCGTTGGGCATTGCAGAGCCGGCCCAACGAGGAGCTGCCCTATGATGAAGCATGACACCTCTCGGGGTGTGTGAGGGCACTTGCTCCTTATTGGAGCTCTCCCCTCCCTTCCTTCCCTCTCTTACCTGGAATCCCGTCTCCCTTTGATCCTCTAGACTACCCCCATAGGAACTGCATACCCACTGGTTCACTTCTAGGTATATGGGCATGTATGCTGGACCTACACTCTAAAAGCCCTCGTCCCTCCCATTGTGTATAGACCAAAATAAATGCACATTAATTAAGTTAATTTGTGAATTTTGGGATGATACTTTACAGGGACAAATGCCCAAATATTAAGGTAGCCCATGGTGCTTTCTATTCTCTACAGCCTCTAAGTAAATGTTAGATTCTCCATTGATGTGTTTAAAATGATGGCATATTCGCATTTTATATCAGTAGACTCCTTTAAATGAAGAGCAATGCTGTAGCACTGTCCGTGCCACAATATGGAAAAATATATATTGTTGATTTTCTTTTTCTTTCCTTATTTGTTTATAGTGCCTCCAGTGTGGAGCTCTGCAATGCTACCAAAAGAATTTCATTCTGGTTCGTGGTCATAAACACGACAGACTCCTCGGTTGTGCCTGAATCTAAAGTTGAAATGGCAATACGGTAATCTATTTTTACCTGTACTTTTCACAAACAAAAGTTATCCGTTTCTGCTCCTCTACAGCACTATTTATTCTAAGATATGCTGGATATGAAAAGATTTCAGGTTGTCACTGGGACTGCCAAGAATGCCACTAGCATTACATTTCATATGTTACATTGGTGTCAAACTTTTTCTGCCTTTTAGTGATAGATGTAGTATGTGATTTATCATTTGCAGATTGCTAAATTATAGGATTTGCGACTGCCACATCACTTTTTCTTATGCTCTAAACACATTTTGAAATGTGGAATTTTTTTTTTCCGAATCGCAAAATCAGTTTAGAACATAAAAGTTTTTCTGAATCACAAAATGTGCTTGGAATCAAGGCCAGACTGGCCGTAGCGGGCACTGGGCGTTTCCCCGGTGGGCCGCCAGGGTGGGGGCCGTTTTTTTTTATCAGGGCCGGTTTTGCAGCATAGCTGCAATATCGGACCCCTGTAAAAAAATTGGCTGAAACCGGCCCCAGCAAACAACTCAGCCGAACCCCCCCGCCCCTCCCTGGGGGCCGGCCGAGCAGTTTGCCAGGGCCGGTTTCGGTTCCCAATCAGGCCCTGCTTGGAATATGAGAAAAAGTGATTTAGCAGTCGCAAGTTCTGTAATTTAGTGATTCACAGGGCTTGTGGCTATGAACAGTAGTGTATCATTAGCCCGCAGCCCCCATGTTGGGGGGGGGGGCGAGCACCAGGGGGCCCCCTCAGTTACGCGACAGCAGCAGAAACTCAATAGAAAACTTGAACGTTTTGAGTGCTGCATCTATGAGCGTCGAAGCTGCACTGACCAACGTGGCACTTTCTGAGCTGTTCAGTGCCCCCTGTGCAAGAAAACAGGGTTTGGGCCTGTGAATGCAAAGCCACCTACTAAAAGAAACATGCAGTTTATTTCACATCCATACGTTTTTAAAGTCTTTTCGTGTGCAAGAACGTTATATTTATGTTACTATGCACGGGGCATTGCTTTCCCATGCCTCCACAACAATATCATGCTATTGCTGCACATTCGTCACATTTTAAATTTAAATAATTTCACACCAAAACATTTTGCTCAGACCTTCAATTTTGTTGAATGCTGCAAACTAGCGTTTAGTCACCAAAAACGCTTTTTCAAAGATAATAGAACTGAAGTGCTACTTGCCTTCAGGCAATTTCTTTGTATGTCTCACAATTTCAATTTTCAATTTCAATTTCAATTTTTATTGATTTAGACCTCTTTAGAGTTCAACAATTTAAAATGAGTACAACATCTATACATTTCTATAAATATAACAGACCATATACATGATTTCTTTTGAAAATAATATTAAAAAGGATTTTAAAAATGTATACAAATTGTAACAAACAAATTCATTTGGGGTGATTTAATTAAGGCAATCAGGTTGTTAATAGTAGGTAGATTATATCTAAACCATATAGGTTTTAAAAAACAATGCCTAGCTTCTACCAGTACTTTGTTGGGACAGATATATAGCACATGGGCTATATCTTGGATTCCTCCTCTACATAGTTCGCATAATCCTGTCTTATCACTTGTGTCGCTCCAGTGTTTTGTATAGGCATTTAATGGTAAGATCCCTAGACGAAGCATAATGATGCAGCGTCGAACGCTGTGTTCTAGAGTGTCTCAAGTATTTTTGGTAAGTCTTATACTCTAGAGTAGCTCTGAAAGGCTTATAGTGTGATAATTGAGAACAATGTGCCATGTCTAGGTCAAAACTCAGTCGCAGAGTCATTTTTAAAAAAATAACTTCAAATGTGCTGGTGACCATGACTGTAGGGGTGTTGCAGTGCATTGAAAGTGCTCCAGAGCTGTCGTGAGATTTTTTATTATGAGTATAATTTCCCTTCATTTACATTCAGAATATGCCATTTGTTTATGTGCGTAGTTGTGCGTAGTTGTGCGTAGTTCACCGTTATCACTGAAGAACTACTGAGGGGCAAAAACTGACCTGCTATGGTGTGCAAACGGTATTACAACCATTAGTACCTCCAAACTGGGAACAAAGCTGCAGACTAGGTTCACTTTATGAGACTGCACCGGAATAATACACTTGATAAACGTGGTTTACAAAAAAGGAAATCCCAGGAATGGATCCATGTTTAGTGAACGAGGAATGATCTGGATATCTTCAACGTGAAATATGTTTGTGTCAGTGATGCAGTTTCTGAATGGTAGTGCCACATGTCTCTTATTACAGCCAAGATGTCAAAGATAGCATGGGCATTCAGAATGCACACTACTGAAAGAGGACAATAATGGAATGGGCATGCAGGGCACTTTGCATTGTTACCTGGGGTAATCATTCAAACGTGAGCAAGGGTTGGATAGGCAAGAAAAAATAAATTATGATTCATGTAGTGGAAGTGATTTCTCTGTAGAGAGACCGAGGAATGTATCAGTCTTGCTTCCGCACTATTCCTTCCACTTCAAATGTTTTCCTCATCAGCCATTAAATAATAAGAGAACGTGAAGCCTGAATCTTCCTAGAACAAGTTATGCATCAATCCCTGTCAGCCCGCCCTCTATGAGGATGTATTACTTTTAGAAACATGAAATGTGACAGTAGATAAAAGGCTCCTACTCCCATCTTGGCAGCTAATTTTCTCCCTGTACTTCACAGAGGCCCAGAGATTTACCTTCGCGTTCGTAATACTATTGCTGTCAAATGTATTAATACAAACCTGTTTTGAAATTATTCAATTTACAGTTTTCTAAGACTTCTATAGGATGCTCGAATATGTATTTGTCTTTAGGTTTTTGCCAAGCGCTGTATTACTGGAAGACATCATTGTCCTAAGAGGTAAAAAAAATGTGCTACTCTTAAAAAGATAAAGCAGGGACTTTTGTGCTTTAGGAAAGTTCAGAAACTTGGTCTTTCAACAGTGGGTGGTTGCCATCACTGAGAAGACCCAGCCACCTGGCACGGCTACCCTCACCTTTGAGATTTGAAGGATACAGTGATTTTATGACTTGAGCGCTTAAGGGTGGTGGTACCTGGTTACTTGCAATCTGAGGGGAGCGTGCAACAAAACATTGAAGGTTTTATGTACCATGCATAAGGGGTTTGAAAATCACTCATTGCTTAACAGGGAGCTAGTGGAGTGAAGATAAGACAGGAGTCGCATGGTCCTGTCTGGCTGAACCTAACACCATTCGGGCCCCAGAGTTTTGGACCAGCTGCACAGAATGAAGGCAACAATCTTTAAGACCGAGATATCGGGCACCTGCAGTGGCCCAGCCGCGAAGAGATAAAAGGGTTCATGATCTGAACTTTATGGAAGGAGAAGAGCAAAGAATAAAAACAAGAGCTGGCTTTTACTTTAATTTGTGTACTGGCTGTTAAGGCGTTGCCCGTCTCAAATGCCAATGTTCAGAGGGCCTTTTCACAGATAAAAGTTTACATGGGAAGGAATGAGCAAGCATGCATGACCAAAGACTCACTGAAGAAGTACTGTATGGTGTACTACATTAAGTTTGATTTGTAAAACTGTATTTTGATCTCATATACACAGTACAAACACTGTCTATATACCATGCACTATCAGTGCAGAAATCCAGGAATAATAAAAGAAAACATTCCCTAAACACCGAAAAACACTGTTTCTGTTGTTTTTAATGGCACAAAAATGTGTAACCACTGATAACCTCTGTGTTTTTAAGGTATTGAAATCACTGGAAAACACTGGGAAAAAAAACACCAGAATTGACCAAAAATAGAAACTGAAAACAGGAAAGCCTATGCATATGACAAGGTAGAGGTATCTTTAGCACAATAGGTTTCAAGGAGGGAATGAAAATGTCTCTTTCCAGAGGAAGAGTAAAATCTCTTTAGGGCGCTTATATGGGCTGCAGCCTTAAGTTCCATATGCTGGAAATGGGAAGTGGTTTCGAGTGACTGTGAGAATACTCTTCCCAAGTAGGTATACCTTTTACTACCTCTACAGGTTTCCCACCCAATTTCCAGTCAAAGTGGACATGGTGTTTCCTCCCCCTAAATGGTACCACCTTTGTTTTGGAAATATTTACTTTAAAAAAATTAGCTTCGGTATACCCAAAAAGGGCGTCTATGCTACGCTTTAAATCAATCGGTGTAAGGTCAAAAATGACCACCTCATCGGCATACATTAGAGTGTATATGTTGCATGAAGCTATTTTGGGAGGGAAGTTCTTTATTTTTAAAAGACAGTCTGGTAGATCACTTAGGAATAGTGCCAACAAAAGAGGGGCTAGTAAGCATCCCTGCTTCAGGCCATTCAAGGTGGGTATCTTGTGGGTCAATCCCTTGACTCCGCCCCCCCCATCTGAACTCTGCTCCACGTTGATATATGTAGGGCGACTATTAGCCTTAAGAGAGCATCTGGAGTCCCCATTTTCATTAATTTCCTCCACAGGGTAGGTTTATTGACCCTGTCGTATGATGTTGAAAAGTCAACAAACATACTATAAACCACCTGCAACTTACTCATTACATATTTGGATGTCTCACGTTTACTGCAAAATCCCAACAGAAAAGTAGGAAGAACAGTCAGCACAGTGCACAGTACAAAATATACCAGATTTTTGGGGCAAAGTGGTAGTGGTGAGCCGGGGTGGGAGTTACAGAGAGAGGGATTGTGAAAAAACAAATCGAAACAAAGACACCTGGGTCTGATGGTGGTACTTCTTAGTCTTTTGTTAGTCTTCACTGCTCCCTGCATGACCTGTGCTTTTTGCATCTGAACTGTATGGCTCATGCATAGACTAGGCTAGTCAGCTAGCAACTGACTTGGTACATTCCTTGTTGCTCTTTTGGTGCCATTCCTCTCTCTTTTTATGATCACATGGTCCAGAGATCCAGCACTAGTGACAGGCTGTTTTCCGATTGTTCTTTTGTTTTTGAGCAGTCTACTCCTGGTCTTGTGCCAAATGGTTCATCATGAAAGGAACAGTAGAGCACTAAAATCCCATGTGTTTTGCCAGGGTTTATCATTATTTTTAGACACAGCCCTAGCACCATTGTACGTCAAGAAGGAAGGAGACTGTTTGCAGTTTAAAAGTTTCTCTATCACTCACTTGGCAGACTCTCATCCTACAGCCATGCCACTCTGAATGACCCTCATCTCATCGAATTTCAGAAAATAACCTGGCTGGGCCATGAAACATCTTGGATTAGATGCTGCCTTGGAAATTCTGTTGATTTAGGCATTATGCTGTTCACAGTCAGCTTGTAATGCTTTTTGTTATGTATTTTACCTTTTTATTCAGAGACGCTGCCTGGTTTGCTGTTTACTTAAAAATAAAAATTATAAAAACGCTCTAAGAATTTCACAAAGGGCATGAACCATCAGTATTCAGATCCAGACTCTGGTCAAGCTTTAACGCTGTACAAAAAAATATTAAAATATTTAAATATTAAACATTCAGCCATACAAAAACGGTTCCACATAGCATTTGTTTCTGGAGAACAGAGCCATAGCTGCTGACAGTGGTGTTGCGTCCTCCCCAGCCCTGGAGCACGCAAAAGACCATGCCACACATGGAGCTCTGTAACACATCTTTATTCTTCGGCATGCAACCGTTAACTGAACACACTACATCCTAAACTTTATTGACGACACCCAGATACACTAAGGTACCTCCCGACTGATTACATAACTTTGTAAGGAGTCCACCAAGGACCACAAGGGTCCTACTACACATGATCACACAACCCTATATCTCCCCCTTTGTTAAAGAAAAAGTACAGACAACATATATTCATTAGAGTTCCTCAATGAGTTGTTGAAGTGCTGCTCGTACCAATCTTCCAGATTGAGTCATATGAGGTAAAGGATTGCACTGTGATGTGGCATCGTAGATGTAGACTCAGATGCTTGACTTGGGCACTTAGGTGGACTTGTCTCACTTGTGATGTCTGGAGCCGATGAACATTGAGGCAGATGCTTGAAATGTGACAAGTCTCTTGTGTTCGACTTTCCGGGATGTTAAGCGGTCACCATATGTCCTTTACTTGTCACGACTCTCACTGGATCAGCATCCAACAGAGCGTTAGTCTTATGCTTCCATTTTTAATTGACTAGGACCAGGTCTTTTTTTCCGAACGCATCTTTGTTCATCTGCAAAGGTCTTCATCTTACTTTTGCAAGAAGTGTCTGTGACACGAATCTCATCAGTGTCTATCACTCAGCTCGTTGTCCATTGTGGCAGCTTTGTCCCAATGGCTCGCACAAACAGCAAGGTGGCAGAGCTTTCACTTTTGTAGAATGAGGAGTTGAACGATAGGCACGAAGGGCTGGACATAAGGCTGACCGGAGATTGATTTCTTCGATTTCAGCGCGCTGAACCACTTTCTTCAGGGTGCCCATAAGTCATTCAACAATGCCATTTGTCTGTGGCCGGAGAGGTGTGCTTTTTTTGATGCTTGACATTCAAGCGACTAAGAAAGCCCTTAAACTCTCGGCTGTTGAAGAGTGGGCTGTTGTCAGATTTAAGAATGGAGGGAACATCCCATGCTACGAAAATATCATCCAGCCTCTCAATTACTTTGTCTTGGTTGGTTGGCGATAAATCTCTTCTAATGGAAAACGTGAGTACTCATCAATAACTACCATGAGTGATGTCCATTGTTCAAGGGTCCAAAGAAATCAACAGCAGTTTTCGCCCACGCTTGTTTAGGAAGGTCAGACATATTTAGCGGATGCTGTGTTGTCTTGGGAGATTAGCAGTTACACAGGTGACATGCTTTCAGTTCCTTCTTGACTCGTTTATCAAGGCTAGGAAACCACATTCGGTCTCTGAGGGTTCTCTTGGGGGCTAAAACACCACAATGTCCTTTGTGTGCCAGTTCAATGATTTATTGCCTCAAGGTCTCAGGTAGGACAATTCTTGCATATTTTTCAAATTTTGATTTTCAACGTCATCTGTGAGAGGTCTAGTATGTTTTCTCTATGATTGCGTTGCAATGATATCCTTGAGAGTAAGCATCTCTCTGTCTGTGTTTGTAGCATCAATGATAGATTAGCAGGAGTGCTAGACTTTACTATGAAATTTGTATGCTCTTTAGTCGCTTTAGACGTTGCACTGTGGCGCTGTAATGGCACTCGTGAGAAGTCATCTGTGGGGCTTTGATCCTTCCCTGGCTTGTGCACAATAGTGTAATCATACTCTTGCAATTACAACCTCCACCTTTCGATGCAAGGGGGCATCTTGGCTTCCGGATTTCCAAAAATGGTGAGGAACGCCTGGTGGTCAGCAACAAGGGTGAAATGTTTTCTGTACAGAAACACATGAAAATGTTCACAAGCTGACACTTCACCCAGGCTCTCTTTTTCTGACTGAGAATAACGCATTCAGTCTGCGAAAGACTTCTGCTAGCATAGGCCACAATGTGTCTCTGACCATTTGGATGTTATGTTATGTTATATGTTTTATAAAGCGCACAGCTGCCCCAGCTAGGGGGCGTCCCGGTGCTAAACTGCAAACTGTTAAAGGCACTGTGGGACAGGCACCGGAGACCCATTAAGCCGGAAAGAGATGTGTTTTAATGACTTTGCGGAATTGAGTGTGGTTTTTGATGCTTCTGATGCTCACAGGAAGAGAGTTCCAGAGCTTCGAAGCGAGGACGCGAAAGGAGTGTCCTCCTGCTCGAGCTTTCCTCACCCGGGGGACGATGGCCAGGTGTTGGCCCATTGAGCGTAGCTGGCGGGTGGGTGTATAGGGTGAGAGGAGATTTGCCAAGATATCCGGGGCATGAAGGTTCAGAATTCTGTGGGCGATACAGAGAGTTTTAAACTCGATGCGTTTTGCCACCGGCAGCCAATGCAGTCTGCGGATGGCGTTGGTTGTAGGACAGGTTCTCGGCATGCCGAGTAGTGTCCGGGCAGCAGCATTTTGTGCCCTTTGTAGGCGGAGAATCTCAGCTTTATTTGCCCCCAAGTAAAGTGAGCTGGCATAGTCCAACCTAGATAGAATGGTGGCCTGGACGATGACCTGACGGATGGTGGGGTAAAAAAAAAACAACAGTGGCTTGAGCCCACGGAAGAGTCCGAAACAGGTACCAGCTAATGCTTTGGTTGGGCCTGAAAGGTAAGGGCGGAGTCGACCCATACTCCCAGATTTTTGACTGCCTGTTTAGAGACTGGCGGACAGCCCAGAATGGATGGCCACCAACGCTCATTCCACAGTTCAGTGCCTCACCCCACTGACAAGATCTCAGATTTGCTCGCTTTCAGTTGGAGGCAGTTGGCGGTCATCAAATCTGCTATAGCTGTTAAATCATCCCTAAATTTGAGCGCATCCTGGGCGGAATCGTCTGATAGTGCCACCACTAACTGAGTATCATCTGCATAAGATACCACAGTTAATCCTCTGCTCCTGGCTAAGCAGCTAAGGGTTGAATGTAAATGTTGAATAGGGTTGGGCTCAGAGCCAAACCCTGTGGGACCCCTTGATGGATAGCATGTACCTGGGAGCCGAAGGGAGGGACCGACACTTGAAAGGTTCTCTCAGATAGAAAAGAGACGAACCAGCCCAGGGCCTTACCTCCAATCCAGCCTCTTCCAGGCGCTGCAGCAGGATCTGGTGGGACACTGTATCGAACGCCGCGCTTAGATCCAATAGTATCAGAGCTGACGTGCGCCCTGCATCCAATGCTCCCCTTAGATGTTCAGTTACATCCAGGAGGGCAGATTCCGTGCTGTGACGAGGGCGGAAACCATTCTGGGAAGGGTCAAGCATATCATTATTTTCTATGAACCTCGTAAGGATGGAGTTGATATAGGCTTCGGCGATCTTAGATACCCACGGCAGGAGAGAAATGGGGTGGAAGTTCTCTGGTTTAGAGGCATCCAGTGTGGTTTTTTTTAGTAAAGGGACCACCTTGGCCAGTTTCCAGGCCCTGGAGACTACCGCCGTGGACAGAGATATATTTATCAGTTTGCAGAAGGGAGAAAGCAGCAGAGACAGGGATTTAAGGGATTGGTCCGGTTTAAGAGGGTCTGCAGGGGACCCTGATTTAATTTTCTTGCAGATCGTGTGCATCTCCTCTTCTGAGAGTGCCGGAAAAACAGAGATTGTGGGAGTAGCACAGGGCCCCTGTGCGGGGCCTGTCCTGATCTCGATGTGAGAGAAAGTCCTGTAGATGTTCTCGACCTTCTTGATGAAGAAGGCGGCAAGGGCTTCACATTGCTGATTT
This sequence comes from Calotriton arnoldi, assembly GCA_963921515.1. NCBI lineage: Eukaryota > Metazoa > Chordata > Amphibia > Caudata > Salamandridae > Calotriton > Calotriton arnoldi. The sequence continues at coordinate 1,373,109 of CAWUFW010005089.1, read as the reverse complement.
GAGGAGAGAGGTGGAGCTTTAGGTTGCCCCGATGACTTGAGATCTTTAAGTATGGAGAAGATGCATTTGGCAGGGTTGCTGCTGTTTCTAATCTCGTCCGCAAAGTAGGCTGCCCTTTCCTTCTGGATGGCCCTATGATAATTTCTGATAGCTGCCCGATATTGCCTTTTCAAAACTGGATCGTAGTCCCGTCTCCACGCCCGTTCCATGCTTTTTCAGGCTTTTTGGGCCGTGGCCACATTGCTATGATACCACTGGCTTGAATGCCTGTTACGACTCTGTGACCACCTAGTGGGAATGAAAGTAACAAGGGAGTGCGAGATCCAGTCAGATAGGGTACTTCAAACCACATCCGGGTCGGCCGGCAGGTTGGGTGTGCGCATCAGGAGCACGGCGTGGAACTGCTCGCTGTCAAGTTTGTGCCACGGGTGTTTTAAGACAGATTTCCGAGCTACACCCTGAGGGGGCCCTACTCCCTGAAGAGCCATGGGTACCAAGTAGTGATCCGACCAACTCACCGGACTGGCGTGTTAACCGTGAGGGTGGATAGATTGGAGAAAACCGAATCTAGTAGGTGTCCAGCAGAGTGGGTGCAGCCTAGGACACGCTGTGTAAGCTGGAGGGCGGCAAGATCTGCTAGAAAGTTGCCTATCTCGCAGTCTTGATTGGTGACTAGATGTAGATTCAAGTCACCAATGATGCTAAAATTGGCCGATCTAATGGCCAGTGTGCCTTCTGCAGCCGTCAGCGCGTCCCTGAACTCTTTAGAAGGGCCAGGTGGGCGGTAGATCAGGAGCCCAGACAGAGTGAAGTTGTCATTGAAGGCAATCTTGAAGCGAGCGCACTCACAGCCCACCAGGGCCTCTTTAATAAGAATGCAGGTGTAACCAGCTTTAAAGATGATAGCAATGCCACCACCCCGAGACCCCCTATTAAGAGTTGCGATGCTGAAATCCTGGGGCAGGGCCAGACCAGGCTCTGCCACTCTGTTGGCTGTGAGCCATGTCTCAGTGAGGAAGAGGATGTCTGGTGACTCATCGTGGTGTAAATCATATATTTCAGCGAAATGCTTTACTAGAGAGCGACAGTTTAAGCTGAGGAATTTAACAGCATGCGGGGAGGGGGGTGGGAGGGATGCTGCGACCCAGGAATTAAACCCACAGCACCTACAGCAGAAGGGACCCTCAAGAGGGACATATAATTGGTGGGCGCATGAACTTACCCCCTTGCTGATAGCAAATAACTCGTCCCGGGAGTACACTTGCTAGGCACGGACGGGCGCAGATGGGCTTGCCTTAGGCACGCCTTCAGCGTGCCAGCGGTGCACCCGCTGCACGCGTCCGCTGCGCATCCATTGTGTTGAGCAAGGGTCGCGCCCAACCCCACTGGTTTGCGTCTACTATGATTTCAGTATGTAACTTTGGATCAAAATAAGCCATTTTAGTTGCATTTTCAATTGTGTGTTTGATTTTCTCGAAACTTTGATCACATTCAGAGGACCACTGGAAGGGAATATTCTTCTTTGTCAAATCTCTTAATGTGGCACTCACCGTGGCAAAGTCACGAATGTATCTGGAGCAATAGCTGGCCATGCCTAAGAAGGATTCCAGCAAGTCTACATCTTGCGGGGAACAAGTGGATGACAATGCTTGTACTTTTTCAGGGTCAGGAGTCATTCCCCCTTCAGAGAAAATATGTCCAAAGAATTTGAGTTTGGGTTTGTGAAACTAACACTTTTCTGCATTTAAAGTGAGACCCGCGTCAATGAGCAGACGGCATACTTGTGTAAGAGCTTTGTCATGCTCCTTTCGTGTGGCCTCAAACACTAGTATATCATCACTATAGATAAAAGCATGTGTGACAGGTTGAATTACTTGGCAAATGACATCCTGAAAGAATTCTATAGCCGACGACACACCAAAGCTGAGTCTTTTGTATCTGAACAAACCAACATTAGTTGAAAAAGTAGTAATGTACCAACAGTTCTCATATAGCTCTAGTTGATGGTATACTCTGTTTAAATCAAGACAGGATAGGACTTTGGCACCATTCAGCTATGTAATTATGTCTAGAATGTGTTGACATGGATGTCTTTCTCTCTTGATTGCTTTGTTGGCCTGGCGCATATCAACACAAATGCGCACTGCACCTCCACTGTCCTTTTTGGCCCTACCACTATGGGTGAAACCCATGGCGTTGGACCAGTAGAGCGCTCTCCTGTAAATAAAAAGCCATCCAACGGTGTCAATGAGCAACAGGACGAATGTCCTCATTAATGTGAAGCTGCACCTTCATTTTCTTGTGTTTCCCTAGTCCATGAAACAAAAACGGGAATTGACTTACTATTTCAGAATGTGCATTGAGGTTGTAGTTGATAGATATCAGTCCCATGTCAGCAGCAGTGCTGAAACTGAGTAGAAATGCACTTGACGAAGTACCTTGGAGGACATGAATTGGTGCTTGTACTATCATTTCCTTATGCCTCATGGTTGCCATGAATAACACTTGACTTTGCAATGGCGTAGAAGCAGCCAATGTGTACACCTTTGTTTTAGATGGCATTAGAGGTGGTAGCGGAGACAGTTCAATATATTTTTCTGCAGGCATGATATTGATCGATGCACCACTATCAATAATAAAAGTTATAGGGCAGCCATTCACCTTTAGCGTGATGTTGGGGCACTATCCAAATGAGTTTGGTCGCTTCAATAGGCGATCTCTTTTTGGCTTGTGTTCTTCTTTGTAAGCAGCCAATCCTACATGTGCACGTTGTTCTTCAGTCAACATCACCATTGCACATCCATCTTCACTGTTGCTCGATGATGACGTTGAGGAGCCTTTCAAAGATTAATTTGATGACTATCGATTTTGTTTAGTCTTTGCTTGCCTCAATTGATGTCATTTGGCCTTGTGGGCATGGCTAGAATGCTTCTTGAACTTTCTGTCATCCATTTTCTCTTCTCGTCATGACGCACTTAGTTTCTTTTTCACTCTGCAGACCGCTATGAAATCGTTTTCCTTCCCACAGCCTTTGCATATCTGTCCAGTGGTGGGACATTTATCTTTGTGTTGAAACAAGAATCCACATCGGAGCACAATTTTTTTTTCTTCGGAGACATTGTTTAATGGGCCTCCACTTTACGTTTCTGCTTACTTTTTATGATCAACACTGATTCATTCTGGGCAGCTCCAGTTTCCATTTCATCAGCCTGTCGAGCTGCACGTTTCTCAGCTCTCGCAGCCATGAGTACCTTTTCTAGACTGAGGGCCTGATTCCGATGCGGTTAGGAAAGCATTCCCACCTAGGGCCCGATTCCGATGCGGTTAGGAAGGCCTCCTAATGGCATTTGCTCCTTCCCAATCGGATCGGGAACGTGTCTTCCCAACCGAGGGCCAGATTACGATGCGGTTAGGAACATAGGCTTCCCATAGAAGTCAATGGGAGTCCAACCAAATCGTATCTGGAAGCATCCGGATGCATCATACTCGGTCGGTAGGACTCTCCCGATCCGAGTCGGTCGGAAACCATTTCCAAACCGATTTGATCGGGAAGATTTCCTAACCGCATCAGAATCGGGCCCTGAGTGTCTCTCTCAGCATCGTCTGAACGAATCGGAAAGGTAACCATTGATGTCTCTGAGACGCATGGCTTCTTCGTCATTGAACTCACTGAACTTGCAGTGTTTGATGAGGGTATCAAGTCTTTTGACAAACTCATCCATCTTTTCATCAGCTTGCTGTCTTGCCTGGATGAAAATGTACCTTTCATAGTCGACATTCGGCATTGGATTGAACTTGGCGTCCAGCGTTTCTTTGATTTCATGATACAATACTTCATCAGCTTGTTGTGTTACATTACATGCTAATTAGGCTGTTTTTTTAAATACCAATGTACCATTGACCCTCACTATTTTTGGACCCTATTTCTTCTTTGGTTATGGTTTTCCATTTAGGACTTCTCTTAAAAAACGTTTTCACTGCTCACTACACTACGTTATTTGCTTATGCATTTTTGTTATTGCTTAAACCTTTGATTAAATCTTAATCTAGATGGATTGAACTTAAATATGTTATACTGGCTTCTTTGCCTTTGAAAGTGATTGACTCATGACAGGTATCTTCTGTATTATTCTCAAAACTGTGTCTTAAGCTTGAATCCACATATGCCAACTGTAGACTGCTTCTTGGGGTGCACGTGGCACACACTAGCAGTTTTCTGGACCTCAGCAAACTCTTAGGAAGAGCAGTCTTGTTTCTTCAGGTCACAAATCCCCTACTCATCACCAGATGTTGCGTCCTTCTCAGCTCTGGAGCACGCAAATGACCACGCCAAACACGGAGCTCTATAATACACGTCTTTATTCTTCGGCATGCAAACGTTAACTGAACACACTACATCATAAACTATTGAACACACCCAGACATACCCAGATACCTCCAGTGGTTAATTTGTAAAATAAAAAGTGCTGGGGCTCTCCTCAGGAGGCAATGCTAACAGGAGAAATGTACTGGTGCAAACTGCCTCCTGACTGGAGCCCCGGCACTTATTAACCTGGAGAGGACTTGGCCTAATGGGTAGAGCTGCCAATTTCGGAGCTGGGGAACCCGGTTCGAGCCTCGGCGTGGCTCAACATCCTGTGAGTCTGAGGAAAACCATGTGCCTTCTAAATTAGTGTGTCCTTATCTGGTGCTATAAGCACCAGTGCTGAGAATTAGGTGCCGTTGCTGAGCACCGGAAAGCACTGGCTCAAATTAAGCACTGGATACCTCCCAACTGATTACGTAACTTCGTAAGGAGTCAGCTGAGGACCATAAGGGTTCTACTGCACATGACACTACAAGCGGCTGGTATGCTGGAAATGTATCTGGCAAAAGAAAGTGCCTTAGGAAAAAACTACCTTTTTGTTATGTTTCATACAGGCACCCCGATATAGGCTCAGTTAGTAACCAAACCTTTCACCTATATTTCCCTTGCCATTACACTACATAACGGTTCTTGGTACTGACCTTTTACCGAGTTATGGTACTGCTTAAACGACGTGGGATTTTCCCTAAAAACGAGCCTCATTCATTATGCATGAGGATTCTTAGAATCTCAGCAGGACTACCATCTCCTGCATAATAACTATATATAAGGGTCATTCCTTCCGTCATCCTAGTCTGACATAACACAGCAAGGTAGATCCCCTGAGGGTACCAGCTTGGGTATATAAACACCATATCTTCACTGAGGTGGGAGAGGAGAAAAAGGACTTCCATGCTGACACACTGACGCAAGACGCTGAGGTTCCTGCATGCAGACACTCCAGCTCGCAGTGGTCTGACATCCCTCGCGGGGTGTCCATCTCGAGACCAAGACGGGGTCCCACAGTCTCTCACTTCAGGTAATGGGGTTGGCTTCAGCCTAGGGGGATTCTTGGCTCTACACCTACATTTATGCTAGGTACACTTAGGTACATCTAGTTAGGGTCGCATCGTAGGAGTGCGCATTATCATTGTCATGTACTTATATGTTTGCATATATTCATTGTTTTAGCACTATGGTAGGAATTTACCATCCTTTTACTCTGTTGGTGCTTATAATCATTTATATCTGTTTCTGTCTTATAATTGTCTCAGTACACCTATTTTACACTAGAATGACGCTGGTTTCATAAATGCTTATTGAAAACGTCCCCACCACTTATTCTGTGTTTCTTTCTGAGACAAAGTGAGCACAAGTGACTGAGCGAAAAGTACTGTACTGTTTCCACTGTCCTGAGGGATCAGGGTTGTCATGTTTGATAGTTGCCAAGAACTATTCTCTCCTTGGTAAGAGGAGTTTACAGTGGCACTGTGAGCTAGCTGGTATACAGGCGAACATACCCGGCGGGGGTGTCTCGAATCAGTCTGGACACCAATACCACAGTCTATGTTGTCTAAACGTGCAGATCCTATATAGGTTTATAGGAACTACACGACTTTGTGAATGCTTTTTTATTTTGTCATGGTTTTTGTAAAGTTTTATTACTAGGGAAGCTTGACAAGCCCTCATTAAGCTTTCAAAAACTTTGTCTAAAAGCAAAAATATTTTTGGACTCAAAAAGCAAACATTAGTGTAGTGATCCCAGGCACTTAAGGGAATTACTTTGTTTGTGAAGGTGCTCCTAGCGAAAGGCCAGAATGCCATCATTCACACTGAATTAGGTAATGGCAGAAGTGGACGTCACCTTTGTCCCGTGCTGTATGCTGTTGTGGGTGGACTTAAGATGTGACTGAAACAACACCAGAGCAATGGATGAAGAGGGCTGACAGAAAGTAAGCATGCTACACATATAATTTTAGTAGAATCAAAAGATCTTGGCTAACACTGGAGCTAAATATGACACTTTCACAGACAGTTCCATGGTAAATTCCAAGTTTCCACAGACAGTGAAAAAGGAAACATTTTATTTGCTACCACACTTGATAGAAGTAATGAAATGATACTAGAAGAAACTAGATAAACATTTAGTATGGTAAGTATGAAGGTCTTTACTGTTTATACAAATTGTTAAAACCCTTCTTTTAGGAAGTTAGCTTTTATTTGCATACAGGAGTATTAATCTGCCATTTCAGCCCATGAGAAATTTGGCATGATGCCATCTTTGAGTCTAAGTAGGACAGGATGGATATAGCACCCATATTCCAGAGGACACCCTCTAAAGCAGAGGTCTTCAAACTGGGGGACAGGCCCCGCCTGTGGAGCCTGAATTGATCTCATGTGGGGGATAGGTGCATTTACTCTTCTTCTGAGGTACCAATGCTTCATGCCCAACATAATGCTGTGTTTTAATGAACAAAAAAGAGAGTGGTACTGAGTCATTCATGTCCTGTAGATGTCAAAGTAAAGAGGGGCTCCAAGTAACCCTCAAGGTCTTTCAGACTGTGGATATATTTACACTTTTAGGGCGACTGGGTAATAGCATGTCGGCAAACTTGTAATTTGATTGCATTTTTTTTTAGAAACCTCTTTATTTCAATTCCCATAACAAACAATACAACCAGTCACTTATTCTGAACATACAATCTGCACATGAGAGTTCACAAATCCCCCCAAAGCCCTCCCACACTTCCATAGCTATTGAAGCATTTGCTGTACCTCTTTTTGTGTTAACCATCTAGTCCTTGCTAAGACCACCATTTCCTCCCAAACTTCTTTGGGAGTATATATACTTTCTACCATGTGTCCATGCTGTTATCGATGGAGCTACAGGAGACAGCCACTGCTTAGCTATATCATGTTTAGCCACCAACATGCCCAATCCCACCAGTATCCTGTCCTCTTCAGATCCTCCATTATGCCCAACAATGCTGTTCTAGTGTGTCCTTCAATATGAGTCTCCACTACCTGGGCTAAAGTGGACATGATACTGCTCCATTAGGCCTGGATGACTGTACACAATCATACCATGTGGAAGAAGTCACCTCAGGGATCGCAATACCTACCACAGTCTGGGGAAGTGCAAGCTCCCACTTTCCACAACTGGCGGGGCGTCAAGTAGGCCTGCTGAAGAATTTTAAATTGTACGAGCCGGAGCCTCGCCAATATCGCCAGTGTGTGGGGGGCCATGCATGCATCCCTCCAATCGGCTTCATCCAAGGTGACTTCTCTCCCATCCCACCTCTCCCGCAGTGTGCCCATCAAGTCTAGGGAGTGCGACACCAGGGTTTTGTGAATTAGGGAGATGGCACCTTTTCTCACAGGTCCCGATAAGCAGGCGGCCAATGAGTGGACTATGTTCAGGGACATTCTCTAGCTCTCCTTTGTATTCCAGGAGTGCACGTCGAAATTGTAGGTAGCGAAAAAACTGTGAAGGGGGCATGTAGAAGTCCGAACGAAGGTCCTGAAAGGGCTTAAGGTGATCACGTTACCAAACATCTCCCAGGCAAGAGATCCCTATATGGTCCCACCCTTGGAAGCCCTCCAGAGACGCTACCTGAGCAAGCCAACAGCCCTCCCACAAGGGGTCTCAAATGTGAGCCTACGGTCTTACCCCATCCACTTCAGCGCAGCCCTCCACACCTGGAAAATCACTTGAGTTATCTCTGGAAGGGAAGTCGGGATGGGCACCCCGTAAAGGATTGATTGCATTGTCAAAAGCGATAACTACATATTACAGCAATGTTTTTAACTGTGGAATATGGTTAGAACTACCAATTTTATAGAATTATTGAGAGAATATATGTGTAGCAGTCTTTTTTACATAAAGGGGGTGTGACTTTGACAGGTTTGAAGAAATTAGCTCTAGAGCCATACATTTTTCCATATAAGCACAAGTAGTGTACTTTTAATTCCACAAATAGAAAAAACGCATTAAAATAAAAATACATTTGTTATTTGCCACAGTTAATAGAAAGGAAAAACTGATTAACAAAGCTACTGGTTTGAAGAAATACATATCTGGTTTCATCAAATGATTTGGAAGAGCGTCTGGGGTGGACACTCAGATATTGTCAAAAAAAAGCTGACTGCGTTTTTAGATTTTGCCTGCACAGCGCTTGCGCTGTGCTTGTGAACTCTATTATTTTTAATATAAACCTAAAAAGGACTTACATCTTGTCTCCTCTCTTTCCTGGCTTCTCATTAGTTACTGTGCGTGTCACTTACCTTTTCTCCATTTCTATAGGCTGTACCATATTTTCATGCATTTACAAATGCTTGTTTTCTTGTTGGGTCTTATGCTTACAGAAAACAGAGGAACCGGATTAACAGTGCATTCTTGCTGAATGATGATTCCCTGGAGTTTGTGCAGATTCTTCCAACACTCAGTGCGCCGCTTGAATCCTCTGTTACGGTTTGGCTTGTGGTGTTTGGAGTCTTCTTCAGCCTGGTTCTGGTTGCAGTATCTTTTCTGATCGTGTCCAGCATCCGGCGACACCGAGAGTGAGTTTTGGTCCTGCAACTGTTTTTTTCTAGATTTTCCAAACACAATGAAATGTATACTTTGAGCAGTGCTTAATTTGAGCCGGTGGTTTCTGGTACTCAACAGCGGCACTTCATCATCAACACTGGGGCTTATCATGAGCGCCAGTTAGGGCACAAACATTTATTGGGAGATTAAGTGATTTTCCCAGAATCACAGGATGTTTAGCCAATGCTGAGACTCGAACCTGGTTCCCCAGCTCTGAAGTCGGCAGCTCTGGCCATTATGGCAAATCCTCTCCCCGCTTTCATGGTTAGTAGTTGGTTCTATTTTAGGCGGCGCTAACAAGAGAAATGGGCTGGTGCAAGCTGCCTCCTGACAAGTACCCTAGAACTTATTTTTTTACAAATTAACCACTAACTTTTAGACTATTCACTATCTATGCCAATTTGCAATAGTCGGTGTTGCTCACAGCAACTAATGTTTCAAATATTCTTTAGTCCTCTGCCAGTGAATATCACCATGACTTGAATTATGCATTTTTCTGATTTATGAAATTGTAGAAAATTAGTCGTTCTTGAGCTCGGTGTAGTCTTGTTAAGAAATCTGACCATGTACCAAGGACCGCTTCCATTTGCAGCCTGAAGAAGTCAACGGAGCATATGTCATATATGTCACACTTATGGATAAGTATAGTGGAGGCCAAGCAAGCAAATAAATAGGTTGACTAGGAGAGCTTAGCCAGGGCCTGGCTTGGCTCCAAGAGCCTGAGCATGAAAATCATCAAAATACAAACTTTACTACATTAGGTTACTCCTGTTTTGAGCCACATTAGAAGTGATACTATCTAAACATAAACTTAGAAACATTAATACCCACCCACACCCCACAACCATGACGATGATGCCATAAGTGATTCGTGAGGCCAGTCAGTTGTCATGTGCTCCCTATATGTGGCCTAGGTTGTGATTATAGATGGAGCAAGTTTAGAGTCTATTAAACTATATACAAGATTGGTTTTAATGTGGCCCACCTCCTGAACTAACAGATTTCAAGGTACTCTCAAATGTGATGAAGACAGAAAAAAGGCACAGTGAAATTATGCAGTCGTCTATCATCACACAGTTTGGTCAAGAGGGAAGCTGGGATTGAACACAGGTTTCCTGATATTGTCTGATGTATGCTCTTGCTATGTTTTTGGATTTCTTTTGAAGATACCTGCTAGCTTGAGTAACCTTTGATGGGGCTGGGTGTGCGAACTTGTTTTGCTTAACAGGGATTTGAATTATGATGGGTTCTGCACCTGTAGGAATCCTTCTTCGTCTGGTGCTTAATTTGCAGTAGGTGTGGCCTATAAAAACAACAAAAAGATGCTAAAATAGCAGCATGTTCACAGACTCAAAGTTAAACAAATACAGGAGAGCCTTTTACACTTATTAGAGTTTTTTGTTTTACAAATAATGGTCTGATTACCCACATGCAGGTTGTCTTGCACACCTTAATGACAAATCACAGACAGTTTGTACATTATGTCTGAGTTAATGCAGGCTTCCCATTTCATAGAAAGGGTTAATCCTACACACCAGAAGTTCAAGCAAAATGTTAATTGCAGCTTCTGGAAAAATCTGAATGCCCTTTTGTTTGGCCGTCTAACTAATCCCCTGCAGGTTATTGCCAGCCATGGAATGAATAAGGTCTTGTTGATGACTTTGACAGTCTTAGCGAAATCCTTGCTATCATCTGCGGGATGACTTGTTAACCACCATGTTCTTTTTTTGGTCTGGTAGGTTGAATTTACATAGTCCTTGAGAGAACTTGGGTCATTGGTTGGGGGGAGGGTGAAACCCTACTCAAGCAACAACCATAATCCTTGTCAGGGTGAACCACAAAAATTCACTAAATTAATCGGTGCTTAACCCTCTGGTAGCTTGGTACAAAGCAATCAGGCTTAACTAAGAGGCAATATGTAAAGTATTTATGCAGCACACAAACAGTAATAAAGAGAAAATGGAGCACAAAAATATCCCACACCAATTTAGAATAATAGAGTAAAATTTAATAAAGTATTTGACACCAAATTGCCAAAAATTCAATGAGTAGAACCAGAGATATGAAATTTGAAAGATTTAGGTTAGTATAGGGCCTAAAAGCACAAAGCGCCACTCTCGCTTTTTTGGTCATGGTAGACCGGGGGAAAGTCACACTACCAGGCAGACCACGATAGAGACCTGGCCGAAGTCAGGGACCAGGCATAGTCCAGCTGAAAAAGTTACCTTCTCAAAGTTCAGTGTGAAGAGACTAGTTCACTGAAGGGAAGGCAGCAAGGAGGAAGATGGTCATCTCTGTAGCGCAAAGATCCTGTGAGGCGTCACAGACAGTCGTGGCTGGAACTTCGCTTTGGCAGTCATCGCTCTGTCAATGCTGTAACGTGAAGTGCAGATCTCGTGTTGCCAGTCGTCGCTGGCGGTCAATGTAGCGCGAAGAGTCGGGTTCACCAGAGCTTTGCATTTGCGGCCATCATGGGCAGCAAGATCTCGTTGCAAACGAGCCCAAAACTTCAGGAGTTCTCCTTCTTATTCAGAGTAGAGCATGTGATGCCAACCAAGGGCCCAGGACCTAGGGAGACGCCTTTTGGGGATCAGGGACTCACTCTAGCAGTGGCTAGCAGGGCTCGGGTAGGCCCAGTTACAGGTCTAGCTGCAGCAGGTCAGCTGGTAGGCCTCTGGAGCTTGTTGTGTTCCTGTAGCTCAGAACAGGAGGTCAGCCAGCTGACCCTTGGAGGCACTCTGCCTGGGATGAAGGGAGCAGGTCCAGTCTTCCTTCTCAGGGAGCAGGGCAGGCCACATGCAAAAGGAAAGTCCTCTGGCAGCAGGGCAGTCCTTCAGCCGTATCCACATGTCCAGGAGTGTACTGAAGAGTGGGCCTCAGGGTCCAACATTTATATCTGTTTATGGAATTTCCTCCCTTCCCCTGCATGGCCCCAAAATGTCTGAGGTGATGAAAGGCTAGTGTGAAGTTCTTTGTGAGTGCAGGAGGCAGCCACTATTTAATTGCAAGTGTGATAGGTGACAACTCCGCCCCCACTCATCCTGTCAGGAGGGCCCATCCTACCAACCTGAGTCCCCCTTTGTGACACTGGAAGGAATGCGCAAATGCCAAATGCACCTAGACATGTGAACCAGAACACAGCCTACAGGCACTAAATGGTTTGGACAAGAACATGCCAACTTTTTAAAAGTGCCCTTTTCAGAATTGTGATTTAAAATTTGATTTTATTATTAAAGAGGATTTTAAATTACATTTCTCCAGAGACCAAACATGACATTTTTACCTGGTCCCAAGCAAATGTTATCCCTTATTAAACGTAATAAGTTAACCCAAGCTTATCTTATGGGAGAGGTAGGCCTTGCAGCAGTGAAAAATGAATTTAAGGGTTTTTCACTACCTGGACATGTAAAATTTAAAAGTACAAGTACAACTTTTTAAGTGCACTGCACCCTGTTTTAAGGGCCATTTCAGACGCACCCTAAAGGTGACTTATATGTATTATAAAGGAAGGTTTAGGCCTAGCAGAAGGTTTACTTTGCAAGGTTTAAATGGCTACTTCAGTGGATGAATCAATGAGTTCTGCAGGCCCATGAGTAGCATATAATTATTAAGCCAGTGAGTACATGTAATACTGCTGGAGACTTACAATTAAATTAAATTTGCAAATTGGGTGTAAGCCAATTTTACCATGTTAAAAGGAGAGAACACAACCACTTTAGCACTAGCAGGGGTAAAGTGCACAGAGTCCTAAAAGCCAACAAAAATGGATCAAGTAAACAGGAGGGGTGAAAGAAAAATGTTTTGGGTTGGCCTCACAGAGAGGGTCAAGTCTAACAGTCCCCCACAAGATAAATGTTACATTGCAAAGGTTTTCTCCTTTTACTCTCTAATTCCACTCACACCAGGATACGTAGCAAGTTTGTTGGAGAATGGAGTAGCTTGTGAACAAACCCTGGTGAGATGAGCATTCCCACTGACAGCCCCTACAGTAGTGCTTGGCCAGCCCATTGTCAGTCGTATTGCTTCCACTGATTAATTGGAAGAAATTGCTAGGTAGGCTTTCAACAGTTTACCTACTAAGCAGTTATGTCCAGTTAGGGCAGCCGTAGGTCAGCATTCAGAGATATATAGTAGATTTGCAGGGAGTTTTGATTCATATATTATCTTTAGGGTGGGTAGATTTTGTTTTACCATTCTTGTAAGGAGTGTGAGTAGACTCACTCCCATTACAATAGCAAACACATTTTATTTTGTGGGGCTTTCAAAACAGAGATGGGACAAATATGATTCTCAGATAGTAATACTCTTTCACTACTTCAATTTAGTTTTGCCTGTTAATTTGTCCAGGACTTGTATTTGCATTTACAAAATAAGGTTGCATGTGCAGGCAGTGTACTGTGTTTGACAAAGTTGACCCTGTTACTGAACAGCAAACCAGAACTTTGTTTTAACTATTATATGATCATCTGAAAGTTAGAAACAGTGTAAAGCATTCTCACTTGCGAGCACAAATTAATTCATGTGCTTTGTAGGCTGGCAGCGCAATTCTCTATATGCCCCTCCCCATCACTGCTGCCTCACACAGTGTCAGCTATTGAGGACGTTTACATTTTCTCCAGTATTGTGATCATTCTCTCAGAGGGCTGGATCTGATGCTCAAGGCAAATTGAGGGCAGGTGAAATGCAGGGACTCTTGCGGAGCAGTGTTCTGAGTGGGACATGCTAGGGAGCAGGAGAAACATGTCTGTCAGTACAGTCTGAGCACAGACATGCGTGGAGGTCCTTATCATAATGCACCCATCTCTCCACACCATTGGTATTGCCCCTTTAATGATAGCTATGAAGCAAGGATGAGGTTCAAATGCTGGGTCACCTTGGTGCGAGCATTTTTGATTTGACTCACACCATGTCCAGAGAATTGAGGGTCTTGAACCATTGGCAGATTGGGCATGAGGGATGTAAGTGCTTAACTTTCTCCCAAACAGCATTTCAGCAGGGGGACCTGCCAGTGATGTGTGCACATGGGGGGAGAAGAGGGAATAGCTCCATAGTTCCTCAGTGTCTAACAGACAACCTCTGATACAGGAAGTTATGTTATTTTGACAACTTGTTTAGTTTTCTTCAATGTAGCTATCAAACGTCCAGCTATGCTATTGCCTTAGAGCCACAGTGACATGATCTTGTGATATCAGAAACCCTTGTATTCTACAAAATTGCTGAAATCTTTACCATTATATGGTGTAGCATCAGATTTCATGAATTGTGTAGTACCATTTTAGAAAAAATTTGAATTCAGCATGGTAATTGCCCACGAGCAGCCATAACATGCACAGGCACAACTTCATAAAATCAGGTATATTCATTCATTACTAAAAGTAGATGATGCACTCTACACATGAGAGTCACCTGACATTTTGTCAACAATCTCGCTCAGAAAGGAAATCATAAATTCTGGGTCTGATTTAGAGTTTGGCATAGAGGGCACTCCACTGTAAAGGCAACGGAGTCCCCGCCCGCCTCATTTAAAGATGGGCAGAGCTTAAGTATTCTGTCAACGGAGCCCCCGTTGGCTCTGTCGATGGAATGCTTCCTCGAATGGGCCAGTTGATTAGGGTCTATTGTAGGAAGAACATTACGTCACCCGTATCTATTTTGGGTAGACAGTGTAGTGCCCTTTTTCCTGTCGGCTACTGCCAGGAAAACCCTGGCAGTTAGGGACAGGAAAAAAACAGTAATGACCCCCACGGCATGGGAGAAAACTCCCAGGATGTGAAGATCATTTGGATCAATAATGTTTTGCTTTCCAAAAGCAAAGTCCTGCTTTTGGAGTTTGGTTTTGAAAAAGTTACAAGCTTTGGTGGACAGCTCTCAAAATCAATGGCAGCCATCCACCAAACATTAAATACACTGAAAGTAACTGCCACTCCAGTAGTTCCCTTCAAGGTGCAGAGATAACCACTCAGCTGGCTGTCATCTCTAAATTTGGCAGGCGGTAGTCCATCAGGGTGGCGGAGGTAATGTCCTCCACCACCCTGATAGACTGTACTCTGCCTACCGAACTCGGAATCAGACCCTTAGAATTCTTTTAGGGGTGCTTTCCGATATCTCTACTGGGGCAGGAAGACAACAGTGCTTTCTGCAACCCAAGCTTCACTGTTTCTCAAAAGCTTAAAAGGCCCTTATTGTCTGTTGATGCCTCCACAACATAAATATTAAAATCACCACAGCATTTTTCATGTGAGAATAATACCCAGAAATAGCCCCTGCAGGTATGGGTTTTTTGTGAACCACAGCTACATATTGTGATATTTGCTGGTTTGAGGGAAATATATGTTCTCATGAAGGGATATTTGATGCCTTGAAAATCAATTTCTAACCCGGGTTCTATGACATAATCATGGTCTTCTTGACGTTGTGGTGTGAGTATACTCTGACTTTCCTCAGAATTGTGCTACCTGGGGGTATGGAGAAATCACTTACGGATTTTCTTTCAACTGCAGCCTTCCTGGTTTTATGACATGAACTGTGAGTGCCGCCCTTGGACATTGCAGAATATTTTGGGGAAGTTGTAAGAGAGGAGCAAGATGTAATTGCTTTTCATAATCTTAAAAAATGACAAATTTTACCACATGCATTGCAGTCATTAAAGTTTGTGGGGTATACAAGCATGTGTCAGTAATGACTACACCGCTTGCATATTCTCGTTTTAGTCAGTGTTAAAAAGCGAGTGTATTTAAAAGTGCAACGCGTAACTTCAATATAATATGTAAACAATGTCATCAAAAAACAGTCTGTTCCTGCCCAAGAGGCTTATTTTCTATTTGGCAGGCAGCCCACCAGTTCACAGGATTGGTGGCTGTCAGGGCCCTTGTACCACAGCAGAGGATTGCCTACTATATTTAGAGATCCCCTTGTGCCTGGTGTGGGACCTTTTTGTACAAGTACCTCCGCACTGAAGGCACAGATGAGTGGCGAGTGGGTGCCATGCTTGTTTGGCCTTCACAACATTCATATTTTGTTGAGAGAAACAAAAAACAGAATGGCCCTAATGTGCAAGGAGCTTAGGGCCATTTTTACAAAGCATTTTTGCAGTCGCAAGTGGCCCGATTCGCAAAACGATGCCAAAAATGCTTTTCCAAATGTACAAACATCCAAACTGCGATTCTGCAGAATCGCAGTTTGAGTGTAGAAATCGCTATTTGGAAGGGGTGTGTTAAGGGCGTCCCTTCCAAATAGCGATTTCCAGTGTTATGTATCAAAGTTTTGTGACCAAAATGCGGTTGCAAAACCTTGATATTTTACCACCAACCCAAAGTTGGTGGTAATGCATTTGCAAATTGGAAGGGGGTCCCTATGGGACCCCGTCCCCTTTGTGAATGTTGGAAAATCATTTTTAAGAGGAGGCAGTGGTCCATGGGACCACTGCCTGTTCTAAGAAATGAAAACAAAAGGTTTAATTTTTTATTGTTGAAATGCATTCTCGTTTTCCTTTACGGAAAACAGGTTGCATTTCAACCCAAAAAAAAAACTTTATTCAAAGGCAATCGCAGACATGGTATTCTGCTGACCTCAGCAGGCTGCCATTCCTGTGATAGCAAGCATTCCTAATGGGTTGCAAACTGCGACCTACCTCGTTAATATTTATGAGGTAGGTCGATTTGTGACCCACTAAGAATCGCAAGTATGAAACAAAAAGTTTCAGACATAAGGAATAGCGATTTCCAAATAGCGATTCAGATAAAATAGCTATTTGGAAATCACTATTCCTTCTCCTTGTACATCTGGCCCTTAGTCCTTGCACTTCAGGCTATTTGTTTGTTTTCCCTTCCCTGGTCAGCCATGCCTCCTTATGTGATATCATGGTAGTCCAGCAGTGAACATGCTGCCTCGTTAAGAGTTTCTGGCGGCTGAGGCGGGTCAGACTTTGCAGTCAGAAACCCATGGGTGCTGCTGAAATTGATTGAGGCCGGAAAACTCTGAGGGGCAGATTTACCACTTTTTCACGCAGTGCAGTGTAGCAGCCGCAAATGCTGCGCTGTGCTGCGTGAACAGTGGAAAGGAGGAGAGCGCCAAATTTACTGAAATATGGCACTCTCCTCCCCTCTCCCTAGTGACAGTGCTGAAATTGGCTACCGTGTGCCACGGAGACACCTTTGCGCCATGGTGCAAGGGTGTCTCAATGAGTCTAGAATAGGTTTTGCACTGGTAGGGTACCCTTCCAGTACAAAATACTATGCATAGACTGACTTAAGCCATTTTCCCTCTTTGTATGTGTGCTGTACAGTGCAGCTCACGTACAAAGTCGGAAAAGGAAGGAGAAATGAAAGCATTTGTCTTTCCTTACGCCTACTTTAAAAGCTCGCAGTTTTCTGATGCTAAACCCTGTCTACTTTATTTAGTAAATAGGGTTTAGCGTCAGAAACCTTGGGTGGTTGCATGGGAACGCCCATGCTCCACCCATGGTACGCCCCCTTGGCGCTAAGTAATGCGTTACTTTCACAATATTTCCAGCGCTAAACAAGTTTAGCACTGGAAAGTAAATCGGAAATAAAAGATTTTGTGCCGATTTGCCTCACTTTTGTGAAGCAAACACAGCGTAAAATCTTAGTACATCTCCCCGAGTGTGACAAGGCTGGAGCAACCTCCATTTATGGTGGCGCTCCCGCCCCACAAACACTAAATGAGGCCCTAAATACTTAGGGGCAGATTTACAAGCCCCTTGCGCCACTTTTGCGTCATTTTTAACATGGGAAAAATGACGCAAAAGTGGCGCAAGGGGCTTGTAAATCTGCCCCTTAGAATACTGTTCTTTTACTTAGAAAGTGCCTTTACTTCATGGTGAGGAATGGGCTCACAACACTTCAATCTATGCAATTATATAGGCTAGGAAAGGAATCGATCTGTAAAAAACATAATAAAGTGTCTATGATTCATAATTTTGAAATACCCACGAGGTTATTTTGTTGAGATTAGAAATAGCACCTGACCTTTGAGTTTTATTATCTTTCCATTTAAGTAGTATGTTGAACTTTGAAACACGCTATAAAATGAATTAATGTTTAAAACTCTGGAACAGGCCAAAGTCAAAGACGGAATGAAGGTGTTTGAATAGGTTTATGACGCTGGGCTACATTTCATGGAAGTCTGAATTGTATATCGTTCTCCTATGTCCCAGTGACTCCAGAGCACTGAGAACCAGCCCTTTCATTCTATAACAAATGAAATGAACAACGACTTTAAAGTCTCAGGAAATGTTAATCAGTCTACGAGACCATTAATCTAAGAGTTCCACTAGTGGTTGGTAATTGGCCAAAAAACCTGAACATGAAGGCATACCCGGGCTCAAAAGTCATGTGAGATACTGTCAGTGGACTAGTTTCAAGAAACAAATGTCTGGGAGCTGCGGTTTAATTGTTATTGTAAAATATGTTCTGTTTGAACCAGTTTCTCACAGGCAAAAATCATACAAAATGTCATGCTTGCAAAATCTCCTGAAATTTTGAGAAACTGGTATTAAACAAAATTTGTGAATTTAGCAATATTTCAACTGTGTAGAAATAAAGTTTGCCAATTTAGTATCAACCTGTTCCGAAGTACCTTATCTAAGTCAAAGGTGAGTGGGAACCAGAAGCCTGGAATGATAGTAACTTTGTTGACTTAACACAACGAGTGTACACATACATTACCAATCAGAGGTTAATATGTGGCAGAAGGCTAAAAGTCAAGTCACTTAGGGGCTGATTTAGAGTTTGGCGAACAGGTACACTATCAGAAACGTGATGGATATCCCGTCTGTCTAATCACAAGTACATCCCATCTGGCAAACTCTAAATCAGGTTCTTAGGGGCTCATTATGATGGTGGGAGGACCGCCACCGCCGGCGCGGCAGTGGCGATCCTCCTACCATCAGAATGAGATTTACCCACTGCCAAATTAGGATGGCGGTGGGAATCACAAAGGTTCTGTGGCGGACAGAAAGTCCGTCCGCCATAGTTACGCAAGGCGGTCCTTTTCCGCCCACCTTGCGGAACCCGGAACCAGGGCAACATTGCGGCGGCGCCGTGCAGGCACCGCCGTAGTGATTATGATATGCCCTTCAGCCTGTCTTTTTGCGGCGGATATCCCACCGCAAAAAGACAGGTGGAGACTGGCTTTGGGGCCCGTTGCGGGCCCCCTCTGTGGGGGGTTGCGGGGTTGCACTGGCCCCCTGCAGTTCCATGCACCAAGTGGCAGGCACCGCGCGGTGCCTGTCACATTGTGCATGGAAATGCACAACATGGCCATTTGACATTGCGGCGGGTGCTGCAGCCAGCAGCACCCGCCGCAATGTTAAATTGCCAGATGCGACCGCCGCGGTGGTGGTCGCATCATAATTAGGGGTGTGGGACCGCCGCATGACAGGCGTGCGGTCCCGTTACTGCTAGGATGGCGGGCGGACTCAAGTCCGCCCGCCATCCTAATGACCCCCTTAGTCCTTTCCTATTTGTACACCAGGTATGGTCTAACAAACACAAATAATATTATATGTATGTAATGGAAAAATTCAGTCCATAATTTTTCTACAGGTTACTTATGCAATCGTATGCAGCCAACCAGGGCATTTAGAACTGAGGGCCTAATTATAAGTTTGGCGGTCCATAGGATTGCCAAACTCGCGGTGGTGGTCGGGGACGCCGCACCAGTGGTCTGATCACTGTATTATAACTACGGCGGTCAGGCCACCATAGAACTACCGCAACCGCCATGGATCCATGATCCCTGGTGGTGGCACGGAGGTCTGAGGGCCGCAAAATGCTGGTGGTGCTGCCGCAGCACTACCAAGCATTAAACATTTTTCCTTACCGCCACAGATTTCATTGCAATGAAACCTGTGGCGGTGAGGAAACTAAGGGGGCCCTACAGGGACCCCTGTTCCCTCATTGCCTGAGGATGCAAGCGGGGGGCACATGATGTGCCCCCCTGTCTGCATGTGCCTCCTTTCCTGTACCGCATGGACTGCACAGTCCATGCCGTGCAGGAACGGGATTTGACATTCCCATTGCGGTGCATTTTTAATAAGCACCTCTGTGGAAACACCAAAGAACCGCTCACCGGACCACAAGAAAACTCGTAATCTGGCAGGCAGCCGGCAGAGTTGTTTGGCGGTGTGAGTGCGGTGGCGTGCCGCCCCGCTCCCACACCGCCAATCTCATAATCATGCCCTAAGTGTTGACCAAGTCTAAATGTAATGATGCAATAAGTTGTGCTGTACCTGTATCCCTTTTAAAAGTCACATTGAAGAGTTATTGAGCTCAGTGATGGCAGTGTATGTTCCTGAATAAATTTCCCTAGGGATTTAAGAGGCATGAGGTGCACTTTTTACACAATGTATAAATATTTTTCTTCCCTGATAAGCTGAACTTCCTGAGTAATGCAAGAGTCAGAAGAAATCTTTATTAGGTGTGAGCAAAGTTTTAATTACACCCATGTGGTTGGGCAAATCTGGGGAATTTTGCACTTTGCAAATCTGTACAAAGTTCCACAAATTTGTCAGAGGCCGGCATAGTTTCACTTAGTCTGTTCGGAAATTCCCTGCAGTCGGCTGTCCCTCCCAACATGGACAGAACTTTGGGCGACAAGGAAATGTGTTTTCATGCTGTTATATGAATGGCAGTGGAGAAACATAATAGTCACCGCTCAGCTGCAACACATTCTTTCCCCTGTGCACTAAACCCACCCTGGTATTTCCAGCAGTGGGGAGATGAGACAAGCGCTGTGGCATAGAAACAACAAGGTAAGTGACTTCCAAATTTGGGCCTGCGTAACAGTGGGAAACTTCCAGGTGCAGCACAAACCTCCTTTTAACCCACAATTGTGTTAAAACATACTTCACCAGTTATGACGTTGCAAAGCTGACTCTATTTATACAAAAAATTGCTAAGTTGGGTGGTCAGCTTAGTCCTGATATTAATGAAGTAACGGTATTTGTCTATAAAGAATGAAACAATTCTTAGACAATATCTAATTGAAATGAAGAATATTGGGTTCCAAAAAACAGAAACAGTATTTGACTGTGATGTGGAGTCAAAGTATTATAGTTCATAGTGGATGTGATGCCTGACTGTAATGAGGTTATCAAACTTGAAAGTGTAGGTGAAGGCACATGAAATAGTACTGCACTCACAACTTTATTTTAATTTACAAAGTGCCTCCACAACAAGGGGTTGGGGGTTTGACATCTGCAATGTTGAAGGACAATTTTCCAATCTGCTAACTTCTGTTGTGCTGTGAGATAAGGGGTGGTGCAGCCATCTTGCTGCCCAACCTTGTTCCTGGGTTCAATTGGAATCGTGATTGCTAAATGGTTGGTGGATAAACAGAGCCTTCTTCTATTTTTTTTTTTTTAAAACATCTTTTTATTGTAAACAACAACAGCAATGCTTTCCATTTCAATTATCCAATATTCAGCAGCGGTTCAAAGTTTCCTGGTACAAAAATGAATCATAATGCACATTCCCTTGGTTGCCCGTACCACCCCCTATCCCACCCGGGTCCCACCCAAAGTACTAGTCCTTCCCTTCAAT
The DNA here is from genome assembly GCA_963921515.1 of Calotriton arnoldi. Lineage (NCBI taxonomy): Eukaryota > Metazoa > Chordata > Amphibia > Caudata > Salamandridae > Calotriton > Calotriton arnoldi. Next base: position 1,351,613 of record CAWUFW010005089.1, on the reverse strand, counting down.
CGGACAAAGAAGCCCCCCTATATGCCCTCCAGGCCGCCCAGATTCTATCCCATTTCCGAGGGCACCCTCTGCTCTGGTACACCACTCGTTCCGCCCGCTGGCACCAATCGAGATCTTTTTCCCAGCATGTCACTGAGGGAACCTTACCCGCTCCCCAGAGCCTGGCTATATTTCGTTTTGCCACTACGCCCGCTAACGCCAGCCAAATTGTCTCCCACTTGGGCCACACCACCTCCCCCGTCACTCCAAGGACAAACCATCGAGCGTCCAGCGGGACCGCAGCTCCCACCACCTCCGACATGACCTGGGCCACTTCCCTCCAGTAGCCCTGTACCAAGGGGCAAGCCCACAGGATATGAAAAAACGACCCCCTCTCATTACAGCCCCGTAGACACCTATCTGAATCACAATAACCCATACGGTGCTGTACAGTCCTAGGTACATAAGAGCGGTGCAGGATACGCAGTTGGATCAGCCGAAAGCGGGCCCTGACAGCTATCTCTCTTGGGCTTTGTAGGGCTTCCAACCAGTCATCATCCTCGAGCAGGCCCACATCAGACTCCTACGCCTCCCGCAGTGGCCCCAGAGGATTTGGGGTGTTGTTTATAAGTTTTTTGTAAGTTAGGGAGATAGCCTTGTCAGGCATGGGGTCAAGCAGTAGCCTATCTTCCAGTGGGGCATATTCGGCCAGTTCTTCCCCGTCCTTCAGATGGCACCGCAGAGCATGTCGGACCCGGAGGTACCGGAAGTATTCCCCGTCCCCATGTGATACTCCGCTTGTAGGGCGGAGAAGGCAATCATCTTGCCATTTTTCCAGAGATCTCCCAGGAGATCTATGCCTATATTGTTCCAGCCCTGAAAACCTTGCAGAGTCGCGACCTCTGAGAGGAAGTCCCCGTGCCATAGCGGCGTCTGTTCAGTGCATCTAGCCTCCCACCCCGTCATCCTGGTCGCCTTCCGCCATATGCGGGTCACCGTCTCAGTATGAGGCGGGCGAGTGGGCCCGGCACTCCTCTTGGAGTAGAGGGCAGCCAAATAGCAGCCTTTCCCCAACGCCATCCGATCCACCCGGTATGCCGGTTCCTCAATGGGGGAGAAAACCCACCCGTTGATATTGACAAGTTGCATCGCCCAGTAATATTTCCGCACATCTGGCACTGCCAGCCCCCCATCATACACCCCCAATTGTAATTTCTTCAAGGCGATTCTAGTGCTCCCTCCTCCCCACAGCAGCCCGCGCTGTTCTGCCTCCACCACTCGAAAGAATCGCTCCGGCACCGGGAAGGGTGTGTTCTGTAGCGCATACAGGAGACGCGGGAGGGCCATCATTTTAAACAATACAGCACGGCCCATCAATGAGACCGGCAGCCCGCGCCAGTGTATGACATCTTCCTTCAACCGGTCCAATTGTGATAGGACATTAAGGCGTAGGAAGGCGGCTTCCGATTTCGTGATCCAAATTCCCAAGTATGTGAATTCCTCTTTACACAACAGTGCCCCGCATTCCGGTGTCAGCAGCGGCGGATCACCAGCTAACACGAACACCAGAGACTTCCCCCAGTTAATTCTGTAGCCAGAGTATTCCCCAAAAGACCGCAGGATGTGAAGAAGCCGATGGAAAGTCTGTCTGGGCCGATGTGCATATAGCAGAACATCATCGGCGTAGAGGGAGATACGCTCTTCCCATCCTCCCCCAAAATCAATACCTCGCACCACCAGATCTCCCCGCACCCACGACGCCAGTGGCTCCAGGGCGAGCGCGAAAAGGATCGGGGAAAGGGGGCAGCCCTGCCGCGTGCCTCTGTGCAAATCAATAATCCTTGAGACGGACCCGTTCACTCGCACCCGCGCCCTTGGCCTTGTGTAAAGAAGCCGCACCCAAGCTCGAAATTTCGGCCCGAAGCCAAACTTGTCCAGGACCGCAAACAGGTAATCCCACTCTATGCTATCGAAGGCCATATGGGCGTCAAGGGACAAGAGAGCAGCCTGCGTATCAGGGTGTTGCGATACCATATGCATGACACCATAGAGGCGTCGGAGATTGAGCCGAGTGCTCCTGTGGGGCATAAAACCGGATTGGTCCGGGTGTATCAGAGAGAGGATGATCGGGCCCAGCCGGTTGGCCAGTACCTTTGCCAGTACTTTGGTCTCAAAATTAATCAGGGAGATCGGTCTGTAAGAGCTACATAGGTCCCGCGGCTTACCCTCCTTTGGGATCACTACAATAGTCGCCGTTCTGAGATCCTCAGGTAGCTGACCGGCCCCCAGCGCCTCATTGAACATTCTCAACATGTACGGCACGACTCTTCCCGCCACGCACTTGAAACTTTCAGCTGGGAACCCATTGGGGCCCGCCGCCTTTCCAGCCTGTAAGTCCTTCATGGCCCCCTCCAGTTCCTCTATTCCCAGATCTAGGTCTGCTGTGTCCCGCTCACGTCGGCCAAGAACTGGCACCTTAATATCTCTAAGAAACTCCCGGCACTCCTCCTCCCTACGGCTGGTCTGCAACTGATACAGCACCTCATAATATTGCGCAAAGGCGTCCACAATCTCCCCTCCGGCCAACCGTTCCTTACCCGCCTTGGATTGGATGCCTGCGACCCAGTTTCTACTCCGATCCCGTTTCTCGAGCCACGCAATAACCTTGTTGGCCTTATCCCCCAAGTCATACACCCGCCGCTGTGTCGCTATGGCATGTGCCCGTGCCGCATTTTCGCTGACATCCCTCAGTTCCCGCTGTTTGAGCCGGAGGGTATGGCAACGGTCAGGCCCCCCCCTGAGTCAGGATCCGTTCCCCTCTCCAGCTGGGCTATTTCCCGTTCCAGGTCGTCACATTGTGCCCTTTGTTCTTTACGTCTAATCCCCACCTCAGCCTGTACGAAGTCCCTCGCCACCGCCTTATACGCTTCCCATAGTACACATTGAGAACCCACCGTCCCCTCGTTTTCTGTGAAATATTGGTCCGTCCTCTCTCGGTACTTGTCCTGGAAATCACGATCCCTGAACAAGTAAGGGTCTAAGCGCGGAGGCACTGTCCAGTCTCTCTCGGGACCCCAGAGCCACACCTCTACCGGAGAATGATCTGAGATACCCCTGGCCCTGTGACAGCCCGCTCTAAAGAGTCCCGCCGACATTGCCTGTGTGAAGATGTAGTCCAAGCGGGCACCGCTGCCGTGTGCTGCTGAGATATGGGTAAAGTGTTGAGTGTCCGGGTTGTGTGCCCTCCATAAGTCCACCAGGCCCATCGCCTTTACAAAGGCCGTCAGCGGGCACGCCCCTAGGCCTATGCCCCGACGAGTCACGGTCAAGGTCATGCGACATAATTTCATTCATATCGCCCCCAAGATCAGGGTCCCCGTGGGCAAATCCAGCAGTAGTTCACTCAGATCGGGAAAAGTCACCCCATGCATTCTCGGTGGTATATATACAGAACACACATTCAGTGTATGCCCCTCCCAGGTCCCTGTGAGCGCAACGTATCGGCCCAGTGGGTCGCACCACTTACGATTGAGCACCAATGGCAGGGAGTTCCTAACCAGGATCGCTGTACCCCTAGACCCCGAGGTGAACCCCGCGTGTGCCAACAGTGTGTAGCCAAAGCGGTTCAGGGCTAGGTAGTTATTCCCTTTCAAATGTGTCTCTTGGAGGAGAACTATATCCGGGATATGTCTATGCAAATATTGTAGCACCATGGTTCGCTTGATCTTGTCCCCAAGACCATTCACATTCCACGACAGGATCTTGAGGCGCCTAGCCCGTTGCACCGCCATCAGGGAAATGTACCACTCCTCTCTTCCCTCCCTCCACCCCCCAGGACCACCGCCCACCGCCCCTCCCATTCATGTAAATAGTGGAAAGCATTGTCAACTTAAAAGAACCCCAACTAAACCCACCAGCTAGCCCTCCCCCGACCTACCCACCAAAACGAACCTACCCCCCTCCCTGCTACCCTGCTTCGTGGGCCTAGAACCACCCACATCCCCAACTAGCAGACCGCCTGTCGCCCACAGAACAATTAACTAGAGAATGGGGTTGTGTAGCCTAGCTCATCAATGGCTCCAGAAGGCCGCTTTCAGCCCTTAAGTCAAAACTAAGCAGCAGACAACAATCACTAAATTCAACAGAGCAGCTTCCTCTAGCCAGGCCCCTTATACTCAACAATTCACGAAGTTAGTAAATACCGCACTCAGTCCATGTCTTTCAATATTTTCAGCCCCCCGGGCCATCGGACGACGCCGGACTTTGTGATCTGGATCTTCGGGAGCGACGATCCCGCCCATTGCCACCCTCCTGCTCACTGGTGGGTGCCGGGGAGCGGTCACGAGTGTCTCTCCAGCCCCTTTCAGTTCTTGCCGGGTCCACCTGCGACCGTGGCCCATCCAGCCATGCCTGGGCCTCCGCCGGGGACGTGAAGAACCAGGATTTACCCCCTGCGATGATTTTAAGTTTCGCAGGGAAGAACATCATGTATTTGATGCCCCTGTCTCTCAGTGTTCGCTTCACCCCGTCGAACGATCTCCGCTCCAGCTGTACCTTTAGCGTGAAGTCCGGAAAGAACCGCACCATCACATTCTCATATTGGAGGTTGCCCTGCTGCCGGGCCGCCTGTAGGATGGCATCGCGGTCCCGGTAGTTGAGGATCCGGGCGATGATCGTCCTCGGGGGCGCCCCCGGTTTTGGTGGAGGAACCGGTGCCCTGTGCGCCCTTTCCACTGCGAACAGAGCCGAGAGTCGTTTAGGCTTCAGATGTTGTAGAATGAGCTCCTCAAGAAAGAGGTCCATGCTGGGCCCCTCCGCCCCCTCCGAGACCCCCACTACCCGGATGTTGTTCCTACGGGCCCTTCCTTCCTGATCCTCCATCTTCAGGGCCAACTGTTGGTGTTGCTTAACCAGCTGCTGGACCCTCTCCTCTAAGCTCTTAGTGGAAGTCTGTAGGTCAACAATGTTCGACTCGGCGGCTTTAACTTTCTCCGACGTCTTGGACATGTCCGCTCGCAATAGGTTCATTTCGATGGAGACCTTATCGATCTTGGTCTCCAGCGTCGTCCCCAGCGTCTGGATCGCCGCCATGATGGAGCTTAGGGAGGGTTCCGTGGCCGAGGCATTTCCTCCCGCACCGGCGTCGTCCCCTGCCGATGGCTTCGCGACTACGTATCGGTCCAATTTGTTCGTCTGGACCGGCGCTCCCCCTTTCGGCTTCATAGTGCGTATCCTGAGGTGTCGCTCAGCCCACCTCGCTCCACCGTCGCTATCCTGCCCCTCAGTGTCAGTCATCCACCAGCGTGGCAAAAATGTGTAGGGACGCAGTCTCCCGAGCGCGACCCCTCAAGGCCTCAGCTCGCCACCCAGGTCAGTCCCAGTAAGTCACAGGGCCGCCACGGTACGCCCGAAGCAACAAAGAAAACTCGCCTCCCGGCCCTGAGTAGTCTCTCAGCCCACGTTCGCAGTAGGCAAGGGAAGGCTCCTGCGGCCCTCACATTGGGCGTCTGCTCTAGTAGCGCCGGTCCATTCTGATCTTCCCCCTGCCACGTGGGGATGTGCGTGGGCTTGCAGGCCTTGCTCGTGGAGTCACTTCCTCCGAGTGTGCGCCTCTCGCTGTCCCGTGGGGCCCACAAGGCTTGTGTGCTAGATCTCAAGAAGGCACGATAGGCGTGGGCTCGCCCTGTACTGCTGTGGCACATCCCGTCGCGCGCCTGACTAGTCCGCGTCAGCTCTGGCCCAGTTCGTGATGTGCCAGCAGTTCTAAAGTGCCTGCTCAGTATGCCGTATGTGTCACCTTCCTGCCTGTTGCTGTGTATGGCACGCGATCTGCCTCCCCCTCTCGAGTCCTCCTGTCTCTCCCAGGCTTTGGTTGCCCAAGCTAGTGTTCACATGGCTGCCACTGAAGGCGGGGGTGTCTTCCTGGTAGCTCCGGGGCAGTGCGGTATGGTCCACAGGCCAGTCGTCTTCCTCCACCCTCTAGGACCGCCCGAATCACCACCTTTGGGTCCCACCAGCAGCCCAAGCGGCCCCCCGGTACCTTGAGTGTTTCCCGCTGGCAGTTCGTGAATCGCGCGCCGCTCCCGTTCCGGGCTCCCAGTGCGGCGCATGGCGTGATCTCTGCACAGCGGATCTCCCCCTTTCAGCGCCACGGCTCCCGGGGCGGCCTGGGATCGGCCCTGCGCGGCACCCCACTTGCGCTGCTCCTACCGGCTTGCTGTGGCCTGGATCTCCTGCCGGCACACTCGAGGGTCTGGGCACGTACCTCCCACCGCGATGCCTGGGCGGTCGAGTAGTTCGCACGCTGTCTCCCGTGACCGGGTGCTGCCGCCTGCGTCCCTCAGCCTGCTGTCGCTGTGTCGGGCAGTCACCGCGCCAGCAGCGCCATTTTGTTTATTGCGGGCTGGGAACCCGTCCGGACCGCCAGTATCGGAATTCGTCCCCTCCGGCGCTTCATCCGGCGGCAGAGGCACACCAGTCAGGGCTCCGCCGTGCCTCACCACTGCTCTGCTGCTTCTTAACGTGTTTTGGGTTACTTTGCTGCCGGATTTTATACGGATGGCGCGCACGGCCGGTGGAGCCTCTCTAGCAAGCGGCCATCTCGCAGCTCGGCTTGGCCACACCCCCTTCTTCTATTTTTTGAACTATGCTTAATGCTTTCTCAAGACTGGTTACAATAATGCTATGTGAAGCTTTCTCCAGATCTGAATACACCAGAGATTTAAGGGCCAAGATGCTTTCTCTTAAGCAAATGTATATTTAGACCTGAACACAACATTGGTCTCTGGTAGTGTAGCATCTGACCTGACTGTATTAGCTCAAACTCAAACTGGTTAAACCAAAGGTGGCGGTAATCCTACACCAAGCACCTTCCCCTGGGAATGTGTAAGCACTGGCTTTTAAACGAGAAGGTATCAAATGGCCTTCCTCCAGGTGCTGTTGGTTGGTAATACCTGTCCGACCACTGTCTGTTTAGACTAAAGATGGATAAAGCTCTGGAAACACAATATTGGTCTGTTGTAGACCAGATCTTCCATATAATGTTGACAGCAGTGCACTTTTGTTCAGTTTTAGTGGGGATTAAATAACAATAATGCATAGAGAACAGAAAGACAATAGGTATTCTTAAGAGATAGGAGAGATGAAACAGTTGTTCAAAAGCAGCAAATTAGAGATGAAAGAGAAAGAAAGATGAACTGGCACTAAAAAGGTGGATATAGAAAGAGTAGTCTCTGGGTGTGAAAAGTGAGGAGCAAGATGTAAGAGACTTTGAAATTATGTAATTGACTGTGGGAGGGGATAAGGATTTGCTGATGACCATGGAAGAGGAGAGTGGGAGAAGACTGAAGGCCAATAAAAGGAAGATGGGAGGGAAGGATGAGAGTGGGAAATGTGATAGAAAGTGATAAGAGAAGAAGAAAAACTGAGCATGTGGAGTATTTGAAAGAACATTTGGAGGAGCAAATGAGAAATGTAAGAAATAGGCGAGAGAAATAAAAGAACAGAGATTTAATGGGTAAGAAGATATGTTATGGAAGGGATTTAAGGCAGTGGATGAGGACAAAATAGAGATATGAGAAACAAAATAATGAAAACTAATGGGGGTGAAAGATGTGTAAGGAATGCTTGCTGTTGAACCAATTCCTGATTAACATCATCAAATCATTTTATCAACAAAAGTATTTGCTCTGCTCCATGACCTGGCAAATATCAGGATCCTCTGTGAGCAAGTCTGTGGGTTGATGGTTTCAGATAAAACTAGATACCCTGGTTTGAGTGCTAGGAGTGGATAGATAAAATAAGGGGGCCTTGAGGGGAGCTAAGGTATAGGGATCCTCATCCTGTGATGGCACTAAATGGGCAAGTATCCCTCATCTGGTGGCTACAGATTAAGTGGACATGACAGTTGAGCAATCTAGGCCGGAGATCTGCCTGAAAATAGACAACACCTGCTACCAAACTAGCAAAGCAAGTAACATATGTAACACTGCTTGGAAACACAATAACAATGTTCCTCACAATGATATGTTACATTTATGTAACTGATGCCTTCCCTAGGCTGTTGCAAGGCTCAAAGTATCCTTAAGCCAGGAACTATATTAGTTAAGCAGCTAGCCCTGGAACCCACCCTAGTGTGTTGAAGTGCTCCTCTCTGGATGGCATTGTAGAACACCAGACCTCCGTATCAGATATCAAAGCTGTGTGATATGGGCTTGGGGGATGTGGACAAACATGATAATCTGTTGCCCTTTAATGATTCCATTTTGACTTGCCTAGGGCCAACAGTGATGGGTGTCCTTTTCATCCTACCCAAGTGCCCTGGCCTAGAGGCTGCACCCTAACAGTACGGTCTACCAATGTATCAGTGTAATCCAACCTTTGGGCTACTCATTTGACCCTACAGCCCTTTAGCAAACATTTGCTTTTGTCAAGACCTCCTCTCTCTATCCTCATACTTGTCTTTATTTTGAGGGCCTGTGCAGGCCCTGAGTTGGTAGAGCTGTGTCTTGCCCCAACCTGGCATGTTAGTTAGTACTCAAACATGGTTCTGTAAGGCTGTGCTTGTGCTGTCGTTCTTGGGGGCCAGAGGTGCACCTAGTAGATTTGCAGGGCTTTGGAAGCAGACAATGGCTTACTTGCTATCTAGGCCCCTCTATGGCATTCCCAATAGTAGGGAAGCCACATTAAGCCTGGAGGCCAGACACATGCTACTCCCATTGCCAGCGACAGGAGCAGACTGGAATGTTTGCCATCCAAGCAGGGAGAAAAGCACTGTGCTGCACAGCTAGGGAAATGGTAATTGTGTTGAGGCTGCCACTGCTGGGGCTATGGAAAGGAGGGATGTAAGTGAGGCTTCAATGTCTGGCCAGGTGTTGAATTCTGGCCAGCTGAGGACTTAATGCTCCTCGGACTCGAAATAACTCCATTCTATTGTACCGGAAAATAACCTCTTCCGGTCCACTGTTATAGGGTTTTCTTTCACAGATTACGTTATGGTTTTATTGATACCTTCATATAAAATATCTTATAGCTGTAAAGTACCGCTATAGGCAAACAACAGATTCATAAAAAATGTAAACTTCCTAAACTCAGAAATTATATCCTTTCTTTAATGTTGTATTTCTTATGAGTTTCAATGTAAAGTAAACATTCTTAATTGTATATAGTGCATATCTGAGATGCATTCAACCAATCAGCCTTCATGTGATATTCCGCCTTTCATGAATCATATATAACTGTTTTCATTTCATACTTGCTATTTCATTTTTCCAACTATTCAGTTTAAACGTTTATCCCTAGACAGTATTGTCAACCCAAAGAGCCTTCACTTGATTTGCTGAGGAGGTTAATCTATAGCGTTCATTAAGATGGAATAACTAGGGATCAAAATATATAAATGTTTGCCATTCATTGGAAGTTTTTGGACTGAATGAACACAACTATGCTACCAATTGTCTTTTCCATATAAAGTTTATCTGGAAAACAGAAGCAATGAAGAGCCTGCTGAGTGACACTTTAAATTTCTCTTCATCTTTACTTTTCATGGAGCTTCACTTTTTAGGTGAACACATTTTTAGTTCTTAGGGACATTCCACGCTTACCTTTGATCCGTTGGTTAAAAACGAGGGAACGTCTAACAAATTTTAGATATTGCATTCACTTTAGTGGAGGGAGTTGCTTAGTTAATTGGATGAGAGGTAATACGTTTCTTTTGTATCAGTGAGCATTACATTAAACTTCATGCACGAATACACGTGTGGTGGCATAAATTAATGGATGAACAGAAAATGTGTAACGCACTAGCTCCAAGATAAATCTCTAAGTGCTATGCCTCCTGTTATGAGATCATGGTTGGTTTGGCCTTATAGGTTAAGGGATCATTTCTTTGGGACTTTCTGCAAGGCAAGTAGCTTTTGTTTTTCCACAAAAATATATTGCCACCTTAACAGGCGTGCAAATTGCAGACAGCTACAATGATACAGTGTAATTCAAATATTTTACAGCAGCAACTTTAACAAAGAGGTGGAAAAAACATCCTCTAAGTGGACATCTAAAGCACAGGCAAAATAAATTCCCCAATGTTTAGAGTTAATGTAAAAAAAAAAAATTAAAATAAAACATAGTTTGAACTCTGATTTGTCACTAAATACAAATTTGCTGTTTTAGGTGGATGTGAACAATGAGCACAGGCTTTGTAGATCCCTCAAAGTGAAAGGAGTCAAAGGGTAAAGTGGGCTCACCCATTGCCCAACGCAATATGCTGTAGCGGGGGGGAGGGGAAGCAAAATGTGAGTAACAATTGAAAAGACCAATGAATTAAGCCCACTGACCAAAAGCCCCTCTGTGAAGGCATATTTTGTATAAATGTTTTGGAAAACCAATAGTCTGGCGAGAACAGCTAATGATGTTTCATCCAGTGATTTACCTCAACAATTTATTTTGATGTTAAGAGGCCTGGTCGTTGCAGTACATGGAGAATGATTTAGGGGAGTTCTTGATCTGGTTGGGAGTCACTGGAATGCTTTTAGAATCCCTTTAGCCGATTTCCGTCTCCAAGAGTGATTTTCCTGGCAGGCCTTCAGAAATTAGAGGCTAAACCAAGGCTGTTTGTCCAATGACTAACTAAAATTAACCTACATTTGAGTTAGTTAGCATATATTCACTTTTAGGGAAGATCGACCTCATCATGTAGGATTACATTAAACATAAAATCTAAAAGGCTTAGGGGATCCAGGGTCAATGAGGCAGAACCCTGTACTCACTCCTGTAACTCCTTTAGGAAAGTAATTTACAAACAAAAAAGGATGTTGTCATGGCACAAAGACTAACTCAGTAAAAGAAGACACGCCTGAACAATAACTGATTCTTACAAGCAACTTCGCCCACAGAAATATTTAACAACATTATTAAGATCATTTTACAAAAATAAGCTACTTCACCTATGATTTGGCATATGTCAAACATTAGAATATATCCCTAAATGGCAACCGAAACCACAGGATACCAAGTGCAGACTATGTCAAAGACCTAAGGAAAGTCTAACACATATTTTATCAATCTGTCCCAAATTATTAACTGAACGCAAGATCTTACTGAAAAGAATTTTTAATTTACCTGGCATCAGATCTTGTCGACATGCCTTGCTCTGATGCATGAAAGGAGAGACTCCTCAAATAATAGTAGCTTTTATAAAAAAAAATCTTAAAGTGGATCAGTTACTGACAGCAAAGGGATTGATGAATATTATGTAATCTATCAACTATTTAAACGTGATGTCTGCACTTTTAGATGTACCCTAGTTTTAATGCTATTACAAATACACTTTAAAAGACCGTACATGATGATATCAGTAGAAACATTTGAAACAGGTGAAATAGGAGAGGCACTGTGTTATTTAATTATTTAATTACTTTTTAGTCTCAAGGTGATTTTGCACGAACATGCCTGCACTTTAAAATAGACAAAGGCAGGAAAACGAATGGTCTTTAAACAAACTGATAAAGCTATTACATTGGAGAAGATTGTAATGAATATGCCAATACACAAGTATAAGTATATGCGTTTTATATTTTTTAGCCATGGTATTTTTAACTGAAAATTGTTCAAAATGTAATCTAATGCCTGAATGAAGTTGCTTACATTTGATAAATTTGTAATTATTTTATTTTTTATTGGTCTAGCTGTGTAAAATATGGTTTTAATTAACTGAAATAAATGATTTTGACTTGAGGTTGTCTCACTCCTGTACACGGGGGGACCATATTTTTAAAAGATAGCAAAGTGGAAGGAAGGTTAGTCTTACCATAAATCTGGACTACAAAGCCATGAGAATGATTAATATTAGTAAGCAGCAACATGTTGGTATTAAAAATCATCAGCAAAAACACTGATTTCTGTGGTGCCTTGCAAGTAAAATACATTGTCTGTGGCAAGCATTGAAGGGTGGTTACTGAGAACACAAACACTAGCACTCCTCAAAAAAGGTTTTATTTTTATTTGCATTTATTCTAATTCGATTAATTAATCTCTCATGTTTGAAGGAGGCACTTGCAACCTTCTCTTTTTTTTCATCGTTTTTCTGGAGGCCTATGGAAATATGCTTGTTTCACTTGTACTGAGGCTTATTATGTTCACTGTTTATATAAATAGTTCTTTGAAATAGAGAAATTTATTGTCCTGCTCATACGTCTGCTCTGGGTTCTTAGTGCTAGAGCCACTACAAAGGAGGCACAGCTGAGGCAGTTTGTCCAAGGCTCCTCTTTTTCAAGCCCCACACCGACACTGCTAAATATTTTCATATATCACAAAGACACACTTTGCCTACCTTTGTTACATAAGGGATAAAGTACCCGGTGCTATACATTATAAGGATATTGCAAGTCACCGAGGACTTTCAAAACCTTTATATGGTTATTGAACTCCGAGGTGACTAGTATCCTTATCATGTGCACCAGGGGGTACATTATCCCATATAATACCTGGTCACACCATCGCCTTTCCCAGAAACCACTTAAAATCTTGGTGTGTAGCTCTTTCATATGAAAGAGCGAGCATGTTCGCAAACATCAAGAATAAAAAAAAAAAACTCGTGTAAAATTAAACACATCAAAAACCTGTTAGATATTTGTTGCAAACAGATCTTAGAAACAGTTCAATACAAGTCAGTATTTTTTTTTAAAAAGCTGCAGTAGTTCGGAATGTGTAGATACATGCAGAAAGATTCGAGCTTTTCTCTATCTAAGTAGTGCAAAAAATAAACATATTCTTTCTGCTTGTCATTGTATGCTATTAAAATAGAGTAGAAGAAAGAAAAGCAATGTTCCATTTTCATTGCTTTAAACAGCTACTTCAATTATGCTCTGTGAACTGACCTGCCTTTCACCTCGGCTGCTGGCTGTGGCAGCAGGCATTGTGATGTCAGAACTCAAATGTAATAACTTATAATAGTCAAGTGCTGGCAGCGAGTGTGTCACTAGTAGCCGATAATAAAGAAATTAGAGACGTGCATTTATACAGGGATTACAGAATCCCATGTATTATACATATTCAAAATGATGCAGGTGATGTCAACTGTTACAATACATCCACCGGTCCTGCAGACCAGATACCGCGAAGAAGACGAAGTAAAAGAAGTGCCAAACTACAAATAAATCAGAAAGCTGAAAAGAACCACCTTAATATAAGAAGACTGGAGGGACATTGTACTCCATCTTGAAAGTCTGATATGGCACCTAATGTCCTACACGTCCAAAGCCCCGCCCTGATGAAGACCTTCATATGAAATATTCTGCCTGGTCCCAAACACTGAAGGTCGAAACACGTTGGCTCTTTTAAAAGAGAGGTTCAAAGCAACCGAACAAAACAAGTTTGCCCCATAATAGGTGCACTCGAGTAGATTTACTGCTGCTCTATACACGAGTTTGTAAATAACTCTCTGACCTCTCTAGGACCTGTTTAATACAGTTAATTGAGGGCAAAACAAAGATAAAAGTCCCAATTACAAGTGTAAAATAGTAGGACTTATTCATGTTAAGAATGGTATTCTTGTAACAATCATTACAAACAGGATTGTTGTTGTCTATGCATGTAGGAATGTTTCATGGTCTTAAGCTATACGTATGTTATGTAAATAGTGTATATGTTTTTTGTTTAGACTAGCTGTGTCTGAAGTTGCTGTTGTATATATTTACAAAAACAAAAAGAGAGGTGTATGTCGTAAACGTGTAATGTGATGGGAACCTCTTTTTTGATTATGAAAAATGAAGAATGAATCCATTAATAAATGGAGCCCAAGGTTAATAAAAAGAACCATTGAGGCATAAGTGAAAATTCTATTGATGGTGTCAGAGGTATTCTGTTTTTGTTAATATTTGTATTGATTCCAACCTCTGTACTTCCTGAAGTGAATCACTCCCCTCTCTTAGAACTGCCAACTGTTACAACGTGGCACCACATGCTGAAGGTGGCTTCAAATTTATCTCAGGACATGGCTTGCATTCTGAAAAAGGTGATCATGCTTCCAAAAAGCCAAACCAGAGAGGAGCCCCATATGATGTTTGTGCTGTGGGTTCCACAAAATCTTCTGGCAGGCATGTTTAGAGGCCCTTAGTGATGTAGTTACTGTGATTTTCAAAAGTGACCTCTCAATACCTCTGAGACCGTGGGTTTTAATAGTATACAGCACCCAGGGATACCCAGTGAAAGCAATAAGCCTCCAATGGAATGTCTAGGTACTTGAAGAATAACATGCCTTTGGCATCCAAAAACCGAGGGATGATAGCAGGATGGCAGATTTACAACCAGGCTGTTTTGCACTGAGCTCCCAACGCCTGTGTAGTGGAGACAGAAAATGTCCAATGGAATCTGCATTCATATTTTTTATTCTTTCTGTAGGATTGTTAATCGAGTAAAACACTTCTCACTTTTTGCATTGACGTAGAGCAACCCACACTATTTTCCTAATGATTTCCCAGGGGCAGGTACCAGGTGACTGATTTAGTTTCAGACATACCTTTAATTGCAATATTTTATTTTTTAGATAGTGCTTTACTTCTTCTGTTTCTAAGTGCTGTAAATATCAGGTGTTATAATTACCCTACAAAATGGTATTCAATTAACTGACCTTTAGAAGGATATACGGCTGAGTCAGCCTTGCTGGCTTTGAATTTGTGACTTAACAGTCACCACGTGTTTCAATGACGAGAGTGCAATGCGCTGAACTATCCTAATAGCTTTAGAGTAAACGATATCCATCAAACTTTTCCTCTGCACTGACGTTACTGGTGCTGAAACAATTTTTGGAGTGGGGGTGCTGCCATCAATGTTACATCACTGATGACATGGAGACTGTGAAAAATCTAAGCATCAGAAAAAGAATAAGCATTGCAAATGCACCATGCCAATTCCGCAGGGGAGTGGTAAAGGTGTAGTATGTAGCTGGTGAGCACACTGTTGCAAACATAATAATATCATGGTTTGGTAGCGCACTGTCATTTACAGACAGCACATTATCCTCTATGGACTTGGACCACAGCGGGTAACTCTCATTACACCCCCACAACTCTGTTTAAGCTTTACTGCCGTCTCTGAAGGGGGCCAGTGTGTCAGCACATTTTCCATTGAAATGGTAACAGAATTTTCACAGACATGCAGTTTTATTAATAAACTATATAGGGCACAAACAATAATATATGGGAAATGGGTTTCAGCAAATATCTATCACCAAGTAAAGTGTCTTTATTTGCTTTGATCCTATTAAAATATTTGTTTCCATCACACTACAGAATAACAACAAAACGTGCTTAATTTTGACTTTACAAAATTGATACAATTAAACGATATTGTGTTTTATTGAAAAACTGACATCTTACCGCCTTTCATTTCAAACCAGCAAGATTGTCAGATAGTTCATTTTACAAAAAAAAAACGAAATATGCAGCCAGAAAGAAAAGTAAACACCAGTCTACACATTACAAGAATAAGCAGCAATTTTAGTGAAATCAGTCTGACATTTGACCTCTGTCTTTGAACGCCTAGCAAATGTGCCAAGTTAAAAACAAAATTAAGACATCTTTATTGCTCAACCACTTTCTGAACTTTTTGTTTTTAACACAAACTTTATTGAGCTTTCCTGTTCCATGTATACATACACAGATTTTGCATCATTGTCAATACATATTTTTGCTAATGCAGCCCCGATTGCAAACATTAAGTTTTTTTGTCTTGACATACAGGCGCCCGTTCTCTGTTACAGTGTACTCAGTTATATATCATATACCTTTCTCTGTATACGTACACCCTTCCTGCATGGGCCATTTTCCACAATTTCATGTGAGTAGTGCTTTTACCCATTAAACACAATACAACCCCCCTGAGTCCCTCCTCCCACCCCGCAATTAGCTAACAGGGTGCACAATTGGTATTCGCTGAAGCATACAGAGAAGTACACTATGATATACGTGCTATTTAACACCAAAGCAGGTCGCACAACACAAAGTGCTACAACACATTCTAGGTAGACAAATGAATAATATTTGTCTCCCCCTCATCGTCTACCCTACGACTTAAGGGATTTGCCCGGTAATGCACTGCAACAGCATGAATATCAAGTGGCGACATCTATGTTATTTCAGCTATTAAACCTTACGTCCCCTGAGTGGACCCACCCCATGCTTTGAAGATATCCCAGGCCATCGCTATAGGTACTTTCCTCAATCCTTGTTGCTCCTCCCTGCGTATCGCAGCACTTTCAGCTAGGCTCCACTTCACTACTTCCTCCTTCCATGACTCTATTTTTGGTGGCCTCGCTGCCTTCCACCTCCTAGTAATGAGCCTCTCTGCTAGTATTAACGCTATGTTAGCAAAACGTGCCTGCACCGTATAGCCCTTTGGCATTGGATATACCACTAAAATGCAGCTCTTTGCCGTATTCCAGGTCTGCCCGCCAACCACATCCGCTAGTATTTGCGCTATCTGCGTCCAGTAGTGTGTGAGTGCTGGGCATGCCCACAACATATGTACAAACCCTGCATCTTCCTCTATACATCTCGGGCAATTCGATGGTGCTAAAGGGAACCTTTTGTGGATTCTATGAGGAGTTAAATATGCCCTTTGCGTGATCAAGTATTGGATAAATTTAAATCGTGCATTACGCGACACTGCTTTCGGGTAGGCCAGAAGTGTCGCCCATTCTCTATCCGTCAGTTCTATTTCTATGTCTGCCTCCCACTTAGCCTGCAAGGCTCCAAGCGGAGTATCCTGTGTTTCTCTAATGCCCGTGTACAGCCATTTCGTCAAGTGCCTACCGTTCCCCAATAAAACCACTTTCTGAACTTTAGCACGTTTATGTTGGGGTGCTGCGGCACCCCCAGCACCTATGTGTCAGTCCCCTTTCTGGTGCTGCCTCTCTGTGGCCATTGGGATTTTTTGCTTCTGTAAAATGAATGCAAAGATAGAGGGTCTGGAAATGGTGAGAAGTTTGAGTTTCATTTTTGCGCCCAAATCCTGAGAATCTGTTAATATTTTGAGGGAATGAGTTTCACAGAGTATTTCCAGAGCAACTGTAGCCAGAAACTCTTTACCCTTTCCTCAATCCCAGTCTTGTAACAGGTACACAAAAAGCTGGACTTTCAAATGTACTTTTTCAGATTTTTGTGTTTATTTTAATTGTGTAGCGTGGTTCGCATTGTAGATTCAGTAGCCTCTAAACATTGGAAAATGTACCCAACATCAAGGCAAACAAAGGTAATTGCTGGTTTATATTTGGGTGGTAATGGAAAGTGGCATGTCCTCCACTGGAATATTCTTTGCCAGTTAAGCTACTTCCGGTGGAATTTCCTCCACCATGGGGACAAATTGGCAGAGATAATTCGCCTAGAGGATTCTCGATCCCCTAGAGAGTCCACAAACAGAAAATGTGTCACTTACTCCACAAAACGTAGGATTTTCATTTACTACTCAATTCTAAATGTTATCCTAGCTCAAATGAGTAGATCCCCAGGACTGTCTGACCCACACATGTCGGTAATAGGAGGGGCTTCTTGACTTATTTTGAATAGAGATATTGATTCAGCAATATTTTATTTGTATGTGTCCCCAGCTGAAAACAAGTTATGTATGTCCATTTTGCTGTTTCACCAAACTTTCTCTTGGTGTGGTTGTGTCGATCTGTTGGGTGGACTTAGCATGTTCTTTTACAAAAATGATTCCTTAGCAGTGCCTTCAAGTGCTGTGTCCCTGATTGCTTTTGTGTGAACACCAAGCATAAATATATTCTGGTTGGTTAATAGTGGATCCAGGTGTTCTAGGTCATTTCTGGGTGCACTTCACAAGGGATACTCTTTGGTGGTATCCATATATCCACATGCTATGCTCTTAATGGTGGCCTCAACTTCAGGATACTGACTGCTTCTAAAATTGGTGGGCTTGCAGAGCTACATCTATTCTTACACTGTATGCAACATCTCATGCGTATGTTCATAGATGTACCCAACTTTGTGTTTGAAACACTTTTTTGAGTATCATTTAACTCATACAACACTTCCCCTACAGGCCAAACTACATCTAATAACCATGGGCTCTGAAAGAGTGCCAGGAAGCCAGTGCAAATCGTAGTGCTGCTTAACGGTCTGGTGAGGGCAATGAAGTGCTATATAAGTGTTACAGTACAAGTCGGGGGTTTAGGTCAGACGCCTCTTGTCCTTTAGGTTATTTGTGGGACATCACGCGTTTTGCATGTTGACCTTCATGATTTGACTGTTTTCACTTTAACAGAAAAATTGTGTTAAAAGTATAAGGCTATATAATTGTTTTGTTCTATATGGAAAAGTGGTTTCAGTGACTTGATTAATATAGATTACAAAGTTCTTGTCTTGTCCAGTAGCATATCTCAAACTGTTTATTAGCTGTAGATCTATCCAAGAGATCTTATTGTTTGGGGATATTGTGGCTCTGTTCGCTCTACAGACTACTTGAACCAGCCTGCCTTGCCTGCACCAGCCCCTTGGTGGAGAAATCCACCTCTTTTCCAGCCCTTAATGGCAGTGCAGGGCGTGCGCAGGACGCACCCGGGCGCATGCCCGGACCAAGACCGAATCCAGACGGGGCCAAGACTGGGCCAAGAGCGGGCACATCAATACCCGCTCAAGACTTGGCTGGGCCCCCCCTTTGATTTTCAGGAGGACGCTCCTCGAATCCTCCGGCTGAAATGGGTAAGTGGAATGCATTAAACAACACATGCTCACCTTCTAAGAACAATGTTAGTTCAATTGATAAGTTTATAGTAGGAGCAGTGGAATGTTAAATAAAGAGATTGAACTAGCTGAAAGGAAACTTTCTATTAGGGGCTATATCTCTGAAGGGGCTGCCAAGCCTGCCAGCCCCACAATTATGGCCTTATCGCCAGACACCATATCTACTGTTCTCTCTAATACACCTTGTTGCTCCCCAGGCAAACATAGCCCCCATGTTGTCGCACCAGCGGGGAAAAGAAAGAGAAGAGGGAAAAGCCTGAACGCTAACTGCGACAAGGGCAGTAACACGGAAGATGAGGACCACAGTCTCTGTCTTGCCTTCTTCGCCTTCTTAAGAGAATAAGTTTGCTATTAAACGCACTTAAGCCTGTAATAGAAAAGCTGGACTGGCTGGAGACTGCCTTCAATAGAGTAGTAGCTTTTAGAGTCCAGGATGAATCAAATCTCGCTCAGGCCGCTCCCTGAGGCGGG
Source organism: Calotriton arnoldi (assembly GCA_963921515.1). Lineage (NCBI taxonomy): Eukaryota > Metazoa > Chordata > Amphibia > Caudata > Salamandridae > Calotriton > Calotriton arnoldi. Next base: position 1,332,411 of record CAWUFW010005089.1, on the reverse strand, counting down.
CAGACACACAGAAAATGATCACTAGTGAAATCAGTAGCACCCTAATGCTGGACGACTCTTGTCAATTTCCCAGAGAATTTCAAATGCCTGCACCTGTTCCCAAAAAATTTCAGATGTTAGCAACAGCGATGCCCCCCCAGTTAGTAAGTCCATACCTTACTAGCTACCTACCATAAATCTTCCCCCTAAGTCCTGTCCAAATGTGCTTACCTTAGCAAATATTCTGCCGCTAAAAGAAGGGGTTTCTGAAACTCATACCCAATTTAAAAATAAAGTCACACATTGCCTCAGTAACCACCTGGGCTACCACCCTCCTCCTGCAAACAAAATAATTTTTGTACACCATGGTTGTTAATTTTAACTGTGATGACTGCATTAGTCACCTGCTCTCACGTGCATGTAATTTACAAGGCATTCCATTGGCTATATTGGTACTCCCACTAGGTTTTTATTATCAACCAATATCCCAACCTTTTAATCATGTTTTCAATCTTATGCGTAACAATCTCCCTTCCTCAAGTACAGCTATTGCTATCCAGAACTGAGTTTTCCCCCTTGCAGGACTTTACAGATATTGACTGACAACCAGTCCCAGAACAATCTGATTCAATGGGCTGATGTGTTTTGTCGTAAGGGGCCTATCAACTGCTTAAGCCCTATCTCTGGTAATTCCGAATCCATCAAGATTTTAAGCTGAAACCTTGCTGGCTATGCTTCTAGGCCGGAGTGTCGAAGTGGTCTTCTGAAACCAAAAGTTACAATATTGTATTATTACTAGAGACTTGGAAAACGGATGTGATTAATCAATATGGCTATAGCTGTTGGTCTATTCTCGCACAGTTGTCTAGCTCAGTGAGAGTAAGAGGTGATCTCTCACTCTGCGTAAAACTATCACTGAATTGTGAAGTCACCCCAGTCCCCGTAGGCAGACGCGCATTACAAGTAATGGTCCTAAATTGCAAAAACAGTTTCAAACTTTGTTTACTGAATCTTTTATAACAATGATTCTTCCTTCTCAAATATCACTGATTATAAAATGTAATTTGAGGTGGTAGACTCTCTAACTAAGCACCTGAGTGGAGGAATGTCATGTGGCTACTTAATTCTGTGTGGAGATTTTAACTGTCTTGAATGTTAGCACCTTTTCGATGGAGACAATTGCTGATAATGTAAAATGTAACTCTCAGCACTCTTCTAGCAACAGAGGTTTAGAGCTTGGAAGACTAGTTTTAGAAAGAGATCTGATTTGCACCCATGATCTACAGCCTGAGGAAGCTCAGTCCGTGCCAACTTTCTTTGGTCGTGGGTGCTCATCTATTATAGCTTATATATTTCTCTCTAGACCCCTACTTACCTTTGCATCTTATTGTGAAATGCTTAGTTTGAGCGTAGGAGACTATATTCCTCTCACCTTGTGCCTGGAACATCCCATTGCTGTTCACGTTCCAATTCCTGAACCTATTATCCATCCGCTTCCTAAAGATAACAACCTCCATCTTGTATGAGAAATGCCATTTCTCTCACTCTTTCTTGAAAGGCTAATCAAAGACAACCTCCAGGTTTTTCTTCCCTGCATCACCTTTGAAGGTGATAGTGGCATCATACTAGAGTCTTTCACCACTCTTTGTAGGCAAGTGAGAAATCTGCTTTTGAAACCGGCTATCAGATCCAACTCCCAGAACCTTACATTTTTTGATTCAGCTTGCTGTTTGGCAAATCGCAAGCTAAGACTCTATCTGGGGATTGTACCGAAACCATCTCACTCAATAGGAGGGATGTATGATGTAACAACGCGATCATTTAGATCGCGGTACATCACATCGCTGTTTTTACAACGCAAGTCGTTACCACGACTTGCGCTGTAGGGCGCTGGATTTAGGAGTAGTATGATTTACTATTCCAACTCCAGCCTACGTACAGTAGGGAAGGTGTTGGAATAGTAAATCACACTATTCCTTAGTCTAGAGCGCCCTCCAGTGCAAGTCGTGGTAACGACTTGCATTGTAAAAGCAGCGATCTAAATGTACTGCTGTGTTTTGACCGCGTTGTTAAGGTCGTTTCCCAATAGGAGCTGTGGGGCACACTACAAGCACACTTTAACGAATAGGAAGAAAGAAATAAGGAAAGAGAATGTAGAGCTTATTATGGAAGCTAAGAGAAGGAACACTAGTAAGACTTTTTGGGCAATAGTCACTCGGTTAAGGAATAGGAGCAGATGCATGTCACCCCTCAGTTCACATATTACTGCTGACGTATGGGTTAAACACTTCTCTGGTGTATATAACCTTAGTAGCAAGAACGACTATACAGATCCTCAGGAGCTTGTCAGAGGTATTTGTGACAGTTTGCAGTTTTGTTTACATGGAGTGATCACTGCTCTAAGGAATTGCTCCCCTAATGAGCCACAGGCTCAGCTGGGGTCTCAAAAGACCTTTTAAAATGTATATATGGGTGTCTTTGTTAACTAACATTTTCAAAAGGTGTCTAATGCCCCCTTACCTTTATCCTGGGCCTCAACCGAAATTGTACCCATCTTTAACAAGGGTGACTGATCTTAGAGATGTTACTGACCAATTTTCTTATGGACTTTACTGCTACTATCTTAGGGAGAGTGGTCTTTAATCAGATCAGACACTGGGCTAACAAGGGCGCTTTGAGTTTCTGTCAATACAGGTGCAGGGAGTGCCTTGGTACAGTGGATCAGTGTCTAATCCTAAAGCTGATAATTGGTAAATATGTTGTAGCCGGCCACTACCCACTGTGCCTGGCCTTCATGGACCTCTCTTCTGCTTTTGACAAAGTTAATAGATCCAATCTTTGGTTATTTATCCTGAAGAAAGGTCTAGACCCGCCCCTGGTCAACGTTTTGGCTACTGTTGTAATGCTGCACTTGCTTGTAGCAGTGCTTCTTTTCCCATGGAGTTTTTCCCCAATGTTCTTTCCCATTGTTAGCTGCGTGCGTGGGTTCCACCAACGACAGTTTGTACTGTGGCTGGCGTTGGAGGGACCACGCTCTCTGTGCTCTGCCTAACTTGAATAAAGCTGTGTTTCTCCTGAAACGGTCTACGAATCATCACCACATTTTTGGCGACGCTTGCCAGCCACAGGTGGTGTCTACAGAGGAACTCAGAGCGAAGCTACAGAGCGGGTCCCGTGAACATTCAGTGGCTATGACGGAGAAGAGCTGAGAGGGGCCGTTGAACAGCTGCGTCGAGGTGAGGAGCCTACGTTCAGCACGTATGCTGCCAGCTGGTTATCCCAGATCTGCGTTGAGGTGAGGAGCCTGCGTTCAGCGCGTATGCAGCCAGCTTATTAACCCAGATCGCCCACGACGCTGCACAAGGATTTCAGCTATATTTTTATAGCTACATATTTTTAGCAACATTAAGGGGAGGTACATGGGCGTAGAAGGGTATAATAGAATATAGCATTAGTAAATTAGAGAGCATGCGTTCACGAAGAACAGGCGTCCATGCTGCCAGAGAGCTCTTAGCTCCAGACTGCCATGCTGATCGGTTGCTGACTTAATCCCTGTCCTGAAGAGGTCCTGAGGAGGGGGCGGCGGAGTCCATTAGAAGGAAGGCACGGGAGAATCGAGGAGAAGTCGAGTATCAGAGAGGGGAACGACGCAGGCGTCGTTGTAGAGAGGTCACCGGTCCTGTCCTGATCCTGGAAGAAGTCTTTGCTCTTCATCCTTCCTGGGTCCTATTCTTTCCAACTCCTTGGCTAAGGGGTTTTGGTTCTCGCACTTAGGTAAATATAATGCAACCTTTAGTTGCGCTGCTATCTCTATCTTCTCCCTTTCTTTAAACACCGTCATTGATTAGCAATAATCATTTCTATGCTTAATCTTGGGTATTATGATTAAGTACCATGTTGCTCTGTATTTTACTCTGCTAAATCTTTAGATAAACATTTTAAAACTTCCTGACTCGGTGGTTATTTCAGGATTATGTACTATAATGAATGTCACTCATTTTAAATTTCCCAATTAGCAAAGGATTCTATTGGTAAGTCATTACTCTTCAATCAGAAGGTAATTGGTAGCAGGGATTTGTGATAATAGTAACAACTGATAAACCCAGCATAAGTATTAGCGTAGTGTGAATGTATGGGCCCAAGTGAGTATATGGTGTATGAATGCTGTTTGCTAATATCGCGCTGGATCAGTTTTCTGGTAGCAGAGGATGGTTATTATCAATTAGTTTGGTGATTAAGGATTATTAATATCACCATCAACTATTTGACTAATGGTCCATTGACCTTAGGAGGAGAGTTGATCTGTGAAAATTAGTTCTAGAAAATAATTGCCCAAGTTAGATAAATGTCCAAGTCCTGATTCCTGACTCCAATGCTCAAAACTTGAAGACTGGCAAAGCAGTACTGGAAGGTGATGCAAGAATGCGATTGCTGGAGTGGTGTGAGTATCAATAGGGTTGTGAAATGTTGTTTATGTGCTAGGATGTATTTTTGAAGTGTTGAAAATAGTAAGGGTTTTGACTGTCGGTGAAATGTTTGCTCATTTTTGACTTGATGGTTTTATTGATTATATTGGTAATTTCATAGGACAGGATTTATTGGTTATTGATTACATGTTTTAACTCTTCATGTTAAGTAAGTTAGTGTCTTGTTCTATGTTGTCTGGAAAAACAGGTATGTACACCTGTGGAAATTTCCGGGAAAGGAATAGCGGGTGGTAAATGGAAGCCACACTGCAGTGAGGTTACTCGTCTGTTGGAATAACACTGAGAAGCTAGGTAGGGCTGGCAGTGTTAAATTAGGGACTAATTTCTGTGTAAAAGTGAGAGTGATTGATAGCAAAAGAGTTCGCTGGTGAAACTTTGGTGTTATATCACCTAAAAAGGGTAACACCAAAGGAGTAGCAGGTTCTTCTGAGCTTGAGTGAAGGGTAAGCGGAAGGGATTTACTCGCAGTGTTTGAAGAGTAAACAGAAGTTCTTACTTTGTGAAGAGTAAGCGGAATGTGTTACTTGCAGTGAAAAGAAATCTATCCTTTATTTAGTGGAACAGACAGAGTAGCGAATGTTTTTATGTTGTTATTAACAGAATTTTGATTAAGAAAACTCAGAAAAAATATTGCAGTAAGATTTTGTGGAGGGTCAGTAGTAGGAGTTAAACTGACTGAAATTGAAACTGACAGCATTGGAGAAAAGAAATTGCATTGAACTATTGCAGAAATGGAATTGTTTAAAGGTTTAAAGAAGCTGTTAGGAGGTAAAGCGAAAAATTCGTTTTTAATTGGTGATGCTCCTGAAGGAACACCTGTGCATTTTATGTCTACCAATTTGGGACAACATTCATGTATGTGGGTTCACCAATGGTGCAAGATTACTGAAAAAGAAGGTCCTTTGAGGTTTCCAAAAGATGGTACTTTTGAATTGCAAATTATTGACAAATTAAGGGAAGTGTTATGTGAAATAAAGACACCATCTAGAGCTGCACAATTTGAGGCCTTAAGCATGTGGGGAAAGACAGCAAGAGACAAAGCAAGTGAGGATAAAAAGGTAAAGCACCAGATGCAGGAGAAGGGAATTAATGATGATAAAAAGCTTCAAATAAATAATGATTCAGGGGATGAAATAATGGATGCATTGTTAACTGAGTGTCCGCCACTTTATGTGGTTCCCATTAAAAATACTGAAAATAGTGTACCAGTAAGTACTACAGTGGCTACTGTTTCTGTTAAACGGAGAGAAACACAGATTGAGAGAACAGTGCAGACATTTCAGATTGACCCACTACCTGTTGATTCAGCACTGACAGTGATACCTCCAGGTGTTACTGCTTTAATTGTGACTGATTCAGTCCAGATATCACAAACTACAGATGCACAGGCAATGCCTAGAAAAATTGTGACTGTCCCAATTAATATGGCCCCTATTCAAAAGGTTCAAAGAGCTGCAGAAGGAGTGATTATGGCAGGGTTTATTTCAGAAACTCAGAATTCACAGATTATTGAACAGAAATTACCCCAGACAGTCCAAGCACTGAAAGGTGGGGGAGAAATAGTCTTTACAACACCAATAGCCCAGGGAAAAATGAATATATTTGAAGATGGGATTTTTCAAACCTGCTGTGAGGAAGCAGCAGTGCTTAAAAAGATAGAGAGCATGGGGGACCAAATTAACCCAGACCATGGAAAAGAGAAACATCTTAGTGCTTTCAATTCAACATTTAAACATGAAGAAATTAACAGTCCCTGCTGTTCAAATCATGAAAATGTGAACCAGTGTCAGGAAAAAGAATTAATTTCCCTGAGTAAGGAAACAAATACATTTGCAGTAACTACACATGAGAGACTGACAGATTTGGCTCAAAATTATGAAATTGATGTTTCAGGAAATTTTCAATTTCAGAAAAGTTTCAGGATACTTATGAATGATGAGGCAAATGAGACCATGCATTCTTCAGTAATGCAATTGCACATTGCAGAAATAATAAAATATAATTTCAAATGCAATGGGTTTGGGAAATTAGGAGACAAGTGGGCAAGAAAACATGAGAAGAAAAAGAAACCACCAGACCTTGTTAGGGAAAATAATAAACAGGATGAGGGAGAAGCTTTTGCTTACTCATTGAGAGAAAAGGTGGGAGAAGTTCATGTTCATGTGCCACGGAACAAAAGTGAACTTGCAGCATTTCTGAACACATTCCCACAATTGAGAGACAAACGTATGCTGTGGTACCCACAAGTTGATGGATTTGTTGAAATTTTAAAGGAGTTGTGCATTAATTTGCAAATGTTCTTTGACATTGCCATGCAAACTGAATTGTGGTTTGAATCTAAAGTTGTTGTGCAAAGGCCAGGTGAGGAGACAATGATAAGGGTTTGCATGAATGAACCATCATTTTCTGTTGTTATTGAGAAAAACGTAGCAGTGATTACTTTCCTGAAGGGCAGAGTGCCAGCAAAGGATGTTGATTGGGTACAGATTAAAAGAACACAGGATGGAAGTAAAGGTGTTTTGGTTTGTGCAAATTCAGGTATGGATGTTGTACTGCTGGAAAAAGTATTCTTTTGCCATCTTTATAACAGATTTGAGCATTGGAAGAAGAAATTTGAATTTAAACATGATGCAGCAGTTGGAAATGTGCAAAAACAGAGAGAAATGCAGGTGCAAGATGTGTCAGCCAAGCAAATGCAAATATCAATTCAGAAACAGGTACCAATGGCAGGAGTTTTTCAAGCTCAGATGCTCCCACTAAATATGGAAAATGCTAAAATTAATTTAAATAAGTTGTCCAGAGCAAATGTGAATTCTTTCCAGAAACAAAATCAGAACCCAGTTCAACAGGTTGCTATATTTGAAAATGAGAGTTTTAACCCTAACAATTCTGAATTTACCAAGTCCATTGTGAAAGCAGTGGAAGATCCAGACTTAGTTGTAGGAATTTTAAAAGGAGAAATTACAAACCCAGTTTTAGAAGAATTTGCACCAAAAATAGGCCCATTTGAGGAAAATTACCAAGTTGTTGTTTGTGACTCAGGCCTAGCAGGAAAACAATTATTTTGCAAATTAAACAGCACAGATTACTGTACACCAGATGATGTTCATTTTCAGATTCCTGATGAGGATGCACATTTTAAAATGGCCCAACAAGAGACAGCTGTAGCATTGTTTTCAGAAAAGACAGTTGAAAAATTACCTTCTGATTTGAAAGAAATAATAAAAACAGAAATAAGAGAGTTCACAGAGAAGGATGTCAGATTAATAAAATGTGCAGACCATGTCTTATTCAAATTAGAACCAGATGACATGTATTCAAGAACACCATCAGTTGCAGAAATTTTACCCATAATTGGAGATAAAGTGAGTAAAGTATTTTTGATGGAATTGATTGGAAGTTTATGTAACTTTCTGATCACAGGTTCACAGAAACTAAATGAAAAGAACAGATTAATGCAGGAGATTAATAGCATAATTTTTCCATGTTGTCCTGTGGTACCGAATCCAGCCAATATATTTTTTCACATTCCATGTGCTGAAGAATGGCTTACTGTTATTGATTTTTGTCAGGTTCATGTCACAGTGCCATTGCATGAGAATAGTCAGGAGTACTGTCAAAAAGAAAATGAATGTCTGGGACACATAATTGGAAAGGGAGGTAGAAAGGTGTCACCAAAGAGAGTGGAAATAATTCACCAGATAAATCCACCTCAAATTCAGAAAGAAGTCAGGAAATTTTTGGGAATGGTTGGCTGCTGTAGAGAGTGGTTACTAAACCTTTCCCTAGTGGCTAAGCCTTTACTGAGGCTGACACACAAGGATGTGTCTGATCCGCTTCCATTGGACAACAATTGCACAAAAGCATTCCTAGAGTTGAAAGAGAAAAAGTGTCGCCCCCGGCACTAGGAATGCAAGTTTATTTAAAAGAAAATACACCAATTTGCAGTGAGAGGGAGGGCTGCGCTCTCTCAGTGCCTGTTCAAAAACATGAATGTGTTCAAGGGTCTGTGATGTATTTCCCAATGACCTTTGATCCCAACATCAATGAAACTGAATATGAGTGTCTAGATGTCATGAAAATATGCATAAAGCCAAGATCAGACTTTAAGGATGAATGTCTGATTCAGCCCAACAATGTCCATTCTGTAGATGGCCCATGTTTGAAAGGTAACAATGACACATTAAAAGCAGCACATGCTGTGCTCCTTATACATTATGTTGTCAAAGCTTCATGGCTTTCAGTAGTTACCTCAGCCCAAAATTCGAAATTGATTGCCCTTACCATAACATGCAGTATATCTGCTCAAATGGGAGTCACTGTTGTCATGGGAGAGAGAATTGCTAATTCAGTTGCACAAAATTGTGTTCTGTTAGCATATACATTCAATGGAATCTTCACAGGTGAATTAATAGCGGCTCAAGAAATTGTTTCAGAAGCAGAACAACAGGGTTGTATCAGAACTGTTTTTGAAAAAAGTGACAACTGCATAGTAGCAAATGTATTATTGCAAAAACTGATGCCCAGGTATAGATTGCCAGTTTCTCTGAAATCAGATCATAATGAGGTCTCAAAGATGATGTGTGTAGAACCACAGATTGGACAAAGATTCGATTGTAGCCATCAGCCTGAAGTTTCAAGCCTAATAAAGCAACACAAAGACAGCACAGAGTCACACTTTGCAAAAGACTGTGTTTCAGCATCACCAAAGTGGCTTGAAAATGAACATGCAAATGCACTTGTGAAAAACACTGATGAAAACACTAGCCATTGCTGTGAAGGTCTGGCTGATGTGGAGCGTGCAGTTTCTCACCAGATTGCAGCTGCTACACAAGATCTGCATAATGGATGGTGCAACGACTTTGATCTGAGAGATGCTGTGAAATGGAAAGGCCTGTTCCAAAGGATCCTGTAAAAGACTGTTGTGAAATGTGGTGGCCTTCCAAATTGGGTGCATGCCTCTAACATACGTATGGTCCTGTGTCCCCCTGATAAAACAGCTCCTCTTCAAGAAGAGATGCCAGCAGTGGTCAAAAGTCCACAGAAGAGGGTCAGTCAAGCTGTAAGGGAACACACAGAGTCTGAAGCAGCACTAGAGAAAACTGAAGTGGCACTGGGAAAGCAAAAAGTGGAAACTGACTCAGATGAAAGCGGTGTCCAAAGGGTGAAAGAGTCAGATGCAGCCTCTGAAGAAGAAATTAGTGCTGTGGGCCTACGAGTGGAGGTAGGAAAAAGCTGGCTGAAAGGGTATCCAAAACGTCTGGAATGGTCCTTTGAAAAATCATTTGCACCTATAGCTGAAACATCTGAATCTGATCAAAGTGAAAATAAAAGTGAAAGGCTTGGATTGAAAAAGTGCAAGGAATTGATGGTGCTCTGTCAGAGTTTCTCAGCACCTAAGTGGTCAAAATGCATGGAAAAAGTACAGAATGCCACTTTGAATGAACTGTATGAGCCACCCTGATGGCAAGCTGGTGACAAAGAGAAAAAGAAAGGCTGAAACAATAACTGAGAATTGTCAAGAGCTGAAGAGAAAAGAATCTTTGAATGATGAAAGAAGAAAAGAAGAAAAGAAAATAGAAAAGAGAACTGTCCTGTTGAATTTTCCTTTTATTATTTTAGTTACTTATTTTAGAGAAGACTAACAGTTCCAAGAAGCTACTTACAGAACTCTGCACTAAACTTTGAGCTTGGCTATATATGATCTGATTACAGACAAGACTTGTGTTTGCTCTTAGAAATAGAAGTAAAATTGTTATATGCTCAGCTTTTGCAATAAAAATGTCACTTGTGAAAATAAATAAGTGTGATGATCTACAAATCATTTGAGGTATCATGATTTGTTATCATCAAAGGGGAGTTGATAGAGCTAGATTTCTCAAATTAAGCATTGCTTTATTTTTATGTTTCAGACAGACTGCATTTAAAATGGCACACAAATTTTGGTGCAAGTGAAAACACATGGCACATGCCTAGTCCAAAGTTGTTGTTTTTTAAAGTGGCACTTTTGGTGCATGCAGTGAAAAATATAAAATGAGGCTTGGTCATAAATGCTTTCAGTCTGAAATGCTTGTGCTGAATTAACATGTGTTTTTGCAGTGTAGAGAAAACTCGTGATTTCAGTGGCCTCTTTAGCCTTTAATCATGGAATGTGTTCTCTCTTCCCAGTTTCCTTTCCCTTATAATCTACACTCCCTGTTCCTGTCTCAAGAGACTTTGGCTTTGTTGCATAATTAGACAATATATATTCAGTTCATAACACATCTTTTTATAATGTGTATTAATTAACCATGCACCATCACTACACGGGGGCAAACAATTTGCATGAAAAGCTATCTAAAACATTAGAGCATGTTGCTATGAGTATGTATTAACTGTGTGCGCTTTCAAAATTTACACTAGTGCATGTTTTATGCTATGTTGTACATTGCACATATTTTTGCATGTTGTGCACAAATAATAAGAAAAGCTGCTTTACATTAATAGCTTTTGCAAGGTATCATTTATACAGGGTATTAGTATGTGAAAGGTAAAACATAATGGGTTTCATTTGAAAATTAATACTCTTTTTGTGTTTATTTTGGTTTTGGGCCCACCATTAAATGGCTGCCTAAGAATCCAGTATGGCTGAGAATCGTGCTGAAAAACGCATGCGCAGATTATACCAGCTACATACTGCCAAGTGCCTCAAGTGAAGACCTTGTTCAAGGCCACCATGAACTGTACATTCTTGTTACCCTGCCAATGTATCAGTGTTTGTGGAATGTGTCCTTCCTGCGTGGGATATGACAGGAAGGAGGAAATAGACTGAAACATTTTTCCTAGTAAATGTTGCTAAAACATATAATTGTATTAATCATTAAGGCTTCTTTGTTAAAACTGGTGTGGGTTGGATTTGCCAATGAGAACAGGATGGTGAGACCCTCGTCATCTAAGCTATCCAATCAGGGTGCAAGCTTTACTGAAAATTGCAACCTTATTAGTATAGTCAGCCAAGAATTAGAGTATAAATATGACCTCTTTAGGGGGCTTTGGGGTTTTTTGTTTTCTTTAGAGGCTTTAGAAGCTTTAGCGGGTGCAGTCTGAAAGCTTGCGTCCGAGGAGAGATAGAGGGAGGTGGGGGGCATAGGCTAGCCTTGCACATCATATTTTTGGCAAGGTAGATCACATTCCTCTGTGGTCTGTGAAGGAAGGGCCTTTTCAGGAGCAGCGTCTCTCTGTGAACACAGAGAGGACAGATGAACAGACCAGGGCAGAGAGTGGAGCTGGATAGAACAGGATTAGATTTAGATGCTACAAATTTTAAGTTCATGCTTTGACTAATTAATTAGTTATTGAAAAGATTTGTCTTATGCATTTATATCTCTTTATGGGACATTTTTGCCAATTATTAATTATTGATTAGCCTTGCATAATTCACTCTTGAATTATATTTCCTGAACTCTTTAAAGAACTCTGATTGACATTTGATTCCTCATTCTCTTCCTTTATGGAATGTTTTTGTATGCAACCTATAATATGTTTTGTATTAATTCTATTTTTCCTATTTTCAATTCTGTAACCTGATTGATATTTGACTAATGAATAAGGGGTCAGAGAACTTTAACTTTTAACTAGAAAATAAAACCCTTTAAAATATTCACAACTCTCTTTATTGGCTTAAATATTAATTGCATTTTTGATTTTTCATGTTTATGTAAATCTCCTGATGGTAATATACAGTGGCAAGGGTCCAGTACCTTTGCAGCGGTAAATTAGAAGGTAAATGAGGTTTTGCATTGAGAAATTACCGTGAAATTACCGCTGCATCACCAGCATTGTGGAAGGCAGGCACAGCCCTATTCAGACCCAGGTGCAACTCCTCCCACCACTCTACATGCAGATAGGTCTATTCAGCCCTGTGCTGACTCACCCTGTGTCCTGGAATCCCCCAGCCCCTGTCACTCACAAACCCAGACACGCAATACACAACCTAGCAGAGGCAGGCTTGGACAGTTAGGCAAGAAAATACCTACTTTCTAAAAGTGGTATTTTCAAACACAGAATGTTAAAACCAAGTTTACTAAAAGATGTATTTTATCATTCTGAGTTCAGGCGTACTAAACTCGAATTTCTACCATGTTCCCTGGGTCAGTTAGGATTATAAGATGTTATAATCAATCTGCCCATTCTGGCCTATGGGGACAGGTAGGCTTGCAATAGTGAAAAACGAAAAATGGCTGTAATTCACTATTAGGACATGCCACACACACCAGGGCATATCCTACCTTTTACTTACAATGCACCCTGCCCTTGGGCCTACCTTAGGGGTGTCTGATATGAAGATAAGGGAAGGTTTAGGGACTGGCAAGTGGGTGCACTTGCCATGTCGACATGGCAGTCACGGACTGCACACAGGCTCTGCAATGGCAGGCCTGAGACACACTTTACAAGCCGCTTCTGTGGGTGGCACAACCAGTGCTGCAAGCCCACCAGCAGCATTTGATTTATAGGCCCTGGGTACACCTGGTGCACTATACTAGGGTCTGACAAGTAAATCAAATGATCCAATCATGGAGTCACTAATCAATACATCAATTTAACATAGGGAGCACTTGCACTGTGGCACTGAATAGCAGTGGCACAGTGCCCAAAGCATCTAAAACCAGCAAACAGATCAAAAACAGAGGAGGCAATCAGAAAAAAGTGGAAGGGAGACTCACGCCAATGGTACCAGGTCTAACAATATGCTTGATGAAGGGGTTATTGAACCCGTTGAGGCGTCAGAGTGGGTCTCTCCTGTCGTTATTATGAAGAAGAGCGATGGCAAGTTCAGGTTCTGTATGGACCTTCGTAGCTTAAATCAGCATTGTGTTGCGGACACCTTTCCTCTCCCAAACATTAACGAATTGTTACTTCTGTTGAAAGGTGGTAAGTACTTTTCTAAACTTGATCTAAAGAGTGCTTACCACCAGATCAAACTTCACGATGACTCAAAAAATCTCACGCCCTTCATAACAATGGAGGGTACTTTTCGTTTTACCAGGCTACCTTTCGGACTTTCGTCCGCTGCCAGTGTCATTCAGCGCATTATGTCTGGTATTTTTAAGGGCCTGGAAAATGTGAAGTTCTTCCAGGATGACATTCTGGTTTTTGGAGGGTCTGTGGTTGAACACAACAAAACGTTGAGGGAGGTTCTGAGTAGGCTGAGGGAGGCTGGCCTTACCCTCAGGAGGGAAAAGTGCAAGTTTCTGGTGGAAGAAATTGAGTACTTGGGATACACCATCTCCGGCCAGGGTGTCCAGCCAAAGTTAGATCTTTTAGAAGCAATTAGATGTACTCCCGTTCCTTCCGATAAAGACCAATTGAGGTCTTTTATGGGATTGATAGAGTACTATTCGAAATTTGTAAAAGGTTTTGCCTCTAAAATTGAAGCTCTAAGGACCTTGTTGAGGAAAGGGTGTTCATTTGTTTGGGGTGATGCCCAGCAAAGAGCGTTTGATCTTATTAGGAAGGACATTTGCGATGCCAACGTTCAGGCTCCCTTTGACACACTTTTAAAGACCTTTTTGACTGTGGATGCTAGCGCTTGTGGACTGGGTGCGGTGCTCTCCCAAGTGCACTTAGGTGGTGAGAGAACTGTGGCTTTTGCCTCACGCTCTCTGTCTGAGTGCGAGTCCAATTATTCGGTCATCGAGCGTGAGGCTCTGGCTGCTGCCTGGTCCGTTGAGCACTTCAGGACTTTTTTGTGGGGTGTTGACTTCTGTATTCGTACAGACCACAAACCTTTAGTCAAGGTACTCAGTCCTGGTGGTGCTGGTAAAGGATCTGCAAGGCTGGCCAGACTTGCTTCTAGACTACAAGAATATCGGTACACTGTCTCTCACATTCCTGGATGGAAGAATGCTCAAGCAGACTGTTTGTCTCGTTTGTCTCTTAGAGTATCTAGTGATGTCAATTCAGAGGTTTGTAAGGATTCTGATGGCGCTGTGGCCACTTTGTGTGATGTTGAGGAGTGTGTTGCTTCTGTCTTCTCGTCTGCAGATTGGTGTCATTTTATGGATTTGGATGATACCCTTAAATGTGTCAAAAGAATGTTGGTTCAGGGGGAGCATAGGGAGAGCACTCTGGCACCTTCTGTGAGACCGTATGCTAAGATTTTGGATGAGCTGAGCATGAATGGGGCGAAAGCCCTTATGAGGAATGATAAGTTTGTGCCTCCTGAGGGTTTAAGATCCAGGATTATAGGGCTGGCACATGAAGGCCACCTCGGCCAAACTTTAACTAAGAAACGGGTGCGTGAGGATTTCTGGTGGCCTGGTATGGATGAGCAAATCACTTCTTGGGTGGTAGGGTGTGAGGTTTGCAGAGAAAGTGAGAAGAGGCTCAAGACTGGTTGTCATGTCTCCCCGTGTCACATTGATGATCCAGGTGTTCCATGGAGTACTGTTTGTCTTGATTTCATTGGGCCAATGCATGGTGTGGAGGAAAGTTTGAGGAATGCTTTGGTTTTGATTGATGTTTATTCTAAGTGGCTCATTGTCAAGTTCATGTCTGATATCACTACGAAGAGCACCATTGAGCAATTGAGAGCAATTTTTCATGAGGAGGGTCTTCCTCATACTCTGATTACAGATAATGGTACCCAGCTGGTTTCGCATGAGATGAAGGATTTCTTGGCTAAGTGTGGTATTGTTCATCATCGCACGGCGCTCTTGTTGAGCATGGTTGAGCGTGCCAACAGGATGGTAAAGGGGACCATAGCCATGGCTATTCAGAGTGGTAAGGATGTTGGCGTGATGGTCTGTGAGATGGTTTGGGCTCATCGCACAACTGTCAATTCTGTCACTTGTGCCACACCGTTTGAAAGGATGCGTGGAAGAAAGCCTGGTACTAAACTCCTACCATCTTGGTTGGTCTATCCCAAGCCGCAAATCTCCCAGGTGGCGAACAACAAAGCCAACCATGGTGGTGTACATGTAGGAGATTGGGTCAAAGTGAGACATGGCAGACCTTGCAAAGGGTTATCTAAGTTTTGGGGCCCCTTTAGGGTCAAGCAAGTGTTTGACACATATTCTTCTGGACAATGGCAACAAATGGAACAAACACAAGATTGCTTTGTATCGCAGGGGTGTTGGGGTGGATTCTGTCGCACATGAACCTACCTCTGTTCATTCTGATGACGGTTTTATGTTGATGAGTGATGCTGAACTGTCTTCCTCTGGTTCTCAGATTAGAAGAGAAATGGGTTCTGGGGATGCTTCTTGTTCTTTTTCCTCTGATCTTCCTTCTGGTGGTGGCGTGGGTGTTTCCCGACCTCCCCGGTTACGGAGACCTCCTCGTTATTTGGAGGATTTTGTTCAGACTTGATTTCTTTTCCTTTCCTTCTTATTCTGCTCCTTTGTGTTTTCTCTTGTTTTCTTTTCTTGACTTTTGGGAAGAAGGGAGGGGTGTGTGTTGTAATGCTGCACTTGCTTGTAGCAGTGCTTCTTTTCCCATGGAGTTTTCCCCCAGTGTTCTTTCCCATTGTTAGCTGCGTGCGTGGGTTCCACCAACGACAGTTTGTACTGTGGCTGGCGTTGGAAGGACCACGCTCTCTGTGCTCTGCCTAACTTGAATAAAGCTGTTTTTCTCCTGAAACTGTCTACAAATCATCACCACAGCTACCTTCCACCAAAATGTAAATCCAAGGGTCAGATTTAGGCCAAACAGGGAGTTTACTGAGCCATTTAAATTAGAAAGAGGAGTCCGGCAAGTATATATTTTAGCCCCTATCTTATTTATCCTTTATATAAATGACTTGTGCCAATACCTAACTTCTTGTGTCCAAGATGTCCCACTGATAGATAACCTCCAAGTACCAGAATTATTATATGCTGATGGAGCGGTACTGATGGCGCCCACACCCATGAGCCTATCCCCTCTTTTACACAGGTTTTCCGTATTTATGAAGGACCTTGATATGGGTATTACCTACTCTAAATCTCATGTAATGGTCTATGGACCCAATAAATCCAGAATGAACTCCATGTAATTTGGCTCTAATTTGTTATCTTCGGTGGCCAGTTTTCCTTCTCTGGGAATTATATTTGAAACATCTGGTCACTGTACTCCAATATATTTACCAGATGAAGGAAATTCATCCAATCTATTGGCTCCCTTTTTCAACCGGTACCCTCTGGCAGGTAGGAAACCGGTGGCTGCTTTTTTAAACATTTTCAAATCACGTGTCCCAACAGCAACTTACAGGGCTGGCAATTAGGGAGTAATCCTTGTGCCCAGTTCAATCAACGATTACCTTAGATGTGAGCAGGGGCTGAACATTCCCTGGCTACCTTACGTGAAAAACACTTCTCCCAATTAGACAGGCCGGATCTCTTTGCTAACCCTACTAGCATAACGAAGCTTGATAAATCCTGGCGTAAGAGCACTTTTATGGATACCAGGTGTCGACATCGAGATCTCAGGGAAACCACAAAGGAAACAAATAAAGAGTACCTTCTCTTACAGACTACTATGAGAATTGAATCCTACGTGTTGTATAGTTCAAGTCACTGGGAGAGATGTCTTCTGTTGAGATTTAGAACCGGCTCTGTTTGCGCTTTGTTATGCTTTCCGTATGGCTTCTATGGGAATGTTAAAAGCCTGCTCTGTCCATGTGATCATGTCTCAAGGCAAACACTATTGCACTTTACCTTTTTTTTGGGGGGGACTTACAAGGTTGTTTTTATTGCATATCTTAAAATTGTACAATTTTAGGTCATGTAGGACAGCTCTTATCTTCCTTCAGACTCTGAATGATAAAAAAATATGCTTTGCTGTTTCCAGTTTTTTTTAAAAGCACTGCTCACTGCTATAAATCCATGTATGAGCATGTTTATATTTTTACTCTCTGTATGTTTTACGAATTGTTGTTGTAATTAAATGTTGTGTTTTTACGATTAACTTTCTTAATCGACTAAAGCTTTTTGACAGATTAACAAATTGGTTTCAGTGACTCGATTAATATGAATTACAAAGTCCATATCTTGTCGAGTAACACATCTCAAACTGTGTATTAGTAATGGATCTATCCAAAACATCTTATTGTTTGTTTTGTTGAGTTCCTTTCTATATTTATCTGTATTTGATCTAGTAATATATAGGTAATATATAAAATAAAGACACATGTCACATATTTTAGAAGTTATATTAGTTAAGGACTCTAGAATATTCTCACACAGCAAAAGTTGATGTTATTATTATTATTTTTTTTTAGAAAAAAGAAGAAGGCAAGAGAAATTGAAGATTCAGAAGGCATCAATAAAGTAACAGACAGAATAGAAAATAGAGTTTACTCTGATATAGAAGATTTGAAGTGCGGTCAAGTTAATGGAGTATATGTTCAAGATGATAGTGAAAATGTGACTCCAATGTGAATCACATTTGTTGCTCTTACAAAGACTTAATCCATGATGTTGTAAATCCCAATTCATTAATCCAATTGGAGGGAAGGAGAATAATGTAATGTAATTGTTTGGTAGAGCGGTGGCATAAATGGATAATACGCACTTTGTTATTTCAACAGTGTGTGTCTGGAAGACACAAGATAACCACTGACATCATGCATATCTACTTGTGAATGCATGCACCATACAATTAGTAACTGTGAATTTATCATTAAACAAAACCAAGTGTTCAATTCAGACTGTTACTTAGTGGATTCCAGTACACGGCTTGCAGTTCTCAAGTATTCAACGCACATACTCTGGATAATTTACTTCCTGACCGTTGTAAGTGACCACGGGAATTTTCATTATTACTGAATGTAATAAGGCTTTTTCATTCAATATAATTAAAATTGATTGGAATTTTATTTTACTATTTTTCGCCAGCACATGAAACTTTGGAATGATGTAATGCATTTATAAATGTTGATTTAATCTGGTTACAGATTGTCATCAGTCGATATATCATATTTGAAGAAGAAATTATAATCCGTCTTGACAGAATCTGTTTTAGTGCAAATTGTGTCTTGAGTATTTAATTGCAGTCTGGAGTCGACTAGATCAAAAACTTCAGTATCCTAGATCTCAAAGTGGTTTATGGCGAGCATGTAGTTTCTTCCATTGGGGAGACTTTTATTGTCTTAAACAATCCTATTCTCTTCTCAAATTCTGGGCACAGGTTAAATTCTGATTTCTTCAACAATATACTGAAATTCAGGATGCTATCATCACTTCCAGCATACAGTGTTACTTATCAGGATTTACATTAAAAGGCACATTCTGCTAAACTGCATGTTCCCCCGAAGAGGGACCACTCAGTCTAACAGCCTTATGATCATGTTCCCAGGAAGGAGTTATATAATATTTAAAAATCTTTTATGTCATATGTAATTTGCTAACATATAGCACTAGAATAACTACCAATTAACAAACAAATATCACTTTAAAAACACATTAGTGAAATATTGTATACAAATTGCATGAACTCAAGATAAGATTACAGGTATCTTAATGACATTATTAACTTTAGTTTCAGGATAAAAAGTGTGATCAGTCACCCCTTATGAGACAGCACAAAATGCCCTGGCTGGACCATGTCATTACAAACAGAGACTAACCACATCCAATTCAGCCATGGCACTGTCACAGAAGTGACTGCAAGTCAAAGCTGATCAAATAAGAAGACAAGTAACAAAAGACGTTGTCCTGCCCAGATGAGGCATAAAACAATGAAATGGGCTTTGATTGATTAAGACTGATTCAAGCAGTTCCAGCCATCAGTTCCCTTCTTCTTTGCTGCCAGTTGCGAGGATCCTCCATCAAAGTCCTTGGTAACCGCGTGTTTCTTGTTTATCATTCCATGAATGGAAATTGATCCTCAGTGTGCTTCCAAAAAGACCTACTAAATGTTACTCTTTGAAGAAATGTTTCATTTACATGGAGAATGTCAGAACATACATCGAATTCTGATTGAAGAAAGACAGTATTTGTCAGCATGCATTTGATATTGTTTTCATGGCAGCACGCTCTGCGGATGGGAATCTTATTCAGTCTTAGTGGTTATAAAAAATAAAGTCTAACGAGGAGACACATCTCTACTGTAGAAAATGTTTTGCCGTTTCTTTTGTGTCTTTTTTCAATAAAAGCAATACTGTTGTACTTGTGTGTCTGGTTCTTACCTTGCTTCAGACATTAACTCTGCCATGGAATTGCCACCTGCCTTGGCTCCCAATTTTCAGGCAGTGGAAAAGGCAGGGATAGTGGCAATTTTACAACATTTTCCTCGTACCACCCCCCCCTTACGCCAGACCAACCACTTGGCTTTTTAAGGCATGTGATGGTCAAAGTAGCCATTCAAGAGTCCTTGGTAAAATATCTTGACAGTTCTGCTCTGAGTATGGGATATTTATTTATTTAATTGATTTTTTTTATTTTGGGCGAAATAGGACCTTCACTCGCTTTGTAAGAGAGACGAGCTGCAAATCAAGAGGGGCTCAGCAGGTGTTTTAAGCTTCTGCTAATTGCAGACGTTCAACAGCATAGCCCCTGTGGCACATAATGTAATTTGGTGATCTGGTTGGTGGCAGCAAAGTCAAATCTATCTGGTACCAGACATTGGCCTTCTTTCTAAAGGAAGGGTGAAGCAACAAATGGGTGTTACTGCTGTACAACTCCTGTGGCCAGTAGCCAGAATAAGACTGGTATTAAGTTGCGCCTCTTGACTTTTCCTGAATGGGCTTGCTTATGGTAGGCTCTTTTAGTGTACTAGACCTCCTTAGCTCTGTCTCCTTCTGTCCAAAATGTAGGCGGGATAGGATGAATGTGGTGAAGCCTGAAGGAGTTTATGCATTCCCAATGTAATAGGGGTTTCTGCTTTGAGATTGATTTTAAGCTGTTTCAGTAGACACTTGGGTGTGGAAGAATGGTTTTCAATAGTTTGAGAGAAACAGAATCACAAGGTAATAAAACTGATTTGATTGGTTGCATTTAGGCAAAATCCATTTTCTTTTACTGTGGGCAAAAGAACAGGGCAAGGATTCTTTTTAAGTGACCATAAATCAAAGTTTCAAAGATTCATGGGTGTACATATAACTATCACCTCTGTTTTTGTTACACTGAGATTTAACCATTGTGATATCATCCATCACTTGGCATCTGTACATGCTTACAAAAGAGGTGTCCATGTAAGTTGGTGAGTTCTGCCAAAAAACACTACATATTAAATAGGCAAAGGCACCCCATGGATAATCACATTGAAGGTAGAGAAAAATGTAGATACAGGGCCTGATTCACAAAGGTAAACTAATAGGACAGACCTATCTTTTTATGTGCTGCATTCTCCGCCCTTACAGCTGAGTCTCCACAGTCGTAAGATTACTATTAACTCGTCATTTGTGAATAGCAAAAAGTTTAAACTTACACAAAAGTTGAAGTTCGCCTTTGTAAATCAGGCCCATATTCTGGGATCTGCCCAATTAAAAAAAGAAGAACACAAGTCAAAGACTCATTCTCCAACCCTGATCTCGAAAAGTCTCTATTTGAGAATGGCATGGTCAATGGTCTTGATGCTGCTAACAGATCTAGAACAATCAAGGCACTGACCCTATCAGCCATTACTCTGAGAACATATAGGACAGAGACAATCACATTCAGAGCTGTGGTGTTGCTGAGATCCTTCCAGGGCATCATCAAGGACACCGTTTTCTTCCAACATCCCCTCAACTAACTGGTCTCATGGCTTTCCAAAATGTTGGTAGTAATGAGCAAAAGGAAGAAAGGGCCAAAACTAGAGGTTGAGTATGGGTCAAGGACAGTCTTGTTAAGTAGAAATGTGACAATGGCCTTTTTAAGTTGGCCATTTTGAAGAGGAAAGTCTGTTGGTGTTCTGGAGCTTGCATTAGTCTCAAGGGACCCTGCCTGAAAAAAATGTTTTACTTTGAGACAATTAACATTGATTCCTGGCTCTGTGCATTATCCGCTGGTCACTGATAGTGTTTCTATAAAGGATGCCTCAGGACTTGACCATAGCCTGGCCCAAAAGAACAAGGGAAGAAGGCATGGGTGCTCATCAATGGCAAAGAGCTTCACATCAACTCCTAGGACTGCCTTACTTGTACATCTTCTCACTGCTAGTTGACTCCTTAAGGAAGTATTCTCAGCTCTCAACAGCTGGAGTGCCCACTCCATGATCCACGATAGCTGTCTTCTTTTCTGTCTTAGACATCAGGAGTGTCCACTGCAGAAATAGTAGGGGGCAAGCTATTGCTCTCTTCTGTCTGGTCAACATTTTCTGCCATGAGTATCAAGGGCAAGTGCTTAGCATTAGGTGACAGATGCCCCTGGCAGCTCCCTGAAGGGGTACATAGAAGCATTTTATAAAGTATTGAACAAGGTATGAAGTTTCATGTATGGCAATGCATGAAATAAATACCTGATAACATAAATTCTATCCTCAGTAGTACTTGAATGCGATGGAGCACACACTCATAACCGTTCATCCAGGTTTGCACGCACTGATTCGAACCAGCAGTGATCCTTAGGCCTGGTGTCATGCTGTTTCCTGGTGTTAGTCTTTTCCTCGGCCTCAGGAGCCTTTCTGTACCGCTTTTGGTTCTCATGATAACATGCACGATACTGCTTCTCAGATTTACCTGCAGTGTGAAAAGTTTGAAACCTACTGTGGAAGTTCAGTTTCATACACTTACCTGCGCGATTCTCCCATTCCCAAGCATGAAGCATTTGAGCTGCCAGATTCACATACAGTTTGAACACATATGTGTGTGCCTAGGTCTTTGTTTGTGTTTCTTGTGTGTGCATAGGCCTTTCCCTCTTTGTTGGGGTGGAGAACATCTCGTTTTCCACAGAAAGACTTCAGCCCATGCCAATTTGCATTTCATGATCCCAGACACCTTAGCAGATTTCTTATATGAGCATAGCAGTTGGCCCAAATATCCAAAGTGGGATTTTCGAAATGATCATGGCTGCTTTATGGTCCGCACTCTCCTGTCTGGTGTGTTGTGCCTCATTAATACATAAGTAAGTAATGGTTCATGGATCTTTGCTATGCAACTGCTGTGGGTTCATCCCCTGAGCTAGTGTGTCATTCGCTCTTAAATTTCCCATCCTTGCTTTGCAGACCTGTTCATTTCAAAATTACCATTTCATTACAGAACCTATGGGCAAAGGACCGGCTTATGATCAACCACTTCAGCAAGCACGCAAACTCATGTATGAAAATTCTATTCCACACTGCTAATGTGTTTCATTAGAAAAGGATGCAAAGTAATTTTTTTTAACTGAATGGATTATTACCTAGAAGGTTTTACACCTCTTTGGCTTTTTCCTTCAGTTCATTTTGACACCATTTTCCAGTGATTATCTCTCAATAACCTGCTGTTACTGTGTAGGTTTTGGATGGAATCACTGTTTGTTTAGGAAGGTAAAGGATCAACCCCTATGTCCAAGGCTTGACAGCCCCAAACCACTCAGAACCTTTCAATGAACTCACCCTTCATGTTATAATGCAATTTGGCATTCGCGGAAGCATGTAGAAGTGACTTATTTGTGTGCATTTCCTGAGTCTCCTCAAGAATCAAAACAGTACACAGGTCTATGAAGACCAGCAGAATGAAGCCTTTTGTATCCCCTTTATAAACAGTGCTGAACCCCTCCAGCCTGTACACTGAACCAATGCCTTGGATCTTGGAGCCGACACCGAAGACTGAAATAGGCCAATCAAACTTGTGGGTCAAACTGGACCCATTTTTAAACATATGGATGGCCACAGCTTGCTCTCCAAATTCTAGCACTTCTCTGCTAACTAGAACCACCTTTCAAATCTAGCATAACTTGTTAATCAGATATACGGGAGGTAAGATCTGTTACCAGACCTGGGCACCCTGTTATGTCTCTGGGCCTCCAGCTCTCATTACCTCCTGCAGGAACAATGATTTAGAAAAGTGTCTTTCCCATGGCCATCCTCCTCCCCCTTAGCTCAATCCCCTCTAACCCTGCTCACTCTGTTATGGTGTAGTAAACTGAGCCCTTCATTTCTGTTCCAGGATATATGAGTATGAATAATGGGCCTGCAAGATGTTGCCTGTCGCCAGCAGATTCCCAAATGCCCTAGGGTGCTCTGCTGCTACTGCCTTTCCTAAATTCTCCAAACCCTTACATTATGCCTCTTTTGTTTTAGCGCGAAAGGGACTTTATACCATGCCTAGGCCTTCAAAATACATTTGTGTTGCCTTGTGTAGAGCACATGACCATGTGTAGCAGCTCTCAGTCCACACCCCCCACTCTTTAAACAGATTGGTTGATTTTAATTAGTCATGTCATGCATGTGGTTTGTAGTTGCGGCCTGCATTCAGGAAAGGGGGGCTTCAGTGCATTTGCCAGTGGCTCCTTAGGGGCAAGAGCGTTGTGCAGCACCCCTATACCTGTACCAGCTTCAGCAGGGGTGCCACATTCAACTCTTTTAATGGCCCTTATTAACTGTGATCTGTGACTTGTAGATGACGAGGCACAAGCTAATAAATAGCACTTCAACAAAGAAGATAGCATTGCACAGCTGTGGGGTGGGAGAGTCACAGGGTGGCAAGGAACCAGATATGGTTACAGAGAGAAAAAGCAATAATAATGATTGAGAAGAAAACATAAGTGACAGGTGAATGGAATGAGAACGCAAAGGAAGGTAAGAGAGAAGAATGCAATGAAGAAAGACAGAAAAGAAGATACCAAGAGGAAAGAAGGCTAGAAGGGACAAAAAAGGAACGGGGCGAAAGAAAGTGGACAAGGAGAAAAGGAAAGGAAAAGAAAAAGAAAAGGAAAAAGGAATTACACTGTTTGGGGAACAATTTCAGTGGACCTTCCTAGAAACAGTTGGTATTGCATTCTTTGCTCACTCACAAAGGTGCAATATGTTTTTAAGAGGAGGGCATTTTATTTTATAGCTACTCCCTTGCTTATAGGGTTAGTAAACATTTAACATCTCCCAAGCTACTAGGGCCTTTTTGTCTATGCCTATTTCCCACCGGCTCAGTTAGTTGTATGCTCTGCTGTAGAGGGAACAGTAAAGATCCATGGTGTGCTGTTTCTCCTTTGATGGAAATAAAGCTGAAGCTTGAAATGCACATAACAAAACATCTTGTAAAAACAAGGGTAATACTCTAAGTGGCATGTCAGCAGCCCATGGTGCCAGTCAACAAGGCCAGCAAATGGAAAAAATACAATACAATATTATAATAACCCCCTCAGCAAAATACTTTTTTTTGCTTCTCCAATTGGTTATGGAGTGTGCGAAGATACAGATGTTTTTTTTCACACAAAGTTGGCGTAATTCTTATAAAAAAATATGAAAATCACAAAACGTTGCTGTGGTTTGTAGCAAGGGATTTTCATGTATGAATATTGGAGTTTGCCAAGTATTTTTAAGCCTATGTTATTTGTGTTCAGTCACTCGAAATGAAAATCAAAGGATGCATTTATATACGGACTCTCAGTTTATGTCTCTATAGCCAGTCCCATCTCCATTGACACCAGGGGGCCTATTCACAAACTACATTTTGTAGTACTTCCAGTAGGACTAGAATAGTATTACTAATGTACCACAAAATGCTATTCCCAAGCTTCATGATGGATGTTCTGCATGTGCCTCTCTTATCTTTTTTCTATGTTGAGATCTCTGCCCCGACTGCAGAGTCTCAACATTTTTGTTTGTAAATACGTAAAGTCATGTTTTTTTCTGATTTCTGTTTCTAAATACATAAGGTCATGTTTTAGATTTAAATGTGGGATTTTTAATTTTTGTTGCGGATACTGCGGTACTCCTGCGGGACCCAGTGAGGTCACTGTGAGGAAGCATGGTGTGTGTATTAACACATCTGCTGATTTTGGAAGATGTGTGTGTTTTCATTTAACTGTGTTTGTGCACCTACATTTGATTTTTGTTTCTATATACATTTGTGCACATACAATTGTCTTCGTATTCCTGCTAATGTTGCACCAAAGCTGGTTGCAAACCTAAAAGGAAATGTGTTCCTATAAATGTGTTCACACTTCTGTTGATGCTGGACCAAGGATAATTTTGCACCTAAGTGTGATTTTGTTCTCCAAAATGTGATTTGTACTCCTTATATTTCCCCAGTCCTGATAATGTTGCATCAAGGGTAACTTTGCACATAAATATGATTTTTTTCTCCTTAATGTTAACCGCAGTGTTGTGTACTTTGCATAAAATGTCATTTTGAACCCTTAAATATAATTTTGCACATATTTGTGCTCCTAAATGTCTTGCACTCTCATACTGAAGTTACTTCAGGTGTGATTTTGAACCAGAATGTGCTGACAACCAAATGTGATCCCATAGAGGCGCAGCCCATTTTACACCTAATGGACATCTTACTGCCATATTTTCTGTCTGTTCGAGTGATGTTGCATCCAAATAAGATTTCACACTCCTACTGACTTTGCACCATGGGTATTTTTGTATCTAAATGTGCTTGCGTATGTAAAAGCGATTTTTGTTTCTAAATGTATTCTAGCACTCCCTTTGCTGTTGCTCAAAAGGCAATTTGCATCTAAAAGTGATTTTGCTTTGGCGTGTGATTTCTGCTGTTAAACAGTTTTTCACACTCCTGTGATGTTGCATCAGAGGTGAATTTGCCCCTAAATATGCTGTCACCAAAGGTGAGGCCATAATTAAAAGCACCGTTTGCAACTAATAAATATCTCAATACACCATTTTCACTGCAGTGAGTGATACAACCCTGAGTTCTGGGGAGCCAACCATTGGCCAGATTCACTTGGGCCTATATCATCGCCGGCGACTAAGGTCAACAGTCTTATTATTGACAACAAGCTCTCCCTGAAACCACAGTTGTCCAAGGTTACTGCCACCTGTTTCTCTGTTCTCAAGTGGCTTAAAACATCTTTTGGCTTATTCCTCTAGCCACGCAAAAAAACGTGATCCAAGCTCTGGTGATATCTAGATTGGACTACAGCAATGTACTGTACTAGGGCGCGGATAAATCTTTGATTCGTCGTTTACAAATCATTCAGAACGTGGCAGCTCGCCTACTCTTCCGGCTGCCTAGACACGCCTCGGCCTCTCCTCTGCTTCATGAACTGCACTGGCTAGAGATTGGTAAGGGTATTAAATTCAAGGCTTTGTGCTACATGTTCAGGGCCTGGCATTGTTTGGCCCCCTTATATATTCAAGGTCTGGTGTCTCACTGTTCGCAACACCCAAGTTTCGCCTTGTTCGGATGAAGGGACGCTCATTTGCCTATCTGGGCCCGAAACTCTGGAACTCTCTTCCGGTCTCTCTTAGGAACTGTCACTCTTTACTTACCTTCCGTAAGAATCTGAAGACATGGCTTTTTCAGCTGTTCATTGCGGCTCTTTTCTGCTGTCTTTTCCTGAGCCGGGAGACCCTCGGGATAGCTGTGAGCACTACAAATCCTGTATAATAATAATACTTCACAGTTGCATATTGAGCTGTCCCCTAACTAATAAAATACAAATAAGGCGAAGACATAGGCGGCACAGAAAGAGGAAGGTTACACAGGAGTAATAGTCTGTGTGCATTTGTACAGGGCTTTGTTAGCCGGTATTAGTACAAAAAAACAAACCTATTGGCATTGGCATTGCTTGTTTTGCATATTATGAAAAGGCTCCATACTAATGCATCACACTTCCTTCACCTGCTCCCCAGAAGTGTGGTATGCCATACAAATTTACAACAGAAACATGCTACCAAAATGTTGTGGCAAAAATATTTAGGACCAAAATATAAGTAAGATAAGTGCATATAGGTGGGTATAGATTTCCTATTCCAAACTCCACATCTATGTATCAAGATGGATATATATATCCACGCTCCACTCTCTGCCAAATGCTCTCGCACTCACTAGTGGGTGCTAGGTGCACGAGGACAGACTCGCGCAAATATCCACGCTCCCAAAAATAATTACCAGCACTCGCGGGGGTAAATATCGTTCGGATTTAATGGCACACAAATTTACAAACAAACGCGTTTCAGCGGTACGCCTCAGGCGTACCGCTGAAACGCGTTTGTTTGTAAATTTGTGTGCCATTACATCCGAACGACGATTTACCCCGCGAGTGCTGGTAATTATTTTGAGAGCGTGGATATATATATATATATATATATATATATATGTGTATATATATATGTGTGTGTATATATAGATATATATATTTTCACTGAAAAAAACAAACATTATAGGGCTGTTATAGTTAGGAAATAGAATTTAAAAAAAACCTTAGCTATTTACTATTTACTGAAAAAACCAAAGGTTACAGGGACGTTATAGTTAGGCTGACATTTCACTCGTACAAAACCAGAGAAATTCAGCAGTTATAGTTAGCTTAGCTAACTATAACTCGCGCCCCCGCAATGCACTGCTTATGACCTCACATATTACATCACTCATGACATGGTCAGTGACATCATGGGTGATTGTATTAGTGCAAAACTATTGGCTCAGAAATAAAATTACTGCATAGCTACTGGATGGGTGATCGTTTACTACGAAGGTACTCTCTACATAATTACATGAGTGCATGAGTAGAACCTGAGTGTTTCATCAGTGCACGCGTGTGCCTCAGTATTTGAATGACCGCTTGGGTTGTAAGTGGGTGTTTAGATGGCTGCATAGGTTCTGCGCAAATGTAATAATAATTCCATAGTTACAGCCTTGTTAATTGCATAACTCAATAGATAGTACCTAGGCGATTAGATGAATGTATATGTAGTGCCTGAATACTTCAATGACTACATAATTTCTGCCTGCCTGATTGCAAGTGTACTTGTATAGTTTCTTGATAATTGAATAACTCCATGGATACTGAATCACTGATTTGATGACTGCCTGCGTAGTGGCTGGGTGATTCCATGAGTGCCTGAATACTGCCTCACTGACTGAGAAAGTACCTTCATTGCTGTTAGATACATAACAGTTGTCACTATATCTCTGAATCATTGGTTATCTCCTTCTGTCAGTATCAAACTACCTATTTTACTGTATACATACTTTTCTTCTGAGCTATGTGTGAGTGAAATCTAGGTATCACACTTGATATATAATTGCATACATGGCCCTCTACAAACATACATTGCTTTTTTACTGAGCGTGCACATGCATCAGTAAGTTTCTAAAATAGAAAACATTTCACATTTTTCAAAGCACAAAACGTTTTGCAAATTGCATACCTACATAATTTCTCAAATACTTCTTCTGCCTATAAAACATATATTCGGCATATCTCAAACAAAAGTTACACTCGAAATGAAGTTAGCACAAGAACTCTCGAGGCATTCTGCACTATTAATCCTTCTCAATTTTAAACAAACCATGTGTAAAGAAAAACACTACCATATACATGAAGTTTTCATCAGCCTTACTGAACATAGATCACCATGTAAACATATATGTGATTTCTTAATAGATGTACACCTTCAAGCCATCTTTCCCAAAATATATACCTCTCTGCGTCTTTAAGCAAACACAAAAGTTCCACCGTATATATAGCTATGTGAAAGCACAAAAAATATATCTCACCATTTAAGCATATGCAAAGTGGTCATATAAGTTAAAAACCACATTGACAAAAACTTCCCAATATATACCTAACAAGTATTACCTCTTTCTAAGTTATATACACACAGACAACATGTTCTCAACTTTTATTTCTCACTACACTATTCCTGTTAAATTATGTTACTAGGAGTACTACAACTCCCAGAATGGAAATGACAGATGTATCTTTTCTGCACGATGTTTAAACATGTCAAACATTCTTAGTTCCTCATTGCAACTTTCCACAAAACTATACTGTTATTTTTCAATAAAATACACAATGTAATAAACAGGAACTAATTCATTTTTCTCTTAGGTGCACATGCATCAAAGAAGTCAATAGCGATTCATTAATTGTGATTATTAAGGAATCGCAATTAAAGAATCGCTATTGCCTATGCATGTAGGAATCGCGAATAAAATTGCGATTCCTACAAATTCCTTAATTGCGACTCGCAAATTGGAAGTCGCAATTAAGGAATTACTTCCCATTCATTCCTATGGGCCTAGAGGCCCAAAGGAATGAATGGGAATTGCATGCGCAATTTGCGAGTACCCAATAGGTACTCGCAAATTGCGCATGCAATTTCAAGGGTGCCAAAAGGACACCCTGTTGCACCCCTGAAATTGTAATGTGAGCACATGTTGCGCACACACATGCCCCAAGGGCATGTGTGTGTGTAACCAGGAACTTTGAAAAATGCACTTTAGTGCATTTTTCAAAGTTTTACAAATTACCGTCAAGTTTCATTTGACGGTAATTTGCGTCCCTAATAGTGAAATCGCTATTTTCAATGGCATCATGCATTGCATTTGAGGCATCGCAATTTGCGATTCCTTAAATGCAATCGCAATTAAGTAATCGCAAATTTTGCGATTCCTTAACTTGCGATTTTTGCATTTGGGATGATGCATTCCAAATGCAAAAATACCGATCGCAAAGGGAAGATTCTGCGAATCTGCCCCTTTGTGACCGGTATTTGGAATGATGCATGTGCCTGTTAGTTCCCAAAACATTCACCACTAACCTCTTAAACACATGCACTCTAATAGATACAGTTCATCTCATATATTTTTAGGTCGTGCCTAGCGCAGTGCGCATGAACTGCTCTAGGAGGTGACCTTTTGGAATCGGTCTGCACTTTTCTGACACTCGTGCATGTGGCAGCATCCACCTTGCGGGAGCGAGCAGCGGCGCGCAGGGCGCCATGTAGTCTGTATCATGTTTCAATTAGCGTGGTGGCTTTGAGTTTCGTGGCGCGCGTTCATGTTTTTTTTTGGGGGGGGGGTTTGTATTTCTCCCTTGTTAACAGAGCAGAGCGCTCCTGGCGCTTGTTTTTAAAGCGATGTTGCTATGCGTTTAAACCAGCACTTGTTTTAATGTCAACTATATGGCAAGATTGCCATTAGGTGCTTGTTTGTCATATGTTCC
Organism: Calotriton arnoldi; assembly: GCA_963921515.1. Classification (NCBI taxonomy): domain Eukaryota; kingdom Metazoa; phylum Chordata; class Amphibia; order Caudata; family Salamandridae; genus Calotriton; species Calotriton arnoldi. The sequence continues at coordinate 1,301,945 of CAWUFW010005089.1, read as the reverse complement.
ATCTACGGGTGATAATAAAGATCTGTCTCTAGCACCCACAATGGCACTTTTTGTGCACGTAAAGACGGTGTAGGTGAGGTAACATATTGGCCCACATGCCTGGAAACTCTTGCGCGCACCCCACCAGGCTGCTCTCACAGGTGAGGTAAAATGCTGCGTGTGGTTGAAACATTTCCTGCGGCACGTCTCGCAGAGTAGTAATTTCACTGGCAGGTCATTTCTGTGTTTGTGCTCCTGGCGCTTGTTTTTAAAGCGATGTTGCTATGCGTTTAAACCAGCACTTGTTTTAATGTCAACTATATGCCAAGATTGCCATTAGGTGCTTGTTTGTCATATGTTCCATCTACGGGCGATAATAAAGATCTGTCTCTAGCACCCACAATGGCACTTTTTGTGCACGTAAAGACGGTGTAGGTGAGGTAACAAATTGGCCCACATGCCTGGAAACTCTTGCGCGCGCCCCACCTGGCTGCTCTCACAGGTGAGGTAAAATGTTGCGTGTGGTTGAAACATTTCCTGCAGTACGTCTGCCAGGTCATTTCTGTGTTTGTTTCTGTTTTTGCATATCCTAGTGACGCCTTGTGAGAAGTTGGCCTGGCATATGCTGTCCACTAATTATAGTGGGCACCTTGCACCAGTCCAAACAACCCCTTATTGGAGATAGGTTAAAGACAACCTTATTGAAAGCTATCCTAGTGGTAGCTATGGAGAGCAGCCTTCAGGCTAAGTCTTGAAGGAATGTAAAGCAGCTTGTTTTACCAGTCTATAATCTCTTGAGTGATCAAATGAAAGAGCACCACACCAGGTATATATTCAAAATATATGTATTTATTGCTAAACACACCCCTCTAGTCTCTTTATGAGGCTAGAGTTCGAAGTACACAAGTTATAAGTTATTTAAACACAGTAATAGCACAAATACACGTTTGGGCCCTAGGGGCGTACCAAACCATATACCAATAAAGTGGTATAAGAACCACGACTGAACTAGACACTAGGCCTAGAGCCTCTAGAAGTGCTTGGACCACAAGGAACCACCCAAGGTAGTGACACAGGGGACCCACGGGGGACGCGTGCAGTGTAAATACACAACCGCGATACGCTGTTAACTTCTATGGAGAAAGTCGCGATCAGAAAATTAAAGAAAAGGGACACTTAAAGGAAGACTTGGAGCAAACCCTTTGAGAACTAGGTCGTTCTAGAGTCTCTACCCACGGGAGCACCGGAGTACTCGTGTTACCTCACCCAGGGAAGCCGGGTGCATAGGTGCCTTTCGGGGTCGATTTTCGTCGTCGATTTGAATGGCGATCTGCTGCAAAGTGCTGCTGGCGACCAAGTGGAAAGTGTCCGGGTGGATCCAAGAGTGGATTGGAGATCTGAAGAACCTGAAAGCAGAGGGGACAGAGTCTGGGTCACTAGCCAGTGACCAGGAAGGCGATGGACAGATGCCCACCGATGTCGAGTGCTTCAGGTGCATTGATGGTCGTCTTGACTCTTCAGCCACGAGGTCCAGGAGGCGTTGTCAGCGACCAGGAGCAGGATTCGGGCTGGTACACGATGTCTGTCGAGTGCTGAGGCATCGGCGACCGGATTGGACCCAACAAGCCTTGGCAACGGCAAGTCTCGGTGAAGATGAAGATCGTCGATGGTGCAGACCAGCAAGGTCTGAGGAACTCACCCAGCGAGGGTAAGTGAGGGCAGGTCTGGAGCAACCAGGGTGCCCAAGAAGAAAAGGATTGGCCTTCGTGAAGGGCTACTAGCCAACGGGCTAGCGACCGCGAAGGAGCCTCGAGACGTCGCACTTGGATCTAGCTCACAGGACACTCGTGGAGTGGAGGCCAGTGATCTTCGGTGCAGTTGGTGCTGGAGGCTAGGGCTATTGGGAGCCCAAAGCACGACTTCGTGGGAGACCCAGAAGAGGATGCACTTGCAAATGTGCTCGGTGTCCAGGGGTCATGGTCTCACATTACCCACGATAGCTACGGGCCTCAGCTTTGCTGGGAACTCAGGGTAGCCTCGGGGAAGTCTGACAATCTACCTCTGGTGATGCGAAGACTTCGGCGTCCGACGGGAGCTTCAGAAATGCAGACCGGACAGATGCGTCTTTGGTGCCTGCCAAGCAGGGGAGTCACTCCTTGACCCCAAGGGAGATTCTTCTGTCCTCTAGTCTTGAGTAGAGCGTCGAAGGTCCAGGATTCTGTTTCAGAGTTTCGTCCAGGGATAATCTAAAGTCCTAAGGACTGGGTTCCTATACTTATACTAAGTTTAGGGGTTGGACTACTCTGTGGCCCCACCTATGGGTGGGTCAGGGCAGAGGGGTGGCTACACCCCTTTCCCTTTGTCCAGTTCGCGCCAAAGAAGGGGCTGCAAGCCCCTGATCCGGTTTGAACTGGGGTATGCACAGGGACACCAAATGTGCCCCCAGTGCAGGACTTCAAAGCACCCGAAAGTGCTCCCGCCCAGCCCCAATACACATTATCCTGTCCGGGGAGGTGGTCACACCTCCCTGGGACAGGAAACCTATTGTCCAGGCCTCCCCTGCCGGAGTTTCATCCAGCAGCAGGAGGCCAGACTCGTGTCTGTGGCAGCAGCATCCATTTTGTGATGCCAGGGCTTTAGAAAGAAGTTACCGGGCTAGCCAGAGTTAACATGTCTTTCCCTCTAGAAGGGTGGAATGCTACCCCCGCCACCAGAATTGGCGGGGGGTAGTATTCCAAGATGTTTGACACCAAACACGACATGTTTAGGTGCAGCCATTCCAAAGTTAGCATTTAACGCGAGGTTATAATGCGCTTAAGAGTATATGGTCAGGCTGCACTACAAACAGCATCAGAGAAGGGTCTCCGAACGCTGCAGAGGGGCCCTGCTCATGCAGGGGCACCCTCTCACATAGGAACCACGCACTCTGCCTTCAGGATTGATAAGGCCTGCCATAGGAGTGACTTATAGGTTTATATGTGTGTATGTATTTAGAGATATAGGTAACCTATATCACAGTAAGGAGTGCATGCACCACCCTACCCAGGCTGCAGTAGCAGACCTGTGGTGTCAGTTTGGATGGCCTTCCAGGGGTGGCATAATACATGCTGCAGCCCCTGGTAGGCCTCTGAGGTACCTATGCCCTTGGTACATAGTATACCATATACTAGGGACTTATAAGGGCACTCCAGATTCCAATCAGTGATGTGCCTAAGGCACATGGAAACCATTTTAGAGAGGAAGCAGCTAGGCTGGGGTTCTGATTAGCAGGGCCCCAGCCAGACTAATGTCGAAAAACAGTGAAGCATCAGCAAAAAGTGGGGGTACCCATGTGAAGCAGATCCTACTCTCCTACACAACCCCCCAAACGTAGGGACATTAAACTAACCTTGCCCAGTTAAGTCTTCATGTTCTAAGTGGAAGTACCTAGAGAGTCCATCTGCATTGGCATGGTTACTCCCAGGTCTATGTTCCACTGTGAAGTCCATCCCCTGTAGGGAAATGGACCACCTAAGCAGTTTGGGGTTTTCACCCTTCATTTGTTTTAGCCATAAGAGGGGCTTATGGTCTGTCTGAACCAGGAAGTGGGTACCAAACAAGTATGGCCTCAACTTCTTCAGAGCCCAGACCATAGCAAAGGCCTCCCTCTCTATGGCTGACCAACGTTTCTCTCTAGGGGTCAGCCTTCTGCTAATGAAAGCTACTGGCTGATCCTGACCTTCTTCATTCAATTGTGACAGTACAGCCCCTACCCCCAATTCAGATGCATCAGTTTGAACAATAAACTTCTTGGAGTAATCAGGACTCTGTAGAATGGGAGCAGTGCACATGGCCTGCTTCAGGTCTCAAATGCCTTTTGACAGCTAACTGTCCACTGAACCTTTTGGGCATTTTCTTAGAAGTTAAGTCATTCAGGGGTGTCACTATTGATCCATACCCCTTGACAAATCTCCTATAGTACCCAGTCAGGCCTAAGAAGGCTCTCACCTGAGTCTGGGTAGTGGGAGCAGTCCAGTCCATGATGGTCTGGATCTTGCTCTGCAAAGGTTGAACCTGGCCTCCACCCACAAGGTGGCCCAGGTACACAACCTGACTCTGCCCTATCTGGCACTTAGTGGCCTTGATAGTCAGGCCTGCCTTTTGCAGGGCCTGTAAAACATTCCTGAGGTGGACCAGGTGATCCTCCCAGGTGGAGCTAAAGACAGCAATATCATCTAGATATGCTGCACTATAGGCTTCCAGACCTGTGAGAACTGTATTCACCAACCTCTGGAAAGTGGCAGGTGCATTCTTCAGACCAAAGGGTATCACCACAAATTGATAATGCCCACTAGGGGTTGAGAAGGCTGTTTTGGGCTTTGCAGTATCAGCTAGTCTGATCTGCCAGTAGCCAGCTGTCAAGTCAAATGTGCTGAGATATTTGGCTGAGGCCAAAGTATCTATGAGCTCATCTGCCCTTGGTATTGGATGGGCATCAGTCCTAGTGACTGGATTGAGACCCCTGTAGTCCACACAAAACCTCATCTCTCTTTTTCCACCACTGGTGTGAGGTTTTGGCACAAGGACCACTGGACTAGCCCAAGGGCTATCTGAGGGTTCAATAACTCCCAACTCCAACATTTTTGGGACTTCAGTCCTGATACAGTCCCTGACATGGTCAGGTTGCCTATAAATCTTATTTTTAATAGGCAGACTGTCCCCAGTGTCCACTTCATGAGTGCACCAGGTGGTCTGACTGGGTGTCAGTGAAAACATGTGTCTAAACTGATTGAGCACCTGTCTACAATCAGTTTGTTGCTGGGTAGTGAGGCTGCCTGCCAAGGCTACACCATCTACTGACCCATCGTCAGGGTTCTGTGAGAGCAGGTCAGGGAGTGGGTCACTCTCTTCCTCCTGTCCTTCATCAGTAGCCATGAGCAAGCCCATGTCTGCCCTGTCCACATACGGTTTTAACCTGTTGACATGGAGAACCCTGTGGGGACTCCTGGGTGTTCCTAGGTCTACTAAGTAGGTAACCTCACCCTTCTGCTCAACAATAGTGTGGGTCCACTCCATTTGTCCTGGAGAGCTGCTGGGGCCACTGGCTCCAACACCCACACCTTCTGTCCTGGCTGGTAAACAGTCAGAACAGCCTTTTGGTCATGCCAGGCCTTCTGAAGTTCCTGGCTAGCCTCAAGGTTTTTAGTTGCCTTTTTCATATACTCAGCCATCCGGGAGCGGAGACCAAGTACATAGTCAACTATGTCTTGCTTTGGGGGCTTGAGAGGTAACTCCCATCCTTCCTTCACCAAGCACAGTGGACCCCTCACAGGGTGGCCAAACAGAAGTTCAAAAGGGCTGTAACCAACCCCTTCTGAGGCACCTCCCTATATGCAAATAAAAGGCAGGGCAAGAGTATGTCCCATCTTCGCCTAAGCTTTTCTGGGAGCCCTTTAATCATGCCCTTCAAGGTTTTGTTGAATCTCTCAACTAAACCATTGCATTGTGGGTGATAGGGTGTGGTGAACTTATAAGTCACTCCACACTCCTTCCACATTGCTTTTAAGTACCCAGATATGAAGTTTGCACCCCTGTCTGATACTACCTCCTTAGGAAAGCCCACTCTTGAGAAAATTCCCAGGAGGGCCCTTGCCACCACAGGTGCTGTAGTGGTCCTGAGGGGAATAGCTTCTGGGTACCTGGTGGCATGATCCACTACCACCAGGATAAACCTGTGCCCAGATGCTGTTTGGGGATCCATGGGACCAACAATGTCAATCCCTACCCTTTCAAAGGGCACCCCCACCACAGGTAGTGGTATCAGGGGCCTTTGTAGTGCCACCTGCCTTGCCACTGGCCTGGCAGGTTACACAGGAGCGACACAACTCCTTGGTGTCTTCAGACATGTGGGGCCAGTGAAAGTGAGGGACAATTCTGTCCCAAGTCTTGTTCTGGCCCAGGTGACCTGCCAAGGGAATATCATGGGCTAAGGTCAATAGGAAGCCCCTGAACTTTAGAGGTATAACCAACCTCCTGGTAGCACCAGGCTTGGGGTCTCTACACTCTGAGTACAGGAGTCCATCATCCCAATACACTGTATGGGGACCACTAGCTTTCCCAGCAGCCTCAGCAGCAGCTTGCTGTCTGAGGGGTTCAAGGGAGGGGCAGCTCTGCTGCTCCTGGCTCAGATCTGCCCTGGAAGGTCCCCCTGTCCCCAAGAACTCAACCTGGTCAGGTTCAAGTTCCTCTGGGACAGTTCCTTCTTCAGGACTGAGATCATCCCCCTCAAGGGACTGATCTACTTCCTGAGCCAAGGGGGAAGGCACTGCCTTAACCCTACTACTCCTCCTCTTGGAAGGCACTTGGTCCATTATTCCAGAATCCAAGGCCTGTTCAGTGCTAGACATTTTGGCTTGTGACCTGGTCACAGCAAACACATCTGCAGGGATCCCCAGCATTTCTGCATGGGTCCTGAGCTCCACTTCTGCCCAAGCAGAAGTCTCTAAGTCATTGCCAAGCAAGCATTCGACTGGTAGGTTTGCACTCACCACAACCTTCTTAAGGCCAGTTACCCCTCCCCAGGAGAAGTTAACAACTGCCAGAGTATGGTCTGTTCTGACGTTGCTAGCATTGGTCACTTGGTACATCTCACCAAGTATAACTTGCCCAGGATTCACAAGGTCTTGTGTCACCATTGTGACACTTGCCCCTGTGTCCCTAAATGCCAAAGCCTCTCGTCCATTGATTAAAGGCTGTTGTCTGTACTTGCCCAGATTACTGGGACTCACAGAGGAGGTCACATCCATGCCTCCATCACAGACTAACACAGCCTGAGTTAGTTCTCTGACTAGGTCAGAGCCCAACTCAGTACCCAGGGTGAACCCTACTAAACCCTTGGCTGTAGCACTCCCACCAACTGTAACTGTACTAGGGGGAACAGGTGCCTTAGGGGCATTGGTGGGTGCTGGACTTGAGTCTTTGGACTTGGTGCAATCACTGGTCCAGTGGGTCTTTTGCTTACAGACCTTGCACCATGGTTTTCTTTGGCCTTTCCCTTTTGTAGACTGTGAATCCCCACCTGAAGAAGATTTTGGGGGCCTGATGAAGACTTTTGATCTTTACCCTTCTCCCCACCCTTTTCAGAGTTCTTAGCATCTTGCTTCTTAGGGTCACCACCTTGGTTCTGTACCTTCTGCCTCACCCTGGTTCTGACCCATTTGTCTGCCTTCTTTCCCAATTCTTGGGGAGAGGTCAGATCAGAGTCCACCAGGTACTGATGCAACAGCTGATTTTGACAGTTATTAAGAGTCTGCTCCCTCATTATCAGATTGTACAATCCTGAGAAGTCACACACCTTACTGCCCATCAACCAGCCTTCCAGATCCTTAGCAGAACAATGCACATAGTCTACCCAGTCTTGAGTCTGTGCTTTTGGGTATCTCTGAACTTCAACCTGTACTGTTCAGTGGTTAGGCCAAACCCATCAATAAGAGCACTCTTCAAGACCTTGTAATTATCAGCATCCTCCTCTCTAACAGTGAGGAGCTTATCTCTACCTTTGTCTGCAAAGGAGAGCCACAAGATTGCTGCCCACTGCTCCTGAGGGACCTTCTGTACTTTACAGGCCCTCTCTAGAGCAGTTATCCACTTGTGGATGTCATCCCCACTCTGGTAGGGAGGGACAATCTTGCTCAGGTTCCTATGGTCATAGGACCTTTCCCTATCTCTAGGGACATGGCTGCCACCATGGGACTCTAGTCCCAACTTTCTTCTCTCTTTGAAGAGATGTAGGGACTCCCTGTCTATAGCCAGTTGCTGCTTTCTGAGTTCAAGCTGAGCTTCCTCATATTGAACCAGCCTCTTTCTCCTCTCATGAGAGGATTTCCTCCTATGAGATGAGACAGAGCTCCCTATGGAGGTGCCAGAGTGGTTAGACTCCTGAGAAGGAGATCTAGACTTTCTGGGCACACTCATAATCCTTCCTGGGGGGACAAAGAGGGTATCATTCTGATCTTCCTCTTCATCGTCCACAGGAGGGATTGGGTTATCCAGGTCAGGGTCATTGTCACCCTCCTGGCCAGTTTCAGAGGGGGGGCTGGGGGTATTTCTACCCCTGGCCCCATCCTCATCTTCTGCCCCACCCTCAGCTCCTACCCCTTCAGTCCCCAAGGGCTTACTGAGATCATAAGCTACCAACAACTCTTTAAGGTGTTGGGTGGTGGGACTTTGGCCTGTCCTCAATTTCCTCAAGTTACATAATGCTCTCAATTCCAAGAATGGGAGTGTATCATACTTGGAGGGAAGAAGCCCAGTGGCTTCTGGCAAGGATTCTTTAGGTCCTTCCTTTAAAAGCATTACTAGTGTGGTGTGGTGTATGCACTACCTACTCTAGTGTGGCCTACTAAACTCTCTTGAGTTGTAGAAAGGGTGTGCTGTCCCTTAACACACAACTCTAAGTTCAGTAGAACTTACTCTATTCTAAGCTTAAATTATATGTACCTTAGGTACCTTTAGTGGTTTTCAGTTGATCAATTCAATTGAGATTATCTGGTAAAACAATAGCAAGCTGGAATCCCACACGCTGCACACCAATGTGAGAAGTTGGCCTGGCATATGCTGTCCACTAATTATAGTGGGCACCTTGCACCAGTCCAAACAACCCCTTATTGGAGATAGGTTAAAGACAACCTTATTGAAAGCTATCCTAGTGGTAGCTATGGAGAGCAGCCTTCAGGCTAAGTCTTGAAGGAATGTAAAGCAGCTTGTTTTACCAGTCTATAATCTCTTGAGTGATCAAATGAAAGAGCACCACACCAGGTATATATTCAAAATATATGTATTTATTGCTAAACACACCCCTCTAGTCTCTTTATGAGGCTAGAGTTCGAAATACACAAGTTATAAGTTATTTAAACACAGTAATAGCACAAATACACGTTTGGGCCCTAGGGGCGTACCAAACCATATACCAATAAAGTGGTATAAGAACCACGACTGAACTAGACACTAGGCCTAGAGCCTCTAGAAGTGCTTGGACCACAAGGAACCAGCCAAGGTAGTGACACAGGGGACCCACGGGGGACACGTGCAGTGTAAATACACAACCGCGATACGCCGTTAACTTCTATGGAGAAAGTCGCGATCAGGAAATTAAAGAAAAGGGACACTTAAAGGAGGACTTGGAGCAAACCCTTTGAGAACTAGGTCGTTCTAGAGTCTCTACCCACGGGAGCACCGGAGTACTCGTGTTACCTCACCCAGGGAAGCCGGGTGCATAGGTGCCTTTCGGGGTCGGGTTTCGTCGTCGATTTGAATTGCGATCTGCTGCAAAGTGCTGCTGGCGACCAAGTGGAAAGTGTCCGGGTGGATCCAAGAGTGGATCGGAGATCTGAAGAACCTGAAAGCAGAGGGGACAGAGTCTGGGTCACTAGCCAGTGACCAGGAAGGCGATGGACAGATGCCCACCGATGTTGAGTGCTTCAGGTGCATTGATGGTCATCTTAACTCTTCAGCCACGAGGTCCAAGAGGCGTTGTCGGCGACCAGGAGCAGGATTCGGGCTGGTACACGATGTCTGTCGAGTGCTGAGGCATCGGCGACCGGATTGGACCCAACAAGCCTTGACAACGGCAAGTCTCGGTGAAGATGAAGATTGTCGATGGTGCAGACCAGCAAGGTCTGAGGAACTCACCCAGCGAGGGTAAGTGAGGGCAGGCCTGGAGCAACCAGGGTGCCCAAGAAGAAAAGGATTGGCCTTCGTGAAGGGCTACTAGCCAACGGGCTAGCAACCGCAAAGGAGCCTTGAGACGTCGCACGTGGATCTGGGTCACAGGACACTCGTGGAGTGGAGGCCAGTGATCTTCAGTGCAGTTGGTGCTGGAGGCTAGGGCTACTCGGAGCCCAAAGCACAACTTCGTGGGAGACCCAGAAGAGGATGCACTTGCAAATGTGCTCAGTGTCCAGGGGTCATGGTCTCACGTTACCCACGTTATCTACGGGCCTCAGCTTTGCTGGGGACTCAGGGTAGCCTCGGGGAAGTCTGAGAATCCACCTCTGGTGATGCGAAGACTTCGGCGTCCGACGGGAGCTTCAGAAATGCAGACGGGACAGATGCATCTTTGGTGCCTGCCAAGCAGGGGAGTCACTCCTTGACCCCAAGGGAGATTCTTCTGTCCTCTAGTCTTGAGTAGAGCGTCGAAGGTCCAGGATTCTGTTTCAGAGTTTCGTCCAGGGATAATCTAAAGTCCTAAGGACTGGGTTCCTATACTTATACTAAGTTTAGGGGTTGGACTACTCTGTGGCCCCACCTATGGGTGGGTCAGGGCAGAGGGTGGCTACACCCTTTCCCTTTGTCCAGTTCGCGCCAAAGCAGGGGCTGCAAGCCCCTGATCCGGTTTGAACTGGGGTATGCACTAGGGACACCAAATGTGCCCCCAGTGCAGGACTTCAAAGCACCCGAAAGTGCTCCGCCCAGCCCCAATACACATTATCCTGTCTGGGAGGTGGTCACACCTCCCTGGGACAGAAACCTATTGTCCAGGCCTCCCCTGCTGGAGTTTCGTCCAGCAGCAGGAGGCCAGACTCATGTCTGTGGCAGCAGCATCCATTTTGTGATGCCAGGGCTTTAGAAAGAAGTTACCGGGCTAGCCAGAGTTAACATGTCTTTCCCTCTAGAAGGGTGGAATGCTACCCCCGCCACCAGAATTGGCGGGGGTAGTATTCAAGATGTTTGACACCAAACACGACATGTTTAGGTGCAGCCATTCCAAAGTTAGCATTTAACGCAAGGTTATAATGCGCTTAAGAGTATATGGTCAGGCTGCACTACAAACAGCATCAGAGAAGGGTCTCCGAATGCTGCAGAGGGGCCCTGCTCATGCAGGGGCACCCTCTCACATAGGAACCACGCAATCTGCCTTCAGGATTGATAAGGCCTGCCATAGGAGTGACTTATAGGTTTATATGTGTGTATGTATTTAGTGATATAGGTAACCTATATCACAGTAAAGAGTGCATGCACCACCCTACCCAGGCTGCAGTAGCAGACCTGTGGTGTCAGTTTGGATGGCCTTCCAGGGGTGGCATAATACATGCTGCAGCACCTGGTAGGCCTCTGAGGTACCTATGCCCTTGGTACATAGTATACCATATACTAGGGACTTATAAGGGCACTCCAGATTCCAATCAGTGATGTGCCTAAGGCACATGGAAACCCTTTTAGAGAGGAAGCAGCTAGGCTGGGGTTCTGATTAGCAGGGCCCCAGCCAGACTAATGTCGAAAAACAGTGAAGCATCAGCAAAAAGTGGGGGTACCCATGTGAAGCAGATCCTACTCTCCTACACGCCTCACATCATTTTTATAACCTAATAAGTTACTACCCCTGCAATAACCCCATTGATACTTCGATACTCTCAAGGACAGTGGTAATTTGGTTCTCACCCTATTTTACTTTATTAGAGCGCTTCTGGGTAAACGTTTCACCACTGAACACCCGAATGCTTATTCCAGGAAATGGTGCTTCGCTTTATGAGCGCTGCTGATGAGGTGTTTCACTGCAACAATTGATACAGGGGAGTCTATAAATTGAAGACAATGCACCAGGTTACCACACTTAATCTTTTTCTGCATCAAAAGGCATTGGACAACCAAGCGGTGCAGAGCTCTCCAAAGTGATCCATCCACTGGTGAAGTTTAAACACTATAGAAAAACCTTGCATGCCAAACCCTGCGGCTACAGCTAACAGTCCAGATTCCAGTTAACAGCAATACAGAACAAGCATTGGCATAGCCAATAGGTCTCGCCTTTGGGACCTTATAAGTGTTTAGCCATGCAACAGTTGATGTTGTTGCACCAAGGATATTGTGCTGCATAACTAAATACTTATAAGGTCCCAAAAGCGAGACCTATTGGCTATGCCAATGCTTGTTTCTCATCACTGTGATACTCCTTTTAATCAAACTCCCATATACTTCTTCATTTCTAATGTACATTTTTTAAATAATTATAAAGTTATATACATACCACTGAATTCTGTTTGTAGATTATATTGTTGTTTTAGCTCTTTCTGCATAGTTTGGACACTGTTAAGATTTATAAAAACTAAGCTCAAGAATTGTACACCACTCTCAATCAAAGCAAGTCTAAAATGGCATCCTCTTCATCTTTCCACTCTAGCAGCAAATGAAATCATGTCTTTCATTTTAGACTACTGCATCTCCACTTGTTAATGGTTAGCATCTGTGTTACATTCTTATCTCACCCGGGTTCTGCCTTCCTGTGTCACACATGGAATGTATAGAGCGTGTTTGCTCTCCCTACCGTTCTGTGTTCTTAGTTCTCTTTGCGGCAGTTATCTGCTACCTGTTGTCTTGGTCAGACGTACTGTGCTGCACCACAATAAATCTTTACATAAAACTACTTACCTGCTTCACTTCGTCTTTACAAGTGGCGACGAGGGACTTTGAAGACACCCTGCTACGCTTCCATTGCAGCACAGGTGCGGTGCTGTCTTCTGGACCCTGCGTGATTTTGATTCGTATTTCAAGCCTTCAAGGGATTCCTGTTTGCATCCGGTACCTCCTCGCATTGTGTGCGCACTCCGCCACACTTTTTATGCTTGCTGGTGTCATACTCGCACTTATTGGGAACTTCCACAGCTTACTCCTTCATCTTCTACGGAGCTGCCTGTCGATCTTCACTCGTCGAGGTTCACTCCCTCTGTGATGACGTATACCTCTACACGTCATCTGTAACGTTTCCTGGTTCCATGGCATATCTGTGCCCAACTTTCCATCGACAACTTTGTGTAACTAACGTCAGGTGGCCATCTTTATTCAACTTTACAGAGGTTTCCATGGTTACCGTGTTTCGGCAAAGTTGAGGAATTTTGGCATTATTCTCTTCTTCCGGCATTTCTTGAAGACAAAGCATTTATTTATTTACGGTGTGCTACACCGGTGACACGCACACCTTGCTGCAAAAATATTTGGTGTTCACAGCGTGTTACAGCGGTGACGCACACCTTACTGCAATTGATTTCCTTCTTCACGGCGTGTTATGATGGCGACACGCACACCTTGCTGCAACTGATTCCTTATTCATGGCGTGTTACAGCGGTGACACGCACACCTTACTGCAACTAATTTCCTTTAACACGGCGTTACAACGTGACATGCACGCCTTGCAGTAAATTTATTTCTATTTTCACAGAGTATTTTTACAAAGCACACGCCTATCTACAGTTTACCATCCTGTAGGTTTTTATGAAACTTCTTTGTGCATTGCTTAAGTGACACGCTCAGGTACTGTACTTTGCCCAAGATTGCTTACTCATTTTATGTGACAGTTTTGTAGCAGTTTTACCGTGATATTGACCTAGTATTGTACTATTTATTTTTGTGTGTGTCTTTTACTGTAACAACATGCAGTTTGACCCTCCTAGTAAGTTTTTACAGGACAAAGGTGAACCACCTATTCCATGGACCAGGTGGAAAGAAGAGTTTATTACATATCTTAAAGCCATTGATGGTGAAAGGATGTCAGCAGAAAGAAAAAAAATATTTTTCTCCATTGTTTGGGTTCGGAAGGGCAAGTTGTATATAGGACATTGCCCCCTGTCAGATCTGGTGGTGATTATAATGCCTATGATGAGGCTTTGTTGCACATTGAAAATCATTTTAAACCAACCACTAGTGTTGCCTTTAATAGATTCAAATGTTATACTAGAGCTCAAGAAGAAGGGGAAAGCTTTGATGAGTTTCTTACTGCTTTGCGTGCTTTGTCTATTGTAATTTTGGTATGATCACTAACGAGATGATAAGAGACCAAATTATTGTACATGTTAAAAGCCAAAAAGTACAAGAGCAGTTATGGATTATGGGTGATCCTAATTTGGAAGCTGCCATTAGTACTGCCAAAGCTCTTGCGCAATCAGAGAAGTGGATGAAGTCTCTAAATAAGGATGTTAAAACCCCTATATCGGGAGATGTTAATAGTGTTACCCCAGGTTCTTCTAGAAATGTTTTTAGCAACAAGAATAATATTTCTAAGGGTTTCCATTGCTTTAGATGTGGCAATCCAGGTCACGTTGCTTCTTTTCCACGTTGCCCTGCGATTGGCAAGGAATGTAGTAAGTGTGGACATCTAGGACACTTCTCCAAAATATGCAAGGATACAAAAAAGAATTTTCCTGGTAGTTCATCCAAAGGTAAGGTGTCGTGTGTGTCTGGTGAGACTCTTGTTGAGAATGTGACACATTCTGATCCTGAATTTGGAATAGTTGTTTCCATTCGCAATGTTCCTGTTGACTTTCTTACATCCAATATTGGTCCCCCAAAGTGTTTGGTGCACATTTTGGGCAAGGAATTGGAGCTTATGGCAGATTCTGGCTCGCCTTGGACTATTATCACCAAAGAGTATTGCATTCAATGTTTTGGTGAACTAATTGATTTAGATTCTTTCATGGAGCCGAATATTATTGCACAGAGTTTTGATGGGACCAAAATTGACATGGTGGCGTTTCAAGAGCTTGATATTGAGTTTAAGGAACGGTCGGCCCGCATTAAATTATATGTAGCTGTTAAAGGTGTCAATGTGTTGGGGTGGCGAGATCAAGCCAAATTGGGTATCATTTTGAACCCCAGGAGCAAAGAGCCTGTGTCTGTTGTAACAGATTGTTTTATCAATGTTGATTTTCCAAAACTTTATCACAATGTTTTTTCAGAAAAGCTTGGTAAATTGGTTGGTTTCAGCCATAAAATTAAAGTCAAAGAAGGATCTGTACCGGTTAAACAAAAGCTTAGAGGTGTGCCCATTATTGTAAGAGAAGAATTGAAAAACATGTTAGATGAGATGATTCAAGTAGGTATCATTGAAGAGGTTGAGTCCTCGGAATGGGTTTCCCCCATTGTTTTAGCCCGGAAACCTGACAAAAGTTTGAGACTCTGTGTGGACTTAAGAGCGCTCAATGCTAACTTAGTTATTGATTGTCATCCTCTTCCTAACATCAATGAGATGGTATGCATGTTAGAAGGGGCTCGCATTTTCTCCACGCTGGATCTCCGTTCGGCGTATCATCAGATTGAACTTACGAAAGATTCCCAAAAATTCACAGCCTTTATAACACCACATGGTTTATTCCAGTTCAAACGGATGCCTTTTGGTTTAGCCTCTGCGACCTCAGTGTTTCACGGAGCTATGTACCATATATTTAAAGATCTGGGTGTTTTTGTCAAATGCTTTCAAGATGACATTCTTATTTTTTCTAAGAACATTTAAGTCATATCAAAATTGTATGTGATAGACTACAAAATTTTGGTTTGACACTCAAGGCTGGAAAGTGCAAATTTTTCTGTGAATCTGTTGAGTATCTTGGCCATTCTCTGTCAGGTAATGGTGTTATGCCCAAAAAATCCTTGGTTGATGCTATTGTCAAGGCACCATCACCTGACAATAAAGAAAAACTGTTGTCTTTTGCAGGCCTCTGCGAATACTACAGCAAATTTATACCTAATTTTGCTACTAAAATGGAGCCTCTCAGGGAGTTGACGAGGAAAGGTTCTGATTTTTGCTGGTCTGAAAGACAAGAATCTGCTTTTCAATTGATTAAGAGGGAGACTGTGGAGGCCCCCACTCTTAAATCATTTTGTCTTAACAAATTGTGTGTGATTACGGTTGATGCGAGTTTATATGGTTTGGGAGCTGTGTTGAGTCAAAGGTGTGCTAAAGAGAAGTGGTGTGTAGCGTTTGCTTCCAGAACTCTCTCTGAAACTGAAAGGAGGTATGCCGTTATTGAGGGAGAACTTTTGGCGTGCATTTGGGCTATTGAACACTTCAGAAATTATGTTTGGGGGCAGCAGGTTCTTACTTAGAACTGATCATAAACCTCTTGTTGGGATTTTGTCCCCTGGGGGTGGATGGAATTCCACTGCACGCATTGCCCGCCTTACTTCTAGACTTCAGGAATACAACTTTAAGGTTGAGTTTGTTCCTGGTAAGAGTAATGTCACAGCTGATTGCTTGTCGAGGTTGCCCTGCTCTGACGATCCCAGTGTTCACACTGATCATGATTTGGATATGATTGCTTCTGTCAAGGATTTTGTTTCTTCAGAGTTTTCTGGTGTATCTGAAGTTGAATGGAGAAAAGAAATGGAAAATGATCCTGTTTGCCGATCCATTTTGCAATATTTGAGGTTGGGTTGGCCTAAGCCTAAATGTGCCTCACCTGAGTTGAGTCCTTTCTGTCAGGTTGCTGAAGAAATTGAGGAAGAGGGTGGTTTACTCTTTAAGGGTGGTAAGATTATTCCCCCTATGGTTTTGCAGAATAAGATTTTACAGCTTGCCCATGAGGGACATTTTGGCATGTCTTCCATGAAGCGTCTTATTAGAGCCAATTTTTGGTGGCCTGGTCTTGATAAGATGGTGGACAGAACTGTCAGAGAGTGTTCTTTGTGTATTAACAGTGACAAGATGTTTAGGGTTTTTTCTGCTCCTCTCAAACCTGTTACTTGGCCTGAGTCCCCTTGGCAAAAAGTAGCTTTTGATATTTCGGGTCCTTTCAAATGTTTACCTTCTGATGCTCGTTTTGCACTTGTTGTGGTGGATTATCACTCTAAGTGGCCAGAGGTCAAGTTTGTTGCCAATGCTACATCACTAGTTGTCATTGCTTTTTTCAAAGAAGTTTTTGCCAGGGAAGGTTGTCCGAAGTCCTTGTTTCTGACAATGGAGTGCAACTTGTTTCTCAAGAGATGGAGGAGTTTTTCACCAAATGTGGGATTAGACATATCACCACTTCCCTTTATGAACCTAGAGAAAATGGTCAAGTTGAAAGATTCAATCGGGTTCTCAACGAAGGGATTGAGTCTGTTAGTAAGTCTAGTGAGCCTTGGAGAGATATTTTGAGGAGGAGATTATGGATGTACCGTATTAGTCCCCTCTCGGTCACGGGTGTGAGTCCTTTTAAGCTTCTTAAAGGGAGAGATCCTGTCTCTGATATTTGTCCCTGGTGGATAAAGAAATCCTGTAAGCAGGTTGATGATATTGATTTTGATGTCATTGCTGGTAGGGTGAGGAAGAAACAAAATAAAATGAAGGAAGTTTTTGATGGGAAATGGAAGGTAAGAGTTCCTGATTTTGTTGTTGGAGATTTGGTTAGGATCAAGAAACCCGGTTTCTTGGTCAAAGGTTGTTCCAGATTTGGCCCTCCCGTTAAAGTTGTGAAGGTGTGCAAAAACAGTGTGGTTACCCAGGATGGTAAAGTGTGGAATGTAAGAAGAGTTGTCAAATGCAGGTCTTGTGAAAATTCCAAGTTTACTGTTCATAAAACCCTATTGGGCAAATGTCCTGTTTCAGATGAGGGTTTGTCTATTGCTTCAAGGGTTAAAATTAACAGTAGAACCAGATGTGTGCCAATGAGGTACAGAACTTAATGTACTGAATTTAACTGTTACATTTCTGTTTTGCATTTATTGTTTTGTTCTTTTGTTATATTGTTGATTTTGTTTTCTTTTGTATTGTGGGGTGAGATGTGTTACATTCTTATCTCACCCGGGTTCTGCCTTCCTGTGTCACATATGGAATGTATAGAGCGTGTTTGCTCTCCCTGCCGTTCTGTGTTCTTAGTTCTCTTTGTGGCAGTTATCTGCTACCTGTTGTCTTGGTCAGACGTACTGTGCTGCACCACAATAAATCTTTACATCAAATCAAATCAAATCAAATAAACTTTATTCGATTTTCAGATTAAAAATCATAAAAGTCACACATTATAAAATTTACAATCTAATGTTTAAAAGACATACTTTACATGGTTACATCTTTATATATCGCTAACATCTTAAAATCATATCATCAGTTAATTATTATAACAAATGTTCTATACATTAGTCTGCCTCATGATGGGTTTCCCATGTTATACTTTTCCTTTTTTTCAGTATGGACTTCAAGAGCCCAGTCATAGCTCCCACACAATAAACATTGTCCAATTTTTGTAGATAAAGGTAGGCAGGGCGGCATTGCCTCCAGCCCCCACCCTTCAGCATTGGCAAAATCCATCTAGATCTTTCCACTCTGTAAAATTTGCAAAATAAAATCACATGTATTGTCGTCTGAGGGGACATTTCATCACAGGGGTACCTACATAGCTCGCTGGTCCAGTCATTTTGTGTAGGGAAGCTGACTAATCGATGAAAACTATCAAATCTGAGTCTTGTAAGGACGAACCTATCATAACTTCCTGTACACCATTCCAAATAAGGTTGAATAGTGGGGGATACAAGGGTTA
The DNA here is from genome assembly GCA_963921515.1 of Calotriton arnoldi. Classification (NCBI taxonomy): domain Eukaryota; kingdom Metazoa; phylum Chordata; class Amphibia; order Caudata; family Salamandridae; genus Calotriton; species Calotriton arnoldi. Next base: position 1,283,709 of record CAWUFW010005089.1, on the reverse strand, counting down.
GCTGATGTGTGATAACGGTGCTTTTCTGCATTTCTGAGGTCGCCCTTAGAGACTCTAGATGATCCTGACAGAAAACTCTAAAATCCTTCCTAGAGATTGTAGTCAGTGTTCCGGGGTTACTATAAAAGTCAGGTTTACCCACGTCTGTTAAAAATCTTCTAATGTACTTTAACCAAGTAATCTTGTTTGCGTGGGTTAAACTCATGGCATCTCTAATAATCTCTCTATTTAGCTCTGTATAATTTGACGTCCAAACTCTATGCCATAACAACACGGGCTGCATCTTAATCAAATCGGAAATATAAGGAATCCCCAGTTCGTTGTGGCAGTTATAAACGGATGTGCTCTTTGGTACTGCTAGTATATACCGTAAAAACTTATTTTCCTCTTTTTGTAATATGGCTACATCCTGGTAACCCCAGACACCAGCCCCGTACATCGCTACACTCAAGCATTTTGCTTTGTAAATTTTAAGGAGGATCTCCGGGGGTCTTTTGCCCATTTTATTAGAAAAATTCATCAATGCCCCAATTGACCTTTTAAAAAGAAGAGTTCTACTTTTAACCGCTGGAATCCATGACCCAGAATGATCGAGTAAGACACCCAAATAGGAGAATGTATTAGTCGCATCGATCCTAACCTTTCCCAGGGGCAGGCTTTTGCAGCTATTGCTCCCCTTCCCACATGTCATCACGTATGTCTTCTTGATATTAAGTTTTAGGCCCCGGCTGTCCATGAAGTCAGTGTATGTTTTAAGAGCACTCTGGAGACCCAGCTGAGTTCTGGCCATGAGCACTGCGTCATCCGCGTAGAGAAGTGATACTATGGGGTTGTTGTTATAGTGAGGAGGGTCTTTTGTCCTGGCCGTTAATTCCTCTTCTAAAGCGTTGGTATATAAGGAGAAGAGGAACGGAGCCAGGACACACCCCTGCCTCACACCCTTCTCCACCGCGAATGACGCAGTGCATTCGCCCCCTATTCCATGTCTCACTTTTGCTGAGGCCCCAGTATACAATTGCCTCAAAAACTGGACTAAAATTGGGTCTACTTTTAAGTCCCGCAAAATATCCCAAAGTCTATTATGATTAACGCAGTCGAAAGCGGACGTAAGGTCCACAAACGCTACGTACATTTTCCCTTCTTTAGCTTGGGTATATTTCCCTGATATCATTATAAAATTCAGCACCTGCTCAATAGTCCCTAGCCCCTGTCTAAAACCATACTGCACTTTACATAAAATGTTATTATCCTCGGCCCAAGTTTGTAGTCTGTTCAGGACTATTCTACCTACTACCTTAACCAGGGAGTCCAGGAGAGAGATCGGACGATAACACGCGGCGTTATCGCGTTCTCCCTTTTTAAAAATTGGAATAATCACAGATTCAGACCACGTCTTGATGAAGCCCTTCTCACAGCAGGCCTTCAATACCTGTGTCAGCAATGGGGACCAAAGTGCAGGAAGGTTCTTGAAAAGATCCATGGGCACGCCATCTGGCCCAGGCGCCTTACCACCTTTGCTTTCATTAATAGCTGCCGTAACTTCGTCTAGTGTGGCGTTTAGCCCTATAATCACAGATCTATCCGCCCCGCGTTGTATCTGAAGATCAGTGTCAGTTATGGGTTCTTCGGCCCCCCTAACGCTGTACACGCTTGAGAAAAATTTAATCCAAGACTCCTCGTCTATAGCAACTTCAATCCTAGGTCCCTCATTGTTTGCAAAGAAAGGGGCATTTACTGCCACGCCAAAACATAGTACAATCCCTTTTTGTGAGGCCTCATAAAGTAAATCCCAGGCCTGTTCTTTTAGTTCTTTTTTCCTGTTTTTCTGACCAAATTATAATTCTTTCTGCATGTACTAATTTCCTCCTGGTTTCTCACGGTTTTATGGAGGGCGACCTTCAGCAGATTATATGCTTTCGTACATTTAGTATCGAACCATCCATTAGTCCTTATTGGGGATACCTTCTTTTTTGCTCTTAGTGAGTTTTGAATCTCCAATGTAATAGATGAATAGGCCCTCAAAATATCGTTATAGTCTGCACTCTCTTGGAGACATACCACTATGTGATCATTTGCATTAATTATGATTTGTTTCGTCACTTCTTCGGCCTTTATCTTACCCCAACGTAAGGAATAGCCGTTCTGGCGTGCTAAGGTAATGTTTTGTGACAATGCCAGATAGCTACTATTTGGTTGTTCAACTAATTTGGGGATAGTTAAGCTGATGCTCAATGGCAAATGGTCACTAAGGGTGTTGGAGTGGGTTTTAAAATTATCAAACCAAGTTGCGTATCTATTGGGGATGATTATAAAATCTATCAGTGAGGCTAAACCTCTGCCAATAAACGTAGGGGTAAAATCAACACATGGAGTACACAAAAAATTTACAAAACCCAAATCATGTCCTGCCATAAGATCATTAAACATTTCTCCCCTTACATTATGTGTAAAATGTGGGGTATGTGTATTTACTTCATCATGTACCCCACACTGCCCATTTTCAGTATTACCACAAATACCAGTATTGAAATCCCCGCCACATAGGAAGATTACATCAATGTCATTTGGTACCCTTATTTTGTGCATTTCATCGCTAAGCGAATTTATGATTTTACCCAGTTCACCCTGTTTGATGTTATTATAAAAATTCACTATACATAGTACTACAGGAGAGTTCAAATAGATGCCCAACAATTAATAATAACTCGTAGAACTAAGCTTTTCTATTTTTCTAACCTTAATCAAATTTGAAATATATACACACAAACCTCCTTTATGTCTTCCATGCATAGATCTAACAGCAGGTATATGGAAAGTCTTATAGCCATCTAGATTGATCTGCTTCAGTAACCAGGTCTCCTGAAAACATAAGATGTCAAAACTATATATAAAATCTATCCAGATGAAATTATGTACTTTTGAATGTAGACCAGCAATATTCCAAAAGAGCACACTTATTCCATCAGAAACATAAACAGTTGGGCTATCAAGGGTGATGGTTCCTTTAGTGTGTGCGTTTGTCCCTCTACCATCAATGACGTTTGTAGGACATCCAGCACTAGTATCATCCTTCACTACATTATTCGCTTCCTCACTAATATCCTTTATCATACTGGGGACAATGTTACACCCCCCAGTATCGCTCTCTCGTACAATCGCACTTGGTTCTGAGGGTGCTACTTTATCAACACAGTTATACTCATTACCATTAACCGGGAGTCAATCGTTCTCATCCAAGGATTGAAGCGGCATAAATCTATTGGAAACCTCTATACTATATGCCTGCTTGCTTGTGGACTGTGCATGGGAAGACCTATCCCTAATCCATTTTACAGGGCCTGGTTGATAAAAGTAGCTCAAGGGAAAAACCTTTATGCCTACTTCCAAGTTACATCTGTTATTACCCATCCTTCGGAAAATTTCCCGGACCAAAGTAGGACTTCCTAGGGAGAGAACTACGCAGTCCCCTTGCGCATATTTTCCAATTGTACCCACCCAGGGGACCCGTCTAACCATTTTAAAAGCTGAAAACATATCCGCGGTTAGACCTGTTCTAGTTCCCAAGCAATGAATTGTCCTATTCCTCAATGTGTCCCACATTTCCTTTTCCCCTTCAAGTAGTGGGGGAACGTTTGTCAGCACCACTGTATAAGGTAGCGCCGCAGAGGGTAAATTTAAGATTTGACAATTCTCTAATTGCTCAGGTGATTTAAACTCATCTTTCCCTATATTTGGGCCCATTTCCCTCTGATGTCTATAACCCTGTCGTTTGTCCGTCCTATCAGTGCTCTTTTCTGGCAATTCACTGACATTCCCCAAACCTGGGGTATGGTTGATATTGAATGGTTTTTGGGGCCTATAGCCATCGTGATGTGGTCCCTTTTTCTTCCGAATTTCTCTGGAGACACAGTGTTATCTATTGTATTCAGGCAGCGTGGGTTGAAAGTGTCTCCCTTTTCTCTACTTCTTTTTATTACCCTTATTATCCACTGTAGGGAGCCTATCTCGATTCTCTTCCAGGGATGCCAAGCCCAGTTCTATCTTGTCTAATCTTAATTCTATGGCAGCAAACGATTGTTTAATGTATTTGCTTAAATCGGCTAGTTCATTCCCTGTACTAGTTGTATCTGCGTCATGATTCCCTTGCCCCCTTCTTTTAGTTTTCCTGGCCAAACCTTTATTTTTAGATTGTATCAAATTACCATTCCCCTGTTTATTCTTCACTGCAAGTATCTGCGGGGTGGGCACAGGTGGAGCGTTATGTATCAAGACCTGTGGGCTTCTAGGCCCTTTTTTTTGTATCGGCATACAGCATCTTTTGGGTGGGGGGGACAACTCTGCCTCCAGATCGCTGGTGATGATCTCTTCACCAGTAACCTGGATGCTACCATTTATGGGCTCCCTATTAGGGTTTCCTAAAAGCCCCTTCTCCCCAACCTCTTCGATCTCCGTCTGTTGTAAAAAAGTAGTCTTATTCGTAGTAACTACGTCCTGGGGGTACCCTTTTAGGGACTCCTCGACCGTAGATATTTGCTTATCTAATGCTCCGACCGCCCCTTTAAGATATTTCAAAATGGTCTTATTCACATCTGCTGATTTACCACCAGGTTGCCCTAAGCTCGCGTTTTGTAGTTTTCTCTTCCCCATTATGCTGCCTGTTATGATTAGAACACAGATATACTCTTTCCGCTACACGGTGCGCGGTGACTGCCTATTATTAACAAGAATAATCTAATCTACAGCAGCAGAGATTGCACCCCTTTCCATTTTTGATTACTAAATGGGGACGAAGTCTTACAGAATCAAACAATTAAACGTTCGTTGTTCTCTCTAATAATTTCAAGGGCTCAAAAAAGCGTACATACAGTTCGAGCCAAGGGACCTGGCCCAGCACAGCCTCCTCCGGACTCTGACGGGCTAAGACGGGCCCGTCTTGGCCCAGTCGTCACCCGTGCTGAGCCCGCACGCGTCCCGCATCGCGGGACCGGCTCTGTACCTTTGTAGCGTCCTCCAAGGAATGGGGCAAAAGTGCAGGAGTGCTTGTTAGGGGCCAGGGACTGCGGTAAAGTGCCAGGTGCAATTCGTTGCAGAGCGGTCTCCCGCGTCGCGGGACCGGCTCTGTACCTTTGTAGCGTCCTCCAGGGAATGGGGCAAAAGTGCAGGAGTGCTTGTTAGGGGCCAGGGACTGCGGTAAAGTGCCAGGTGCAGTTCATTGCAGAGCGGACTCAACTCAAAAAGTTTCTTTCTTCAAAACCTTTTATATATTGTTCATTTTGGGAATACAGACCAAGGCATGAGAGTTTGACCGGAGAGATAGTGGAATGAATTTTAAAAGCCCCGGTTTTAAAAAAGAGGTCTAGTAACGTTTTGCTGCTTACTCCGGCCGTTTATAGCAGTGACAGTAAACTCCAATTAGCTGCTGGCGGTTTCACAAGAGAGCATCTGTGCCGTCCCCTTACCGCCACTTACTTCATTCAGACAACCTCGTTGCCCCGCCTTAGAGCACAGCATTCATCACGCTCTCACCACGGGAAAGAAATGCACCACCGGAGATCCTTGCCCGCAATCGCCAGCACACTCCACGATCACTCCTCAGCACTCGGGGACCGCAGCAGCACCCGTAGCGGTCCTCGGTGGCATCCCAGCGGAACCCAAAGGAGCGCCAGACCATCCGCCGTTGCGACCCAGCTCTCCCCGGGAATCACTCGGCACTCGACACCTCGGGATTCGGCTCAGGGCATTCACGGCAATACTGCATTCACCGCGTTCTCGGCGTTCTCAGTCCGTCCTCATTACGTTGTTAATCGCCATGCTGACTGGCTGTGGGGCGCTGGAGCTGCCGCTACGCTCTGGACTGCCTCCCTCGATATGCTCCCACTGACTCAATTTCTCTTCTTTCAGACGCTAGGGCTGGCAGCGCTTCCATAATCTTTACATAAAACTACTTACCTGCTTCACTTCGTCTTTACAATCTGGTAACCCTTTCCCTCTCTTTCAAAACGAGGGTCCTATTGCTATATTTTTGTGATGTTTTCGCAATCATCGTGGAGAAATCGCGAAAAAAATGGGAGTTAATACCGATTTCTAGCTTCATTTTTCTGAAATTTAAATACTACACAACAGGTTATTACATAGTGCTGAGTTGGAAATTAAAACTTGCCATTACTTACATTGTGTCATCACTCCTCAATTTTTAAGAAAATGTTCTTTCTCTTTAACACCCTTCCCCCCAATACAGTCTTAGCTCAGTGTACCTAGTAACCCAGTGGACCGAGTAGGTTGCAAGTTCACAGCACATTCTAGAAGGAACATGCTGCTTCCAAATAAAATACATACAGCAGGTGTGCCTTACTTCACACATTCAAAAGCATTTTCATGTCTGTATTACGTTTCTTTTCTTAAACAACAGCCAATAATAAGACTTCTTGCTAAGGCATCATACACACTACCTTATTTTATTTACTTTCATGCTGACAGCATCCAATGAAATATATCTTTTTTTTTTTTTAAACACCTCCATTTTAACTGCTTTTCCTTTGGACAACTACCTCTTTCGGCTCCAGCCTTCTCCTGACTACTATTGCTCCTTCACTTCAAAATGCTTAGAGTATGGATTGTGGGTCACAGCTATATCTATTGGGTAAAAGAGGCTGCAAAAAAAGAGGTATTGATAGGGACTTGGGTTTGCCAAATGTGCAGATTACTTGGTTTGCCCAGAGAGGGTTGAAGCTTCATCAGTTGCTGGCTTTGGTTAAATCCATTGGGGATTCCCAAACTCCTCACCTCATGATTGTGCACTGTGTTAGCAATGACCTAGGCACATTGACTGGGGTGGGGCTGGAAATCCTAATGAAAGAAACCTTTGCAGAACTGATGCCACTTTTCCCTCACACTGTCATGGTGTACTCTAATATATGCCAAAGACAGAAATGGAAGTGGTCAAATCAATTCTGTCCACAGATTGACAAAGCCAGGGAACATGTTAATAAAACTGTTTCTGCATTCCTCAGAGACCATCGTATGGGCTGTATCTGTCACAACAATCTGCGTTTTGAAATGCATGGAATTTATAGAAATGGTGGAGTGCACTTTACAGATTAAGGCAACAGGGTGTTTCTAAGTTATCTGAAACTCTGCATCCGGTCTTATGTGTAGCAGCCATATACACGCAACCCAAGCAACGGCTCTTGTCAGAGCCACCCTAGTACCCGAAATATTGTGAAGTGTTTTTCTAAAAGGTTTTTTTTCCCTTTAGTTTTTGGGGATCTTCGCGATGAAGTCGCAATCCCCGCAGACACCTTGCAAAAACGAAAAACAAAAGCAGACATTCTATGGCCACCAACACACCCAAAATTAATATGTAAAACAATCCATTCTGAACATTGGCCTTCACACATTACTATATACATAATTCTTTCAAAGCATGTTTAAACTCATATTTTGAATTAAGTTTCTTTAAAAACCATCTTTCCGACCTCTTTCCCGTTTTCACGGTTATTCGGGGTGTCGCGATGGCGCCGTTAACTGCGACGATCGTGCCTTTTCCATCAAATGAAAACACATACATGCACACATATTACAGTATTTTACACACTCGAGGTTTATTACTGTTCACTTCAAACTCATGTTTTTATAGTGTATTTCTAGAACAACCATCTCTAAAACCTATTTTCTGTTTTCATGGTGACTCCGGAGATCATGATGACATCGCTTATCGCGGTCCCCGTGGTTACGTCGCAAAAGTGGAAAGCAAAAGCAGGATTTCAATGGCCACCACCACATTAAAAAATGATAGCTATATAATTAATTCTAACCATCACAGTATATAACTCACTATATAAATAACCATATAAAAACATTTATCAGAATCTCAATATCTCTATAAGAATGCGCATTAATGATTCACCAATATTCGTGACAACGCCGTTAGTCGCGATGTCCCCGTAAAGGTACACGGGGGCATGCTAGCGGTTGCGACGTTGTCGCGAGTATCGCGTTCGATAAAAAAAAATCAATTTTGGACACATAACTTGTGTCACTAACACCTCCATTTCTCAACCATGGGGTCAGAGTATCTCCACCCTGACCCCTTATGTGGGCTTTCACACAGATTTTCAGCCCTGGGAACCGTTCCCGATAGATAAAATGGTGGCCGCAACTTTCTATTCAGGTTGCGACCAGCCAATCAGAGCATTACTGTTGGCACGTGTATTCGCAATTCACCATGAAACCACCGCAAAATATCCCCGGCCACAGATATCACTATCATTTTCGGCATCAATTTCTCAAAAACTACTGAACGGATTTACACCAAATAAGCAAAAGGCACTTCCTTGAACCGACATCTACCTCCCAACCAAATTTGGTGTAAGTCCATTCAGCGGCTCGGGCTGTAGAGGTGGCTAAAGGTTGCTATGGGAATTAACATTACAAATGCAACCTTATTTCGTGCCCCAGATTCTCGGTCCCCACTGCACTGATCACCTCCAAACTTTCTAAATCAATAGTACCCACAATGACACTTTTTGGGCAAAATTTCATGCAGATTGGTCAAACGACGCCAAAGTTATAGCCAAGTCAAAAACTGCTTTTCCTATGGAACTAGGTCCTAACTATAATTACCTACTTCACTGAAAAAACTAAAGGTTAAAGTAACTTTATTGTTAGGTGTGACAACATTAACATTCTGAACTAAAAAAACACATAAAATCACCAGTTATAGTTTACAGAGTTAACTATAACTTGTGCCCGCCATGCAATGCTTATGACCTTGCATATGACATCACTCATGGCATGTACTATAACATCATTTATGACATGACTGATGACATCTCAAATGAGTATGTTATTTTGTTTTATAGTTTACATAGTGGCAGGTTACTACCATATTACTTTTCAACTTAATTAGTTACAGCCTGTGTCCAGCTAATGGGTGTAAGTGTTTACAAAACACATGTGCTTCTAATGCATCATGGGTGTGTAGAGGTATAGAACACGTTATAATCTTTGCATTGAAGAGTAACTCTGGGTGCAGGTGACAGCATGTTCAACACAAGTTTTTTGGTACTGCAGAAAAAGTTCCAACAGAGCAAAGAATCTACGTACTACATACGAAGTATTGTAAGCTGCCCTGAGTTATTAGATAGAATCGTCTCAGCATGACAATTTCTACTTAACATAGAAGTCTGTGTGCACCAGGTACTAACCTATCAATCAATCAATCAATCATGTCACTTATAAAGCGCACTACATACCCGCGAGGGTCTCAAGGCGCTGGGGGAAGAGGGGGGTGGTGCTGCTACTGATCGAAGAGCCAGGTCTTGAGGAGTCTTCTGAAGGCCAGTAGGTCTTGGGTCTGTCGGAGGTTGGTGGGGAGGGTGTTCCAGGTCTTGGCGGCGAGGTGGGAGAAGGATCTGCCACCGGCGGTCGTTTTCCGGATGCGGGGGACTGTGGCGAGGGCAAGGCTGGTCGAGCGGAGCTGGCGGGTGGGGGTGTAGAAGCTGAGTCGTCTGTTGAGGTAGGCTGGTCCGGAGTTGTGGAGTGCTTTGTGTGCGTGGGTGAGGAGCTTGAAGGTTATCCTCTTGTTGACAGGGAGCCAGTGCAGGTCTCTCAGGTGGGGTGTGATGTGGCTGCGTCGGGGGATGTCGAGGATAAGACGTGCAGAGGCGTTCTGGATGCGTTGCAGCCGTCTCAGGAGCTTAGCCGTCGTTCCTGCGTAGAGGGCGTTTCCGTAGTCCAGCCTATGTACATGTGATGAGCTATCTGTAAAGTTTTCAGAACATTATGAAGGCTGCAGGTAGTATGATCTTTAGCACCTTCAGACCTTGGTTATTTTAAGTGAATAGCCGCTCTTTGGACAAGTTTTGCATAGAGTGTACACTCTGCTTAATAGATACTTTTTTTAAAACTCTGTGGTGTATTTCTCATGAGAGTTTCACTGTCTGCAAACAGTGTGTCACAGATTAAACTCTCTTCATTGTGTAACCACTGTTAACAGTACCCACTTTTCTACTCATATCTACTTCATTTCTCAATGTAGTGACTGTCAGGGGTTTGATACAGGTAAAGAGTGTCTATAGTAGGGCATTAGTTATGTAACAGGGCTTGAGTATCTTGAGGAACTTGTTTTTCCCTGAACAGTTGTATACAGATTGAATATCATGTGCAGAATAGGTTTCCCTTTCATCCGTGGTTCATAGTCAACATGAAATCGGCTACCCATGAAGTCTAGGTATAGGGTCAATGTTACAAATAATGCAAGCTTGCTTTACCTATGGGGGTTGTGTGTATGAAAGTTTCATATTATTCAGAGCTTTTTTGCACTTACTTTCATAGCTCTAATGGTGTACACATTTAAAGAGCAATGTGTACAAAAGAAGCTTGGATGATGCCATCAGTGATGTCATCAGTGTTGTCACCAATGATGTCATTTGAGATGTCATCAATGATGTCATAAATGATGTCATAGAACATGTCATGAGTGATGTAATATGTTAGGTCATAAGAAGTGCATGGTGGGGGCGCAAGTTATAGTTAGCAGACTAACTATAACTGGTCAATTTCTGTGTTTTTTTAGTTCAAAACATTATTGTTGTCACTGACAAATTCACCTAACTATAACGTTACTTTAACCTTTAATTTTTTAAGTGAATTTCTAAGATTTTTTAAAACAAAAACAGATCTTTTTTATCACACCTAACTATAAAGTTACTTTAACCTTTGGTTTTTTCCAAATAAATTTGACTTTTTTTTAACGCATAGTAATATTTAATTACCATACGTAAATGCAACCCCCCGCCGTGCATGGCTTTTGAGCAAAAGACACACAGTTGATGGACAGAATGCAGAACAAATCAAAACATTCACCCCAAGTCAAGAGATCTGGGTTAAATCCATCATTCTTTTGCTCACGATGCCACCCCAGTTTAGACCTGGCCATATGCAAATCTTTCTTGACCCTGTGCCTCATGGGAACAGTCCAGTCCGAACTGCCAAGCCAGGTCCTCCCTGGACCGGAAAAAAGCATCCTAGGATGGTTTCGGGGTTTCACCCCTCATCAGCCAGGACAGTTTGAATCCAGTGTCACAGTGAGCCCGAGACCCACGTCTGGGCATACCCGGCGCACTTGAGGGGAGAAAGCAAAAGACACACAGTTGATGGACAGAATGCAGAACAAATCAAAACATTCACCCCCAGTCAAGAGATCTGGGTTAAATCCATCATTATTTTGCTCACCATGCCACCCCAGTTTAGACCTGGCCATACGCAATTCAGTGTTGACCCTGTGTCTCATGGGAACAGTCCAACCCGAACTGCCAAGCCAGGTCCTCCCTGGACTGGAAACAAGCATCCTAGGACCAGTTTCGGGGTTTCACCCCTCATCAGCCAGGATAGCTTGAATCCAGTGGCACAGTGAGCCCGTAACCCACGTCTGGGCATACCCGGCGCACTTAGGGCGAGAAAGCAAAAGACACACAGTTGATGGACGGAATGCAGAGCAAATCAAAACATCCACCCCCAGTCAAGAGATCTGGGTTAAATCCATCATTCTTTTGATCAGAATGCCAGCCCAGTTTAGACCTGGCCATATGCAAATCAGTTTTGACCCTGTGCCTCATGGGAACAGTCCAGCCCGAACTGCCAAGCCAGGTCCTCCCTGGACCAGAAACAAGCATCCTAGGACCGGTTTCGGGGTTTCACCCCTCATCAGCCAGGATAGCTTGAATCCAGTGGCACAGTGAGCCGACCCACGTATGGGCATACCCGGCGCACTTAGGGTGAGAAAGCAAAAGACACACAGTTGATGGACGGAAGGCAGAACAAATCAAAAAAATTCACCCCCAGTCAAGAGATCTGGGTTAATTCCATCATTCTTTTGCTCACCATGCCACCCCAGTTTAGGTTTTGGACATGTGTGGCAGGGGGTTGGCTACAGAGCTGAACAGCGGCCAGGTTCTGCAGTCAACACCCCACCTGCAGCCAACCACGAGCTGTGCACGGCTTTCGACAGTGCAGCCAGACACTGTTGCGAACCCACATAAAGGCATCCTTTCTCATACTGTGCGGGGCCTTCAGAGCCTGCAGCCAATCTCCCACATGCAGACAACCCCACGCTGTGCACAGCTTTCGGCATCCCCGCCATGCACAGTTTTCTCAGCAATAGTTTCACTGCAAATGTTCTAGTGATATTATTAATGATCTCACAGAAGATGTCATGAGTGAAGTAATATGTGGGGTAATTAGTAGTGCATAGCAAGGGCACGAATTATAGTAACCTTAGGGCATGAGTTATAGTTAGTTGAGATAACTATAACTGGTAAATTTCTATGGTTTTTAGAGTTAAAAATGCGACGTGTTACTGAACATTTCCCCTAACTTGAACATTACTTTAACCTTTGTTTCTTTTTCAGTGAATCTCTAGGGTTTTTTTTTTTTAACTTAAAGTAATATTTTATTACTATACATAAAGCCAACCCCCCCGCGCACGGCCTTTGGCAGTGCACAGTGGGGGATTGGCCGCTGGGCCTGGCCTGTGCCCATGCCCTGCGGGAAGACCCCCGTGAACCCATCCAACACCCTATATATAAAGCAGATCTACCATCTTTCCCCAAAAATTACCAATTATTTGGGCGTGGCCAACTGCCGAAGGGAATGGCCGCACGGTAGCCGAGCTCCGCTGCGCCACTCCTGATCAATCCGACATAACACATTGTGCCCCGGCCGGACATTCCAGTGGGCGAGCCTACCTGGCCCTGACGTTGTGCCCTGCAGCTGGACGAAGAACGGCCTCAACCGGAGGTGTCCCCGCGGAGATATTGAGTCTCGAGTGTTTGGCGGCTTCGGTGGCTCTGGGAGTGCTCCGCCGATCCCCTGGGCGTGTGTGCTACTCCACGCCGCGGCTGCGGCCTTGTTGACGAGCCGGCACCTGAGTTGAGGTAGCTGCGCAGCACTATCTGCATCGGCGGTGCCGGTGGTGATTGCGCCGCCCCCGCAACTGTTCTTCTGTGGGGTGGCCAGATTGCTCGTGGGCCGCGGGCGTTGCTGCTTCCTGCGGGGAGTTTGCGGCCTCCGTGCTTGGACGCTGGGGGCCCCGGGCTGGCGCTGTGTCGGATTTGCCTGCGGTTGGGGTGGCGCCGCATTCTGCAACATCCGTGAGCCAGGTGATGAGCACAAACCTTCCATCAGAGGCTCCGGCGGCACTGGGAGTGCCCCGCTGATCCCCCCAGACAAGAGCATTAATTTACGCCGCGGCCTGCTGACGGAGGGGCCGGCGCCCGAGGTAGGGGGGCCACGCTGGGAGCTCTGTGTCGACGGCGCTAGCTGTGAGTGCGCCACCCCAAATAGTGCCTTCATGCTGCCGGCTGGACTGCCTGGGGCCGCGTGTGTAGTTGTCTGTGCCCTGCCCTTTGTTCCCCTTGAGCCTCTCGCAGGGTGCGGCTGTGCATCGTGGCTGCTGTGTGTCCGGCAGCGCGGCCCCGGGCGTGATTTGACCACGCAGCGATACAACGAACTCTGAGTGTGCGGCACAGGGCCCCCCCATGAATAGGCGCTGCGCCTGGGATTGCAGAGTTGGTGCCTGACCTGAGCTTGCGCTCCCTTGGTTGCCCCGGTGCTGGAGGACGAATTGGGGGCCCGGGCCGCTCCTGGGCTCCGGTGGTGGAGACAGGGGCTTTGACTATCTCTAGCGGACCGCAATTCCACGCTTCCAGCCCTTAAAGACTACACAAAGCCACTGCATTAACAGTGAGGTACTAGTTGGACATCCTGATATACTGAGGTCTGGGCGCTGCTGGTAAAAGCCGACAGGCCAGTGTGGGCGCAGCCCACTGCAGGCGGCGGTGAGTAGCTGGCGCGGCTCGACCCTCTCTCGGACACCTCACACCCAACTGCGACATCATGGCAAGCGGCCATAGTGGTCGTAATGCGGTGCAAGCGAAACTGGATAAATTCGTGTGGCAAAAGGGCCAAGATGGGGAGCACGCTAACACCAAATCACATGGGGAGCAACCAGAACCCACGTTGCAGGACATTTTAACTGCTATAACAACTGTACGTACCTCACTTGAAACCCGCATTGATACAGTTGCCACAGAGGTTTCTTTGATTCGGGCGGACATGAGGAAGATGTCTGAACGCATTAGCTCCGTTGAAAGTACAACCAAGGAACTGGCGAATGATACGGATCTTCTTAAACGTCACGTAACTGCACTTCAAACTACACAGGAGGCACTTACCCTACAGCTGGACGATTACGAAGGCCGCATGAGATGCAATAACATACGAATTTTAGGGGTGCCGGAACGGGCAGAGGGTCAGGCCGCTGACCTCTTTGTCGAGGAATTGATCCTGAAACAGCTTCAGCCAAGGTGCCTCTCCAAATGCTTTTCAATTGAACGAGCGCATCGTGTACCTGGGGGCAGACCGAAACCTGGAGCGCCTCCCCGACCTCTCCTCGCAAGAGTTTTTAATTTTCGAGATAGAGATGCCATTCTCCAGACGGCGAGGGCGGCCCCACCGTTGACGATCGACAACAGCAAAGTCACTTTTTTCCCTGACTTCTCCCTGAGGGTTCAGAAACAGCGGCGTAGCTTCCTGGACGTGAAGCGTGCGCTAAGGGGCCAAGAAATTAAATACGCCATGTTGTTTCCGGCAAAGCTGCGGGTCGAGTCAGAGGGTAAACTATGGTTCTTCACTAGGCCGGAGGACGCTTGGGACTGGCTCGATGGCTGGCGAACTGTTGGTAGCGTCCCCACAAACCTGTGGGCGACGCCGGTAATGCTAGCAACCGACGCCAGCGGCAGGGGTCCCCACCCGACAGCGACTTGGTGGCCCAGAGCCCGAAGGGATGAAGGTTGGAGATCGGCAAGTATAAGTGACTGCCCCCTGAGTCATATGACTTCCTGAGCATGCATTTGGTAGCGGCTTTCAGTTTTAGGGTGCCTCACCTTTTGCATGGGTTCCGATAGGCCAGGGCTCATGCCTATCCAATTCCGTTCTTGGTTTTTAGTGTGCACAATAATGCTATCTCTTGACTACTGCAACAATTTACTGACTGTGTTAGATACCATGTTATGGGATTATTGGCCGGGGCTGTTCCTGTCTTCATGAACCATTGCCCCAGGGAGTGGGGTTGTTCATGTTCCCAACACTGTTGAGGGAGGGCGACAGGCACTCTGCAAGTTGAGGGTGGCGGGTGGTTTTGTACCTGTTGTGCAGGGAGGCAGGGTGGGGGGTGGGTGTTGAGTTCTGGGGGGAGGGGGGGGTTTGTTGTTTTTGGTGTTTTGTTCACTGTACTTGTGCAATGCTATTATTTGTTTTCCCTTTCATCACTGGGTCCAATCGTCCTATGCACCTATTCACTTTTTCTGTGACATATTATGCTCACCATCAGAATACTGTGATATCGCAATGGGGAGCACCGGGGATACTTAGAGATGTGCACACTTGCCCACTCGTGGAAGCTACTGGAGCCCGATCCATCTCATTGCCGCACAGCGGGCTCGCCCGCTTCCGCTGCCCCGATGACACAATCCTGGTCCCATCCTCTGCATCCCGACTATATGTCGTCCAAACATATCACACACATGGCTTCACACTCAGTTCTTAAACTCCTCACGTGGAATGTCAATGGCCTGGGTGACAAGATTAAGCGGGGAATAGTACTGCAATACCTTAAGCGACAGGCCCCGGACATCGTCCTACTCCAGGAGACACACTTGGTCGGGAACTCCTGTGGGGCACTGAATAGGTGGGGATATCGACTGGTCACTCACTCAGGGTTTACCTCGGGTTCGCGGGGGCGGGGGTACTCCTCCGCAGGGGCTGTCCATTTATAATCCACAGGACTTGGACGGATGAGCAGGGTAGATATGTAGCACTATCTGGCACCTGGGAGGGGCAGATTCTCAACGTCATATCCATATATGTCCCCCCTGGATTACAGCGTCCCGCGTTGCGAGACATAGGAGCGCTCATACTTGACTTGCCGTTGGGGTTATTGGTGCTGGGGGGAGACTTCAATTTGGCAGTTGACGGCTCTAGGGATCGCCTCCCACCCCGTAGGGACCCCCCCGGGGGATCCCAACTGAATGAATTTTCGTCCGCCATGGGCTTGGTGGATATCTGGAGATGGCTTAACCCGACCACCATACAATTTACGTTCCAATTTGGGGCCCACAATAGTCAATCCCGCATTGACCACATTTTCACGCACGCCCAAGATATCCATGTTTTTTCTGAGTCCCGGTGCCTTGCGCGGGGAATCTCTGATCACTCCCCCATTCTCACGACTTTAACCTTGGGGCAGACCAGGCGCTGTATTACCCTCTCTATCAATCCCTGGGCGCTTAAAGTACCCCACATTAGGGAAGCACTGCTCAAAGACACTGACTACTATTTCACAGAAAATGTGGGGTCGGTCACTTCCGCCTGTGTATTGTGGGGGGCGTTTGGTGCTGTCATTAAGGGCTGAGCCTTATCGCTGATGGTGGGGCATAGGAGGGAACTCGCCAAACAAGTAGTGGAATTGGAAGAGGAAATCCTGGTCAAGGAAAAAGCCCTTGAGTATGCTCCTGACTCGGACGCACTGCACACATTAAATATGGTGCGCCTGGACTATCAGCAGCTACTGACGGAAGCAGCCAAGACGCGCTATCTTGCCACCCGCCACAAGATTTACGAGCATGGCGAGCGAACGGGTAAACTCCTGGCCTGGCTAGAAAAAAGGGAGCAGGCATCCAGGGGGGTCCACTCGATATCTGGTACTGACGGTGTGCTCCTCACTGATCCCCAACAGATTGCCGAAACATTCGCCTCTTACTTCTCATCGGTATATACTTCTGCCGAGACGTCCCAGTCCCCTATGGCTGCGGACCTCCTGTCTACTATTAAAGTTGCTTGCCTGTCCACACACGACAGAGACTCCCTAGAGAGTGACATTACAGAGACTGAAATTCAGAAAGCAATTCAGGACGTACGCTCCGGTAAAGCTATGGGACCTAACGGGCTCCCAATTGAACTCTTTAAACCAATGGCTTTCAAGCTCTCTCCCCATTTATTGCGCATGTATACCGAAAGTTTTGATCTAGGCATCCTTCCAACCGATGTTAGGACAGCCTCAATTGTGGTTATACACAAACCAGGCAAGCCAGCGGAGGACTGTAAATCCTATCGCCCTATATCTCTCCTCTCCGTTGAGGCAAAAATACTAGCAAAATTATTGGCCAACAGACTTATCCCCTATATTACCGAGCGGGTGCATCCGGATCAATCCGGGTTTATGCCAGGAAGGAACACGGCCTTGAACCTGCGGCGGTTGAACGGGGTCCTTGGTAGAATAGGTACAATCAGGGAGGATGCGATCCTGCTGTCACTGGATGCCACTATGGCTTTAACATCATTGAGTGGGACTTTCTCTTTGCAGTACTGGCTCGGATGGGCTTTGGACCCAACTTTATCAAGTGGATCCAGCTACTCTACACCCAACCGACTGCGCTTGTAACAGTTAACAACCACGTCTCTAGGAATTTCTCATTGCAGCGGGGCACTAGAAAGGGGTGCCCTCTGTCGCCCCTACTCTTCGCCCTTGTATTGGAGCCACTGGCTGTCTGGATCAGGGGTGACCCGGAGATAAGGGGGCTTAAATGGACAGAGGATCACGAAGATCGCGTCTCGCTTTATGTGGATGACATCCTCCTCTATTTGGCCTCGCCCTCGCGGTCCCTAAGTCGGGTTCTCCACATATTCCATATATTTGGTGCCCACTCGGGGTATACGATTAATTGGACCAAGTCCCAACTATACGTGTTGTGGGGGGAACCGCCACATAGCCCCAGGGGCTACGACATACCTGTGGCATCACAGGGCTTCAAGTACCTCGGCATCTTCATTACCCCAGATCCGACTTTATTTTATGAGTCCAACCTGCTAGGGCCCTTGACCCGTCTGAGATCGGACGCTAAGCATTGGCGGTCTCTCCCCCTGACCCTTCTGGGGCGGGCAGCACTCTTTAAGATGCTAGCGCTACCGCGCTTTCTGTACGCACTGCAAAATACCCCCAATGTAATTCCTGACGCATATTTTACCAGTATTGACAGTGTAGGAGCGAGGACTGCTATGGGAGGGGCGGGCACCGCGCATAGCCATGAGCAAACTTACAATGGGATGGTATGATGGAGGAATTGCATTGCCTGATATGCGGCTCTATTACCAAGCGTCTCAACTGGTCGCGGTCAATAGGTGGGTGCATTGGGAGTACGACGATCCAAACTTTCGCACAGACCGCTGGCTTTTGGGACGGGGAGGATACAACAGAGCATTCTACACGAACCCCCGTAAGCTCCGCCTCACGGGGCCCACCGCATGCACAGTGGAGGTCTGGCATGGAATCACTAAGAAGAGGGGCTGGCATAACAGACTTACAAAAGCCACGCCACTCTGGGAACCGGATATGTTGGGTCAGCTTAGTAAATGTCCTGGCTTTGACAGGTGGGATATGATAGGCATTTCAACGGTGTGGGACATGTGGGTGAAGGGGAGACTGGCCACATTTTCCGACCTACAAACCAAGTATCAATTAGCGCCCACCGAGACTTTCAGATATCTACAGATCAGCCATGCCGTCACAGCTGCCATGCCCAAGGAGCTTCCTCTGCCTGAATCCTCCCCACTGGAGGACAGATTGATACTTGACCCTATGCTCACAAAAGCCATATCCCTTACCTATAAAAAACTGTTAAATAATCGGCCTGATCCTATGCAATGCCTGCGGCAGGGGTGGGAGTCGGACCTGGGGAACATGGACGATGAGGACTGGCGCGACGTACTGGCTTCTCCCAGAGAAGTGGCTATCCCAATGAGACTGCGACTGGTCCAACTGAAAATCCTCCACCGTGTGTACTTTGATGCAAAGCTTCTGTTTAAGCTAGGTAGGAGGCCTGACCCCTTCTGCCTTCGAAATTGCAACCAGACAGGTACCTTCTTCCATATCTTATGGGACTGTCCAATAGTGGGACAATACTGGGATAAGGTTACAAAACAGATGGAGAGGGCGTGCGGCAAGACTCTGAAGGCCTCCCCCCAGTTGTGCCTCCTTAACGTGTGGGAAGCCACAGACCTCACGCAAATTGAGCAAACATGGGCCTCAATGGGGTGGGCCATTGCGAAACGTAACATGGGGGGTGGGGACGACCCCGTGCTTGCGAGACTGGGCTATTGACATGGATAGGGCAATGATTGCCGAAAAGGATGTGTTTAAACATAGAGGGTGCCCCAAGAAATGGGACCATAAGTGGGGGAAGTGGAATAAATACAGAGGCGATATATGTTTATCCCCATCAATTGAACTGCAACGTGAAAGATGCTTATTGCTGGATGAGCCTGGGAGTGAAGCGGCGCCCTTGCCCTGAAACATGTAATTACCGACTCGATTGCAAGATGCCATTTGGTGTGCGCGTATTGTTTGCATGCTTATACACTTTAGTACTGGATGCCTACTGAACAGGCTTGACACTGTCACTCTGGTTCAACTTTGGGAAGTGAATGGTGCTTATCGAACGATCTTCGTATTGCAACATGTGTCTTTGTATTGTAGACCCGACTATTGTTTTATCATTGCCTTGTACCTTTTCTTTTCTTTTCCTAATAAAAATTGTTTACTAAAAAAAAAAAATTACCAATTATTTTACTCAAATGTATAATTAAATAATGCACACAATACAATGTTTATTATTATTGATTACTTAAAAAATATTTAGTAATGTTTTATTAAACTACATGTCTCTGATAAGTAGTCAGAGATATTTTTTTTCTTAAAGAAAAAAATTAAAAAACATGTCTCTGAGTCCACCTTTTAACATTTTACACTCCAAGAAATGCAATCATAAAAATAATAATCACAAAAAGGCATTGTATTTTATGTAATACATCTTCAGGCCACATAAAATACAACCATACAACCTGCCCCTGTGTGGCACTGCAAAAGCTCCAGCCTCCTGGGGTCATGGTTTCAATGACCCAGGAAACTTACTTTTTTTCTAGTGTTGCTAGGGGGCTGCAAAACTACCTGGGGCCCCCTCACAACATTAAAAAAAAGTTTTTGCCAATATCTCTCCCCTTTCAGGGACATCACAAAAAATTATATATATAAATGTCCCTCCCAGGGCATTATAGGGTGCTCCTTGAAGGAGCAGCAAATAATAAATGAGCGGCAGTGGCCGCTCATTTATTATTCACTTTTTGATTATCTTGTCTGTGTCCCAGTCCTACACGGGACAAACACTGTTGAGATGGGGTCCCTGGGGTCTCTTGGAGGCTTGGTGAGTGGGGCCACGTGCCCCCCTCCTTCTGAAATATCTGCTGAGCCTCCCCCCTCCGTCCTCTGTCCCACCCGGTATTTTTTTTTACAGGTTTTGCTAAGACTCTGGGTGAAGTCCTGAGTCCTAAGATAGCTGTCACCACTTCCTGGTTGACGTGTTGGCAGCCAATCAGATCTCAGCAGGATATCTGTCAAATCCACAGAGGCTCCTAGTGCATTCAAGATATCACAACTGACTTCTGTTGCCTGAATCAGGGAAATAAGTGATAAGATAGTCGTAATAGGCAAAGAAAAGTTCCTATCGATTTGGCTAATAGTGCCAGACTAACTTTAAGAATTTTATGTTACAATGATCTCTGTAGATGGTGACTGAGTACTACACATCATCAGATCCTGATGCTACTCCTCAAAAGAGTGTTACATTTTTAATATTTTTTTTCTGGGATAGAGTTATTGATTTTAGGCAAATTTGAATTTTGTGAGAAAAACGGAACTCTCAGTGGGTGCCTGGTGGATGAATGTTGGTGAGCTGGGTATCCTTCCCTGGCTAAACGAGAAACATCAGTGTTAATAGTAAATTGCTCATTAGGTCCATGGTGTCTAAACAGCAATCAGACATCAACCTCCATACACCATACAACTCACCCCTCCCTTATGCAATAACTTTGTGACAAGCTGAATGATCAATTAGAAATGATGAATGAATCTATGATAGAAATTGGAAAAATTAAGTAAGCTCTCTATTTCATTTACCAGTTTTGCGTTCCATCATTATACAATCACTTCAACGTTCTGCATGTCCACCTCATTAAGTAACGGAATAATGATATACCAGAGAAACTGTTCCCCAAAGTGTAGGAGGAATGGAATTTTTCTGGCTGGCCAATAACTTATGGGAAAGCAATTGCTGAAAAATGGCTGAGTATGCTGTGTATTTGACCTCAGAGTCTGATTAAATATGGATCTGATCTAAATCAATGACACAACACACACTGAGGTTTTCTCTTAGAAACTTGTAAGTGAAATATTGGCAGACTGGAGGAGCATTGGATTGTCCATGATTTTTTATTGGATAGACAACATTTGGTCAAGTAGACTGCCTTCCTTTCATCACCATTGCTAGAAGGACTGGTATGAAAGGCAGCAGGTATGCTATTTTACGGTTACTCAACCTCAACTAATCAAGGCAAATGGTTAGGTCTCTCCCTAAAAAAAGTAGAGTGAGGATTTTTGAAATTTCAAATGCTCTATTAACCATTTTCCAAGTTTTCTTCCAGGAATTTCTTGAGATGCTCTATTCTGGGTTCTCTTAAGTGGAAGTATATTCTGCTTCAAGCTTTTCCCGACCCGACTTCGATGAGGTAGTACTCATAACGAGATAATAGTGCCGATATCTATTGCTCGGTTGCAACTGTACACAAATGCATCACTGTGTTGTCCTGGTCTGTAATTATGAGCCAGCAATAACAATGAGCTGGACAATAATACAAGGTGAGTTGTCTCAATTCAACGTATTTAGGGAAGGCCATGGTGGCCATTGCCCAGCCCCATAATGGACTGGTGCCCAATACCCACCCTGAAAAAAAGAGTATGCTCTTCTTCATATTGGCCACAATTGCTGGAAAAATTTACTAATTAATGTAACATTGCCTGCTTACATTACCTACCCCAACATTCCCAAACTAATGCACACCCTGACGCTGCAAACTCTGACATTAGCGACACTGTCTCTGCTGTCTCACAGTCTCATGTTTCACAATAACATGCCACTGATGAACCTATTCTGAAATTGCAGATGCTGACTGTTGAGTGAAGGGTCCTCAAATACGTGGAAGCAGGACACAGTGAAGTGTAGATGTAGGAGACTTTAATATGTCCCAAATAAGGGAGCCCACAAACAACCTCCTACACTGCTCGACTCGCCAGCAGAATGAATCACATTCTAATGATGAACCCAATGCTCAGTAACTCAGAACGCAGTCAAATACAAGCGTAAACACATTCAATAAATACAACATGGTCTGTGCATCTCGTGGCACAGCACGCGATGCACAGGCGCGATAACCGACACATTAGCATAAACATGTATATGTATACTACATCACACTTCCCCTTATACAAAAAAAAGAACAACAAAATAATAAGTGAATACAACATTATAATAATGCACTAGTACAGCAATTATTGCAAGTAATAATCTTTGAATCGGGTGGGAACAGAAACATTGCGAGAGACTCTACTTCTGGCACCTTGTGAAGAACAACTTTCAGAGTTGATATTCACACTCGCACTTGAAGATTCAGAAACAGAAGTGAAACCAATCCTTGGATTGGAAACAACAGAATTATCATCACTGCTGCAGGGTCTCACAGACTGACCTCTAGAATAATGAGCAACGCCTCCTCCACAATTAAAACGGGCAACATGAGTGTCTTCAGAAAACCAACATGCGTCAGCAGCAAGATCATTATGTAGCCATTACCTTTAACCTCTTCCTGGCTTGATCAGGTGAAGTTTTTCCCAAACTCCTCCTACTCTGCCATCCTTTACCTTCCACCAATATGGAAACTTTGAAACCTTAGAAATTCTGGAAGGCAGAGAAAATTTAGACTCTCTTTTTCTGACCTTATTGAGATTTTTAATGATCACCCAATCACCCACATTGAAGTCAACAAACCTGGTGTTATATCTCCACGAGTTGTTTGTTTCTGACCATGTCCTTTATGTTAAAATGAACATAAGATCCAGTCAGATATTGAACCCAATCAGGGCCCAAAACTACATCTTGGTGACCTATTGCAAAACAATTTAAATGGAGAAACACCTGTCACACTGTGAGGACTCACCAAATAGTTCCATGTTTTCTTTCTTAGAAAACTCTCAACCTGCCCCCCAGATGACAACGCTGTTTGAAGCCCTTCTATAAGAAATTTATTAACCCGCTCAACAAGGCCATTGGAGGTAGGCGAATAAAAAGCACCTTGCATGTGTTTGATGTTGTACACAAATTGTCTTATTTGATGAGACCTAAAATGCGTACCATTATCAGTGATCAATTCCCTGGGTGGGCCTTCAACTTCACATATTTTCCCAGGAAAGAAATGACCGAATTGGTGTCAGGTGAGGAAACAAAATCAAAGTTGTACCACTTTGAAAATTTGTCAACCAGAACAATCATGTACCTTTTTGCGTTTGGCAGAAGGTCAAAGGGCCCCGCAAAATCAAGGGAACCCTTTACCCACAGACCATCAGGCAAGGTAACAGTATGTGACTTGGTTTCTGACGTTTCCAATGTTTGTCAGAAACCTAGTACATTTTGCAATCGGACACCCATTATTAACCTGGGCATCCATTCCCTGCCACCAATAATACTGTTTGAGGTTTCGTGCAGTGGCCATCACTCCGACGTGACCTTCATGCGAGATGTTAAATAAACACTTCCTCAATATTAGAGAAGGCGAGGCTCTGTTGGGTGCCTAGAAGCCTTCCTGCATGCTGTGAGAGGAAATGAGTATGCCTGGTCCTGCAGAAGTAGAAACTGTGAAGGGGAACAACCCTAGCATGTTCATGGTGGATGGAGCACCTAGAGGAAGCAGACTCTGGCAGAAAGCAAAGCTATGAGAGACTTATTTCTTGAAGGTCGGCTCTGGTTTCTCTGTGTGGTCCTATTGAGGAACTACCCTAAAGACTGTATCCAGCCCACTTGCTCATATCCACTGTGCACTGTATCCATGAAACTGTGCAGCAGCAACTTCGCCTCACCTCTTAAAGTCTGAACTATCTCGGAGGCCGCAACTGCACCTCATCACTGTAGTCTTTCTGGCCTGGGAGGCTGCAACTGTACCATGTCTCCATGAGGGAGGCAGCATAGAGCCTGACAGGCTGCAGGGAACCTGACTGGCTGAAGAAGGCATCTCTGGGGATGAGATGTGCCACAACACCCAGACCCACAGTGCCTATCTCCAGTGCCACTGGTCCAGAGAGTGTCTACTGCGATAATGTACTGTGCCTGTGCTGGCCCACCATCCAACCTGCAAGAGCTGGCACAGGCATTGTGTTGCTTCCCCTGTAAATGGAACATACAGACTGAAACATATTCATGGAGGATGAGCCCAAGGACTTGAGACTTTTTGACTGAAATAAACCAAGTTTAAGATTGAATGACTGTATTATGCTCTAAAACCCCATTAAGCGAATAACTGTGATAATTTGCATCTGTACTTAAATCAGGCCTCTACCAACAGATACTGAGGGCTATAGCACCTAGATTCACCCAGGTGGGGAGTACAATAGAATGGGAGGTCGCATGCTATCTGAAGAGTGTAACCAGATATTAAACCCTGTATTAGTGATTGGATTGTTTAGTATTTTGTTTTGTTGTGTTTGCAAAATTGAATGGGAGGTTGCATGCTATCTGAAGAGTGTAACCAGATATTAAACCCTGTATTCGTGATTGGATTGTTTAGCATTTTGTTTTGTTGTGTTTGCTTAATTGAATGGGAGGTTGTATGCTATCTGAAGAGTGTAACCAGATATTAAACCCTGTATTCGTAATTGGATTGTTTAGTATTTTGTTTTGTTGTGTTTGCAAAAGACATGTTCTGGGCTGAAGATTGAAATTATTGTGTCTGTTGGTTGATTTTTGAGTTCTGAGCCCTTGCCTCCAACACTTCCTCCCTGAGAAGCATTACACTGCTCGTCCCCTCTACCATGACAGTCAAGTGCAGAAGGGGTTGTACTTGTCCCAATTTGCAGGGCCATAGTAGGACGGCCTCTAGTACATCAGTGGCTAAAGACCACATCCACCACGGCTGTGGCCCAGTAGCCTTTGTCTGTCCTCTGAGCCTGAATGGGCTCTGAAATTAATAAACTCTTTCAAATTTAGACTGGGTAGAGAGCTGTAATGAAACTGAAATTGGCATCTGGGTAGGTGACTAAAAAATAAATCGGTTTTGTGACTGTACTGGGGAATGCCTAGAACCCTTATCATAGATCGTAGACACATCGAAATGTGAATGACAGAGATAAACTAATCTAGCTATCGCAGAACCTCTGTTAGTCTGTGACTGTGGGTTTCCGGAAAACAATGGAGTCAGTGTACAGGCATGAAATAATTCACCTATCTCCTTCCAGGAAAAAAGATGGTAAAAACTACTAATCCCACCCTTATCTTTCTTACACTTCTATCCCAACTCCTCCATGGGTTGACTTGAGGCCCAAGGCCGGCAGACACCTACCTGTGTATTTGGTTGCAAATGAGGGCATAGTACTGTCATGGGGGCAGGAAAATCCAAAGTAGAAAAAGCCCCAGCAAAAGGGACACACGCCCATGTGATGTGTTAACAGTATGGAAAAAGCACATGCAAGTATATTGAAGATTGGGTTAAGTTCACTAGCAGTGAGGATAAAAAGGTTTTTCATGAAGAAGGTCTAATGAGATTGAGTGTATAAATAACCATAAGAAATGATTGAAAGATTCTGAGTGTAAATCCATTCCAGAGAGAAGAACAGCCTTTCTAATTTGCTACAAAGAAGTCATGAAGCCTAAACAAGAATCTCAGTTCTGGGGACGGAAATACACCCACAGGAAACTGATGAGTCAAATTAGCCACTTAAAGGACAGGATTTGGATTTGAGCGCTCATTGTACTGTCTCAGCCATATATTTTTCACCAAATCACTAGTGAAAACTTAGAAGCAGTAGAAGAAAAAGAGGAGGATGTATAATAAGTTTCCCCATACCAGCAGGAGATGCTCTGAGTGCACTGCAAGGTGCACCAGCGAACAGAGCAGCACCTATCAATGGGCCAGCAAGAGAGGCACATTCAAGTCTCACTCAAGCAATCTCAGTGAGGATGTTGAGCGCAATGACTATGGCAATACACAGCATGACTGGTGCAAGGACAAGACAAGAGGCTGATACAGCACCACCCCACTTACCTTCCCCAGTGCAATATCATTCAGTATCCCACTACCCCAAAGAAAATCATTTGAGCTGTCGTGCTTGCTGTCTGACTGGTACTCAAGATAGTCTAAAGACGACTGTAGGACATAGTGATAGAGAGTCTGAGACAGTGCCCTAACACAATTGACATACACCTTCAGCTAGTGAGGAAAGCGATAACCCCAATAATATTGCCCGCTTCCAAGCAGATGCCTTTCTACTCTAGAAGTGTATCTAGGCCATGGTGTAGGGCTAAGTCACAGTCCAAATTCCCTAGACTCCCACTTACCTAGTGAATATCAAACGACAATGTCCAAGTATACGAGATAACCCTCAAAAGGTCTGTGAAGGATTGCAAACTGTATTTGAAGGTTCCAAACTCAACTGGTCTGATGTCAATTCATTTTTACTCATTATTATGCCAAGTGAAGTAAAGGATCGTTTATTAGACAAGGCAAATTGGCCCCATCAGTCACCTGTTGACATAGTTGCTCTTCTTGTTACTAGAGATGCACTGTTGAATGTTGTTATTGATGTATGTACTGTAAAAAGCAATTGGACTAAGATTAGTAATTACAATCAGAACAAAGGTTAAACTCCTGTTGATTATCTTGATTGTTTGAAAGATGTTTTTGATCGCTATTCCTGTATTGCTAATAGTAGGGACATTTCCAAAAAGCTGTTGGAGCAGCATTTGCCGAAAATGCATGGGCAGCTGCATGCCATTTACTATGGTGGCAAACCAAAGGTCTTTCTGAATTGGTCTTAGTTCCAAATCATTGTGTTGCTGTACAGTTAGGAAAGAAAAAACACTACCAAATCTAATTTAATGCCTTTACAAATGCAATCTTTCCGTCAGAGGGGTGTGGGCGTGGAGGAAGGGAGAGGCAAAATGACCAATTTAGGGATATCAGCTCAGGTGTGATATGATTGTTTCTTTTAGAGCCTGTTATGAGCCTTGCAGCAGAGCTGCCCTGAGTGGAGCCGTCTTCGAACTAGGAAGGCCGCAAAGGTGTTAGGGGGTTAACATGAATGTCACCTATAGTGAATGGGGAATAACCAGTACCACTAGTAAGAGTAAAGTGGGACTCAGAGGACTGCCTACTGAACACTAGAGCCCTGACCTCTCAGGCTGTATGTATTATTTGTGTATGCCGTATTTCAGTTTGTGTTAATTTAGAAATACTTCTTCTGTCATAAAAGAAACTATTTTGACTGCACAATCATTTTCTGATTCTACTGCACATGTTTTGAATTATGACCCTGTGTTCACCCTCCTCTATCTACCTCCCCTCCCCGAGAAGCCTTTTCCTGCTTGACCCACACTACTACTGTGAGTCAAGTGCTGAACAGATACTTGGCCCCATTGCTCAGGATCCATAGTAGGGGTAGCCCTGGGAAATCAGGAGTAAAAGGCATCAACCCCCATGCTTGGGGCTAGTAGGTCCTGCTTGCCCCATGGCCCTCGGAAAGGTGTTCTGACAATTGGCAGCAAGCTTTGGGCTGCATAATGGTTACGAACCTTGTATACAGGTGTGACATTGGCCATATCCAATTTATGTTAGTAGTACAATAAGTCCAGTTTTTACACACAAAGTCAGCACACACAGACAATGGAGAATCCTGGATTAGGAAAATAACTCATGTCTATAGATCAGTGGGATTTATGTAGGTACAAAGGGTGGAGGATTCCCAGGTGTAGAGACAGAGAGGTCCATGCTAATTTCATTAGGGATCAGTTTGAAACACTGGGTGAAAGGGAAAAGGCTGTACTTGACTCTGGGGAGCAAACCATGATAAGAAAACAAGAAGAGTGTGTTGCGGATTCAGGTTATAGTATCCCCTTTGGACAAATCTATCCCGGTCAAACACAGAGTGTGTCCCCAAATGCATTTTCCAGAGTTTCCCCTAGACACGTACCATCTTTCGTTTCTAAAATACCCCAGGTGTGTAAACCATCTCAAATTACTAGGGTACCACTGTCATAAGTTCCAAGAGCAAACCCCTTGGGTAAATTTATTCTAGCAGAGGCCCTGAGCTTGCAGTTGGCTCTCCAGAAGGCTAAGGAGAAGGCCAGAGAGTTTGAGAGGGAGAAACTAAGACTAGCTCACCGGGAACAAAAGGAGGTAGGAGAGACAGGAAGAATGGGCACAGGAAGAGAAACTGAAAGAGAGGGAAGAGAAACAGAGAGGAAAGGAGGAGACACAGAAGGAAAAGGAAAGAGAGCTGCAGCAGGAAAGTTAGCCCCTGCAAGAGATAAACTTAGGATGACAGCAATGACAACTTCATCTGGGATAGGATAAGTGACTCTACATCCTGTTCAAGCCAGGTTGTGGCCAAGGTTCCAAGAGCTCTTGTGCAAGTGTGAGTCAAAGTTCAGGACATCTTGTAATAGTTTGTGAGCTTAGAGATCACTTATAATGCACAGGCCTTAAATGAGGTGTCTAAGTCAGCTGACTTATTGGGGTACATGCCATTTGAAGGGACAGCTATTTTTGAAAGGATGCCTGTAACAGACCACATGGACAATGAGCGAATGAAGGAAGCTCTGATTAGAGGCAAGGAACTTTCAGTCTCTTAACCAGTTTATGGAGACAGAGCGACTCAAGGAGGAGTGCTCCACCCCACTTAAGCAATACCTGTATGACCTGATAGAGAGGGTTCCAGAGAATCTTGCAGTGTTGGTTGACAAGTGGTTAGCTAACAGAGTTCACATGGGGCTAGAACAGCATGGTTCTAAGCCAAAGTGGGAGAGGAACTATCCACAGACTGGTTCCAACCACGACGGTAAGGGGCAGAGTAATTCACATGGGAATCGAGGAGGGTCCAGGCGAAATGAGAATGTTAATGGTGACATTCAGTGACCTCGTATTCCAGAGGGGGCAGCCGTGAAGTTAAAAATAAAACACAATCCTCAGCACACGTCTTTACAATAATACGCAATTATCCAATTTGATTTAGTCAAGCATAAATGATACAAAGAATTTTTGAGCTTGGTTTCTTTTCTTTATTCTTTCTGTTCTTGCATCAGCCAACACGTGTTTCGTCGCACAAAAGGGAAATCGTCCCGCGACTTTCTCAAGGCTGTATATACAAAACAAACACAAGCCCTTGTAAAGCTACACAACACAGGTGTATTTATTACACCCATCAAACCTCACCCGTGTCCGAAGTGGTTTTTAAAAGTCTTTTTGCGGCATGCACAGGGATCTTGGCACACTAGAATGCGCAAATTGCAAATCATAAGATGTTATAAGTTGGTGAATGTAGGCCAACATAATTTTGCCCCGTATATTAAGCGGTGATGGAGAAAACCAATATATGACCAATTTATCGGTATTCATCTACGTGCACCCATTGTGTGTGCACTGAACAATAAGTGTCAAGAAACAAATCGATCACCTCCTGTGTCATACACACTTGAGGATCTAGTTCCAATTTCTAGGTGAAGGTGAGACGAGACAAAAGCGGTGAGCTAAGTGTGGTGACTTTAAAAATAAATCCCACATCACTCCTCAAAAGTAAAAATCGGAAATACCTTACAAGAGTCCAAAATGTTCCCTGAAAGAACCAAAACCTATTTTAGTATGCACTATTTAGAGTTGAACAGTTCACTAGGAATCAAATGCGTCCATATGTTAAGTCTACCTACTTTATCAGTGGTGATAATTCCATCCCACTGGGAATTTAAAATCTATGTTCTGATGTCCACGTTGCATATACCGTTGAGCTTCGTCATGAGCCAAACCTAGAGCACTAAAGAAACATAGGGATGTCTTAAAAACTCCTACTTGATCACGTATCAGCTGAATATAAGTAACCTTTCTGTATCTTAGCGCTATGTAAAACCTGTATCTGATAACATACAGCATATCTCAACAGTAATCAACACGCTATTTAGAACTATCTATGTTCGCGCCGGGTATTGTTCCAAACGCCTCACTTCAAAGCTTAAAATATTAAGCTATGTAAAACCTGTATCTAATAACATACAGCATATCTCAACAGTAATCACCACGCTATTCCGAACTATCTACGTTCGTGCCGGGTATTGTTCCAAACGCCTCACTTCAAAGCTTAAAATATTAACCAGGTGCTCCAGATTCTCGTAAGTCTGCTGAGTAACACATTCAAATCATACTCTTCCACCATTACCTCGTATTACTAGTCTAACGCTTGGCTACTAAAATCCAGTGCCTCTGCTTACCGTTTAGTGGACGTGTAGGTCCCCACATCAGCGCCGTGTTCTCGAGTGCGAGAACGCCGGTCTCCACGATCCACCATTTTAAACCCCTCCGGCTCACACGGGACATAAACATAGAAAAGGGACCCGAATCCCCTTCTCAACTTTGGGAGCCATCTTGTAACGTACTCCAACTGTGCTACCGACCACCGGATCGCTAATTATGATCCACACTGGACTGATCCTTAGTTAAATGTCAATCCTATTCTAAGAAGCCGATTCTATTTCCCAAAATTACAGGGAAGGAAATGCGTCCGCGCCCTTTCGTGCTTCTCCCTTCTCGTATATTGCTCCTGCCGCTCAAAATGGGCGCCATCTTTGAGCTATCAGTTCTATATACATATACACGTGTATTCCTGTCAGTTCGGTAAACACCCGAGTGTATCATAATAAATATATATAACAGATCCCACATATATTAGGTGCGAAATATTGAGACGTCAGTGCCTTTTCGTTGATTTTATGTGTGCTTGATAAAGAACATTCATTCTCACCTACATCCTTTATGTGAATGTATCCAATTATATCCCCAGTCATTCTCGTGTGAGTTTAAAATATTGGAGGTCTCCATTCCCATGTACGGCTAGATTAATAAAGTAGTGCATACTCAATTCCTGAACATATCCATTATCAGTCAACGAACAATTATTTAACAGCATTATTTCATGAAGTAAATACTAAAAGAAAAAAGGGGGTAGTGAAAGGTCATACAGTTTCTAAACCAATCAACATTATGTACATCAAGTCGTTCATCTACCCAGAAAGTAATGTAACTCTGGATCAATATTAATTCCTATATCAGTACACCGTAACTTCAAGATCCAGAGTGCCTCCCTTTTCCGTAAGGCTAGCTCTCTGTTTCCTCCCCTGGGGTGTCTCTGAGTATGTTCTATACCATAAAAGGAGAACTGTCTGTTGGTAGTCTGTGAAGGGCAATGCATGATGTGTGCAGAGATGGGATATCTTACATCACTCTGTTTCACTGCCCTCATATGTTCTGCAATCCTTTCACGTAATGTTCTTATTGTGCTCCCTACATACTTTTTGTTGCATTTGCATTCAATGACATAAACCACAAATTTGGTCATGCAGTTTATATTTGTATGTCTTATTCCCTGGGCCTCTGAAATCTGTCTTGTTGTTACATGCCCATTTACACACAGTACAGTGTCCACACCCATAGAATCCTTTCATTCGTTGGGTTAACCAATTCTCTGTTGTCAGTACCCTAGGGTAACTAGGGCTGAGTAGATTTCTCAAGGAAATCCCTCGTCGGTATGTGATATTGGGTCTCTCTGACACGGAACCCCCAGGGATCTGTCTGCTTTCAGAATGTGCCAGTGCCTATGTAGACTACGCATCATAACCGCTGAGAGTGTATTATACCCTGTTATCATCCGCACTTTGTCATCTCTCTGTGTATCTTTGGTACGTTCTCTGAGAGTGTCTTGTCTCTTGATTTTTTTGATTCTCTTCTCAGCTCTGGCTAAAATCTCATTATTGTGACCTCTTTTTCGGAAGCGGGCCAACACTCCTTTTATGCACTCCTCATATTCTTTTCCTTCACTGCAGTTCGGTCTCACCCGAATAAGTTCACCAAATGGGATGGACCTAATCTGGTGAGCTGGATGAGCACTAGAAGCATGAAGTAATGCATTACATGCCGTTTTCTTGTGGAATAGTCTGCTTTGAATCTTGTTGTCACTTGTGTATAGTTCCACATCCAAGAACGCAATTTTACTTGTGCTGTACTCAAAAGTAAACCTGATGTTGCAATCATTACCATTTAGGTATTCGACAAATGCTAAGAGTTTGCTGGTGGTGCCTGTCCATATCATTAGGCAGTCGTCGATATAACGACCCCAATATAAAATAGAGTCATTCCACTCGGATCCCATTGGGCCCCAGATCCTCATCTCCTCGAACCAACCCATAAGCAGATTCGCATACGAGGGAGAGAATCTGGAACCCATGGCAACCCCCTGCTTCTGCCTGTACCATTTGTCTTTAAACAAAAAGATATTATTGTCCAAAATCAACTCAATCATTTCGATTAACATCTCTGTGTGGTCCCATGCGCTCGCTGATCTTGTGTTTAGAATTTTTCTGATAGCGCGCAGGCCTATGTCTCTCTTAATACTCGTGTACAGGTCTGTCACGTCTAGGGTGACGACCAAAGTCATGCTATCCTCCCAATTGAGATCAGAGAGTATTGCCAGAACATGTTTTGTGTCCTGAATGTAAGAAGCTAAATTGCCCACCATAGGTTTCAGAAATGTGCAACATACTCCGATATTCTTTCGGTTGGCCCATCATTTCCTGATATGATGGGTCTACCGGGAGGAAAGGGAAGGTCTTTGTGTAATTTAGGAAGCGTGTAGATGCAAGGGTATCTTGGACGGTCAACTCTAAGGTAAGTAACTTCATCATCATCCAGTAACCCACATTCATGCCATCGTCTTAGGTGTTTGTTTATGTGATCTGTCAAAGTCCAGATGGGGTTGTTAGGGAGAGGTTCATAGCATTCCTGATCACTTAATTGTGATAAAATATCACGTTCATAATCTGTATTCTGCATTATGACTATGTTCCCCCTTGTCAGCTTCACGGATCATGATGTCCTGATCCTGCATAAGATGTTTAAGTGCATCACGTTCTCTATATGTCAAGTTGTCTTTCATTTTGATAGTCTGTTTTTTTCTATCTATGTGTTTGTCTAAGTCAGATAATACCAATTTGTGAAAGATGTCTATATTGTTGCCTGCCAGAAGGGTTGGTGTCCACTTGATTTCTCCTTTAGGCTACTGGAGATGCTAGGGTCACTAACTATATCCAAGTCCCGCATGATCATATCTGTAGTTATTATCTCATCCTCACAATCAGTAAGTGACACAAGTAATCTGGTGTCCAAAACATCTTGAATCGAAATTTCACTTGAGGCTGAAAAACCCACGTTTTGGTTGCATATTTTATTGCCACAATCCATTGTCAGAAAATGTTTCTTGATTTTCAGCCTCCTAACAAATTTAAACAAGTCTATTTTGAGTTCACACATATCACCAATACTGCTTGGACAGAAACTCATGCCCTTCGATAATAGAGATATGGTATCATCAGAGAAACATTTATTGGTCAGGTTCACTACATTGACATCATTCATTTTTCTGGTTCCACGACCTGGTTCTCATTCCTGGTCTTTCTTCTCCCTGCACCCCTCTCTTTCCCCTTCTTGTCTTGCTGCCTGTGCGGGCGCCTGCTTTGCTCCCTGTTTCCTTTTTATCCTTTGAACTTCTTGTAAAAAACGATTTTCTCTGTTCGTAGCATTATTGGAACCCTCTCCCCTTTCTGGTTCACTTTCACTAGTGTGGACGGTGTCCAGGGATGTAGAACTGGAACTAACTGACTGTCCTTCCTTTGTTCTCAGCAAGCTATCTTTTGGCATTAAGTGATCATATTTTTTTGCAAAAGTGAAAATCCTGCCGTTCTCATAGTCGTGCTCATCTCTCTTTAGCTTTCTTGTCTTTCTTTGTTTAATGTCTGCTAGATGACGTTGTAATACGTCATTCAGGATGACAAAGTTCTTTTCAGTTGCCTCTGCTAGATTCATTTGTTTAATCTCAAGCTCCAATAAGTCTATTTCCTTCTGTAACTGTGTGACCTTTCTTTCACAATTTTCAATCAAAATTCCCATTAATCTATTGGAATTGTCTGTCAGTTCTCTTTCCCATGCTAGTAACAGTTCTGTTTCAAGGTCATCGTACGTTGGTATCATTCGAGACCTGATACCCCTGGGAATTCTTTTCACTTTGATGTACTGTTTTAAGGTTGCTGCGTCCCACCATTTAGACATCTCGCTCTTTCTGAGCCTCTCTAACTTAATACATTTCTCTCTCAATCCTTCTTGTCTCAATTGCCGCCCTCCCTGTGCAAGCGAGGTCGTAGCGTTGTTACCGGAAATATTATTGAAGAGGTCATCCGCCTCCTTATCTCTGTTCAACCTCTCATTCATAAATGTAGTCATAGTGCCTCCTGGGCTGCCACCTATCTGATAGCTAATTTCCGACGGTGCAGTGGTATGATTATTGGTAAAATAGCGCTCCAAGAATAAGTAGCACTTTCACTCAATTTTGGAATTCTGACAAATTTATATGGACGGTGCTAAAAGGTGAGAAGAACCACCAGCCTCCCCAAACACGTGGTCGAAACCAACATAAACATAAAACACAATCCTCAGCACACGTCTGTACAGTAATACGCAATTATCCAATTTGATTTAGTCAAGCATAAATGATACAAAGAATTTTTGAGCTTGGTTTCTTTTCTTTATTCTTTCTGTTCTTGCATCAGCCAACACGTGTTTCAGTCGCACAAAGGGGAAATCGTCCACGACTTTCTCAAGGCTGTATATACAAAACAAACACAAGCCCTTGTAAAGCTACACAACAAGGTGTATTTATTACACCCATCAAACCTCACCCGTGTCCGAAGTGGTATTTATAAGACTTTTTGCGGCATGCACAGGGATCTTGGCACACTAGAATGCGCAAATTGCAAATCATAAGATGTTATAAGTTGGTGAATGTAGGCCAACATAATTTTGCCCCGTATATTAAGCGGTGATGGAGAAAACCAATATATGACCAAATTATCGGTATTCATCTACGTGCACCCATTGTGTGTGCACTGATCAATAATACCACTTCGGACACGGGTGAGGTTTGATGGGTGTAATAAATACACCTGTGTTGTGTAGCTTTACAAGGGCTTGTGTTTGTTTTGTATATACAGCCTTGAGAAAGTCGTGGGACGATTTCCCTTTTGTGCGACGAAACACGTGTTGGCTGATGCAAGAACAGAAAGAATAAAGAAAAGAAACCAAGCTCAAAAATTCTTTGTATCATTTATGCTTGACTAAATCAAATTGGATAATTGCGTATTACTGTAAAGACGTGTGCTGAGGATTGTGTTTTATGTTTATGTTGGTTTCGACCACGTGTTTGGGGAGGCTGGTGGTTCTTCTCACCTTTAGCACCGTCCATATAAATTTGTCAGAATTCCAAAATTGAGTGAAAGTGCTACTTGATTCTTGGAGCGCTATTTTACCTATAATCATACCACTGCACCGTCGGAAATTAGCTATCAGATAGGTGGCAGCCCAGGAGGCACTATGACTACATTTATGAACGAGAGGTTGAACAGAGATAAGGAGGCGGATGACCTCTTCAATAATATTTCTGGTAACAACGCTACGACCTCGCTTGCACAGGGAGGGCGGCAATTGAGACAAGAAGGATTGAGAGAGAAATTTATTAAGTTAGAGAGGCTCAGAAAGAGCGAGATGTCTAAATGGTGGGACTCAGCAATCTTAAAACAGTACATCAAAGTGAAAAGAATTCCCAGGGGTCTCAGGTCTCAAATAATACCAACGTACGATGACCTTGAAACAGATCTGTTACTAGCATGGGAAAGAGAACTGACAGACAATTCCAATAGATTAATGGGAATTTTGATTGAAAATTGTGAGAGAAAGGTCACACAGTTACAGAAGGAAATAGACTTATTGGAGCTTGACATTAAACAAATGAATCTAGCAGAGGCAACTGATAAGAACTTTGTCATCCTGAATGACATATTACAACGTCATCTAGCAGACATTAAACAAAGAAAGACAAGAAAGCTAAAGAGAGATGAGCACGACTATGAGAACGGCAGGATTTTCACTTTTGCAAAAAAATATGATCACTTAATGCCAAAAGATTGCTTGCTGAGAACAAAGGAAGGACAGTCAGTTAGTTCCAGTTCTACATCCCTGGACACCGTCCACACTAGTGAAAGTGAACCAGAAAGGGGAGAGGGTTCCAATAATGCTACGAACAGAGAAAATCGTTTTTTACAAGAAGTTCAAAGGACAAAAAAAGGCAACAGGAGCAAAGCAGGCGCCCCGCACAGGCAGCAAGACAAGAAGGGGAAAGAGAGGGGGTGCAGGGAGAAGAAAGACCAGGAATGAGAACCAGGTCGTGGAACCAGAAAAAATGAATGATGTCAATGTAGTGAACCTGACCAATAAATGTTTCTCTGATGATACCATATCTCTATTATCGAAGGGCATGAGTTTCTGTCCAAGCAGTATTGGTGATATGTGTGAACTCAAAATAGACTTGTTTAAATTTGTTAGGAGGCTGAAAATCAAGAAACATTTTCTGACAATGGATTGTGGCAATAAAAATATGCAACCAAAACGTGGGTTTTTCGCCTCGAGTGAAATTTCGATTCAAGATGTTTTGGACACCAGATTACTTGTGTCACTTACTGATTGTGAGGATGAGATAATAACTACAGATATGATCATGCGGGACTTGGATATAGTTAGTGACCCTAGCATCTCCAGTAGCCTAAAGGAGAAATCCAAGTGGACACCAACCCTTCTGGCAGGTAACAATATAGACATCTTTCACAAATTGGTATTAGCTGACTTAGACAAACACATAGATAGAAAAACAGACTATCAAAATGAAAGACAACTTGACATATAGAGAACGTGATGCACTTAAACATCTTATGCAGGATCAGGACATCATGATCCGTGAAGCTGACAAGGAGGGGAACATAGTTATAATGCAGAATACAGATTATGAACGTGATATTTTATCACAATTAAGAGATCAGGAATGCTATGAACCTCTCCCTAACAACCCCATCTGGACTTTGACAGATCACATAAACAAACACCTAAGACGATGGCATGAATGTGGGTTACTGGATGATGATGAAGTTACTTACCTTAGAGTTGACCGTCCAAGATACCCTTGCATCTACACGCTTCCTAAATTACACAAAGACCTTCCCTTTCCTCCCGGTAGACCCATCATATCAGGAAATGATGGGCCAACTGAAAGAATATCGGAGTATGTTGACACATTTCTGAAACCTATGGTGGGCAATTTAGCTTCTTACATTCGGGACACAAAACATGTTCTGTCAATACTCTCTGATCTCAATTGGGAGGATAGCATGACTTTGGTCACCCTAGACGTGACAGCCCTGTACACGAGTATTAAGAGAGACATAGGCCTGCGCGCTATCAGAAAAATTCTAAACACAAGATCAGCGAGCGCATGGGACCACACAGAGATATTAATCGAAATGATTGAGTTGATTTTGGACAATAATATCTTTTTGTTTAAAGACAAATGGTACAGGCAGAAGCAGGGGGTTGCCATGGGTTCCAGATTCTCTCCCTCGTATGCCAATCTGTTTATGGGTTTGTTCGAGGAGATGAGGATCTGGGGCCCAATGGGATCCGAGTGGAATGACTCTATTTTATATTGGGGTCGTTATATCGACGACTGCCTAATGATATGGACAGGCACCACCAGCAAACTCTTAGCATTTGTCGAATACCTAAATGGTAATGATTGCAACATAAGGTTTACTTTTGAGTACAGCACAAGTAAAATTGCGTTTTTGGATGTGGAACTATACACAAGTGACAACAAGATTCAAAGCAGACTATTCCGCAAGAAAACGGCATGTAATGCATTACTTCATGCTTCTAGTGCTCATCCAGCTCACCAGATTAGGTCCATCCCATTTGGTGAACTTATTCGGGTGAGACGGAACTGCAGTGAAGAAAAAGAATATGAGGAGTGTCAGTCAGAAAACTGTATTCGGCAACTTAATGCCATAAAAGTGCACATGTAAGACAAGGAAAATACATTTACATTTCATTTGCCTTTTCCTTAAAAGAGAGCCTTGTAATTAAAATGAAAAACGAACACCACATCCATGATAACAATCAGCGGCCAAGTTTCTGGAATACTTATGATGCAAATACATCAGAACCCTGATAAAGTGCAATGTGCATTTTAGTGCAAATACATCTTATAAAGTGCAAAAATGCAATATACAAATAGAAACAATGAAAAGATTAAGAAACCCTGGGAATAAAACTCACAATTTAAAAAGAGACGGCCTCTGTACTGTCATTCTAAAATACATTTAGAACAAATACATCATATAAAGTGCAAATACAATGTGCTAGAGAACAAATGATTTCCATACAGTGGGCTTTAATAACAGCTAAA
Organism: Calotriton arnoldi; assembly: GCA_963921515.1. Classification (NCBI taxonomy): domain Eukaryota; kingdom Metazoa; phylum Chordata; class Amphibia; order Caudata; family Salamandridae; genus Calotriton; species Calotriton arnoldi. The sequence continues at coordinate 1,245,125 of CAWUFW010005089.1, read as the reverse complement.
AAGGACGAAAATCCTGATTTTAAAAATCCTATAAAAATTAAGAAATTAAAAGACCAGTTTTTTTCTATGTCTAATGGCTCCTGTTAAAAAGCTCTCAACCCCAAAACAAACCATAGGCGAGGATAACATTTGGAGGTACAGTAAACTTGGGAAAGTGACAGTCTCTGATTAGTGGCAATATGAACCTTTTTCGTAGAAGCACATAATAATCACAAAAGAAGATAAAATGAAGAGTGTCTTGGTCAGAGAAATTGTCACAAGGACAAGGTTTTAAAGATCCTGGTTTTGAAAATCCTTGGGGAACCGCCAAAAGCCAGGGAATCATATGCAAACGAAATCTAGTTAAGACATATCGATGGAAGGGATTGCTGACAATGTGAAGATACGGCTGGATTTGGTTATCCGAGGATAACGTTATGTAACTTCTCACTGTAGATTTTGCCAGCTCCTTCTCTTCTCTGAGTCCCTGGCGTTTGTACAGAAATTGATATTTTACCTTTCTGATTTCGGTTTCACCCAGGGAATTTAGGCTAAGAAATAACTCAGGTCTTCCTAACCATTTTACTGTTTCCTTTACATATTTTAGCCACGAAAGGCTGTAACCTTTATCCAGTGCCAAACAGTCAGTGATTATTTTCTGATTCAGATTAGTAGTAGGGTTAGCCCAAACTCTTAACCAGCGAAGGAGAGGAGCTACCGCAATTTGATCGGATATATATCCCACTCCCAGCTCTTCATGTAAAATGTAAGCGGGGGTGGAATGCGGGACAGCCAAGATCTTACGTAAAAACGTATCTTCCTCACGCTGCATGTCCCTACTTTCCTTATATCCCCAAATATCACTGCCATAAGTTGCCATGGGGATACATTTCTCTTTGTATATCTTCATCAGAGTGGGAATTGGTTTAGCCCCTACTCTCTTGGCGAAGTTTAATGTGGCCCTCGTCGCCCTAATAAGAGTATTCTTTTTTTGTATCAATTGTGGGCACCACGTTCCCCTATCATCAAAAAGAACCCCCAGATAAGGGAAGGTCGGGACTCTCGTTAGTTCCACCCCTTTACAATAAAATTTACGTATCTTTTGGGGTTTTCAAGGGCCAATCGACATAGTGTGCGATTTCTTAAAATTTGTAGAGAGGTCTAAGGAATCCATAAAAGTTATAAAACTATCTCAAAGTGATTGAAGTCCCACTGCGGTTCTAGCTAATAAAACGGTGTCATCCGCATATAAAAGTGCCGGGACCATTACCTCACCAAATCTCGGGATGTCTTTGCAGCTAGCTTGTAAAAAATCTCCTAACTTATTTATGTATAGTGTGAATAAGAGGGGGGCCAGGATACAACCCTGGCGCACCCCTCTTTTCACATCCCAAGATGTTGTCAAACCGCCTGCACTATTATATCTCACTGCCGCCGTATTATTCTCGTGGATAGTATATAAGAAAGACACAAGTTCCGTTTCTAGTCCCATACCCTTTAAAATTGCCCATAATTTCGATCTGTTAACGCAATCGAAGGCTTGTGTCAAATCCATGAATGCTAAGTGTATTGGCCTTTTTTTGCAACTGTATACTTGTTTATCACCAGGTGTAAATTTAGACACTGGTCCAGAGTTCCCTTTCTTGGTCTAAAACCGTACTGTAGATCCGAAATTACATTACGTTGATCCAACCAAGATGTCAAACGGTTAAGAACAACCTTGCCCAATATCTTTGCTGCTGCATCTGGCAGCGAAATTGGTCTATAACAAGTGGGTTCGTCCCTGGCACCCTTTTTAAAAATGGGGACGATCACTGCCTTTCCCCAGGATGTTGGGTACCCATATAAGCATGCAGCATTAAAAACATTGGTCAGGATATTAGCCCAAACCTTGGAATCAGCTTTGTAAAGGTCTGCCGGGACCCCGTCGGGGCCCGGGGCCTTTCCTCCAGATGTAGATATGATTGCTTTTTCGACCTCTTCAACCCTACATTGAAACGCCATCCTTTTTTGCCCGGCTTCACTATGATTTTTAGGTTCTTCTAGATTTACGTCACTGAAGATTTGGCCGAAGTGTGAAACCCATTTTTCTGCCGGGATTACGCAATCAGTATTAGAGTTTGGGGTTTCAGAGAGAAAAGGGCTATTGACTACTGTCCAAAATTTAGAGCTATCTTTCAGGACACTCACTTGTTGTAGAGCGTCCCATGCCTGTTCCTTTAACTGTTTCTTTCTACTCTGGGTTGCTGTCTTATAGGCCTTTCTTTTTTCCCTAATGTTCAGTTCAGATCTGGGAATCGCTTTTAAGGCCTGTACAAGTTCCATATGGGCCGTGGAACAGGCCTCATCAAACCATCTTAAAGCCTTCGAACGATTCTTCCCAACTGCCACCGTAAGGTCAGATTGTATTTGTTTTGTCAACGTTTCAAAGGCTGTTAGGATGCGACTACCCTGCATGATATGATCTGAGCATACATCAATTTCATGGGCACAAGTTATGTATAAATTGCTTAAAAACTGATCTGGAATTATGGTGTCCCACTTTAACCTGCGTGCCTGATCTTTAGTAGAAATATCTTTGTTTTTTAAACAGGTGGTGGGTTCTTCAATTGTAGTAACAAAAAAAGATATGGCAACAGTAAGGGGATTGTGATCACTGAGGCCTTCCCAGATGACAATTAGATCCTCAGTAAATAAAAATAATGGAGCAGATACTAAAATATAATCAATGATACTTCGCCTTCCATTTCCTATATAAGTGGGTACCAATGTCATACTAATATTTTGCTCCAGACAACATAAATTTTGGTCCGAAAGAATGCCTTCAAGTAAACCACCCGAGGGTGTGTGTTCAAAATGGATCGACGTGGGCATAGACTCCTCTTGGCCATGATTTATGAAACAATTTAAATAACAATGATGAACATTAAAATCTCCCAGGATCAAAACATCATAATTCATTTGTCTAGACTCTTCATAGGTTTCCAGGAACTCCCTTAGATCTTGTAGGTGTTCTACCTCATGCTCTCTATGAAAGGAATTATAAAAATGTAACACTAACACCGAACTACGGTTCTTAAAACACAATTCCACTGCCAACACATTTTGCGATTTACATTCAACCAATCTTGTCCTACAGGAAAGCTTCAGTGATAACATTATGAGCAAACCTCCTCTAGCTCTCCCCATATTCGATGGGGTTGCATGTTTACAATATGAGACAAACCCATCTAAATAAAAACAATCATTTGGTTCCCATGTTTCCTGCAGGGCAATGATATGATACATAGATAAAAACTTCTCCCAGCTGATATTCCCCCTTTTGGACCTAATTCCGGCTATGTTCCACGAGAGAACCATTTTACGTGTCTCTGGGCTATCTGTAGTAGGTGGAACAATTATCGCACAGTTATTAGTTTTATCACCATGGGCCAGAGTTAGTGACATAGGAGCATTTAAGGTTGCGTTTGTTAGGGGAACGTCCTGCCTTGTATTGCTTTCTAGCCCTAGTCAGTCATTCTCATCCAAAAGATGTGGACTGGCTAGGGGTTGGAAGCGATTGCTCGTTAATAATGTATTATCTGTAGGATCTTCCCTAATGGGCCTACATGGGTTCCGGAGTGATTGCCAATTCAATAGTCTAGAGTAGGGACGCTGGGTAGGAGGGTAAAAATGTTGTAAGGGGACTACTGTTATTAAGGAGTTGGGGCTGTTCTTATATGCCCCACCCGTTAACATCTTAGCCTTGTCCGGATTCCGGAAATTTACAACTATGCAGTCTCCTCCCCCAGATTTTTTTGTTTGCTGACCTATCCAGCCCACCCTTCTGGCCATTATAACATCGCCCGCTATACTTGGGCCATTTGCAATATTTTTGGTACACCAATGAGTAACTTTATGTATAAGGTCCTGGGTGGATTCCCTGGATTTTTCAGCGAGGGGGGGAACATCCAATAGAACTGCCACTAGTGGAGCAGATGCGGGCGGTAAATCGATTCTACACTGGGTCGGGACTTTTACTATGTAATCCTGTTCACGAGAACTTGAGGCCAAAGAAGCCCTCTCATTTCTTTGAGGCGTCCACATCTGCTCTGTCACGGGATTCTGAGCTACATGCCGCTTTCCCTCGTTCAAATTAGGATTTCTAGTTCCCCTTTTTACGCCCTTGGGTCCTAAAGCAATCAAAGCCGGGTCCTGTTGAGATGGGGTCAAATTCAGGGTCGCATTTGCCGCCCCTCCCCCCATGGGTTTTAAAACAGATGGGACCGTATTTTTAACATAATTAGCAGACATATCATGCACTAGTTTCTCAACCAATTCAATCTTATGAATTACTGGAACTAGAAGGGCCTTTGTCATTGTCTCAAGTCTTATGAATAAAGTCTCCAATAATTGTTCCAACTCGTCACCCTGCTGTGAAAGAATTTGTGTCCGGGTTTGTACACATGATGACCTTTTTGTAGCCTTGTTACAGGCCACTCGCTTTCTCTTAGGTGGGGGTAGGTCTCGAGCCGCTTCGTTCTCTTCAACCGTAGCGGCCACAGATTCCGGTATTATACAGAGATCCTTTGAAGTAGTTGTTGGACATAAAGGCACACCCGTCATAGTATCGTGCGATACCCCCAGCCCATCTGCAGCGTCTACTACATCGTTGTTATCTGCGGGTCTATTTGAGTCCCATCCCCGTCTCTAGTGTGAACCTGGGCACACTTCACTGCCTCAAGTGAGAGCCTTCTTTCTGTCAGTGCAATTTCTTGTGAAATAGCGTGGGCGGCTTTTGTTAAAAAAGAATCTATTTTGACATTCATACAACCCACCGCGGCCCCCCCTTGTGATGCAAGAGTTTTCCTTTTACCCATTACACACGGTTATAAACAAATACAGACAAGTGTTCCAGAAGCCCTTGAGTGCCCTATCGTCAAGGTTTTGATTATCCCTACAGTTGACAGTGGGCTAGGCACTACGATTTAGTACCTTGGTTTTAGCTAGTTTCTCCGGCCTCTCAATCTTTCGTTCCTTCCAATATAGGTTTCGGGACAAACAGACAAACCGGATAGTAACAGCCAAGGGGGTTGGCCCAGCCCAGCCTACTTCGGGCTCTGACGGGCGCAGACGGGCCCGCCCTTGGCCCGGGCTTTGCCCGGGCGCGGGAGTACTGCGCGCCTCTTAACGCGCCTCCTGGCGCGGGTACAGCGTCACTGTGTGCGCGGGCTCAGGGGGTTCTGGGGGCTGTAGTTCCGGCGGTGGTCTGCACGGTGCCGTTCCCCTCACGGCAAGCAGACTGGGAAGTGTACAGAATGGGCGTTCCCCTCACGGCAGCGGTAAGTTTCAAAATGCCTTATGAGGAGTGCATAAAAGGAGTGTTGGCCCGCTTCCGAAAAAGAGGTTACAATAATGAGATTTTAGCCAGAGCTGAGAAGAGAATCAAAAAAATCAAGAGACAAGACACTCTCAGAGAACGTACCAAAGATACACAGAGAGATGACAAAGTGCGGATGATAACAGGGTATAATACACTCTCAGCGGTTATGATGCGTAGTCTACATAGGCACTGGCACATTCTGGAAGCAGACAGATCCCTGGGGGTTTCTGTGTCAGAGAGACCCAATATCACATACCGACGAGGGATTTCCTTGAGAAATCTACTCAGCCCTAGTTACCCTAGGGCACTGACAACAGAGAATTGGTTAACCCAACGAATGAAAGGATTCTATGGGTGTGGACACTGTACTGTGTGTAAATGGGCATGTAACAACAAGACAGATTTCAGAGGCCCAGGGAATAAGACATACAAGATAATGACCAATATAAACTGCATAACCAAATTTGTGGTTTATGTCATTGAATGCAAATGCAACAAAAAGTATGTAGGGAGCACAATAAGAACATTACGTGAAAGGATTGCAGAACATATGAGGGCAGTGAAACAGAGTGATGTAAGATATCCCATCTCTGCACACATCATGCATTGCTTTTCACAGACTACCAACAGACAGTTCTCATTTTATGGTATAGAACATACTCAGAGACACCCCAGGGGAGGAAACAGAGTGCTAGCCTTACGGAAAAGGGAGGCACTCTGGATCTTGAAGTTACGGTGTACTGATATAGGAATTAATATTGATCCAGAGTTACATTACTTTCTGGGTAGATGAACGACTTGATGTACATAATGTTGATTGGTTTAGAAACTGTATGACCTTTCACTACCCCCTTTTTTCTTTTAGTATTTACTTCATGAAATAATGCTGTTAAATAATTGTTCGTTGACTGATAATGGATATGTTCAGGAATTGAGTATGCACTACTTTATTAATCTAGCCGTACATGGGAATGGAGACCTCCAATATTTTAAACTTACACGAGAATGACTGGGGATATAATTGGATAAATTCACATAAAGGATGTAGGTGAGAATGAAAGTTCTTTATCAAGCACACATAAAATCAACGAAAAGGCACTGACGTCTGAATATTTCGCACCTAATATATGTGGGATCTGTTATATATATTTATTATGATACACTCGGGTGTTTACCGAACTGACAGGAATACACGTGTATATGTATATAGAACTGATAGCTCAAATATGGCGCCCATTTTGAGTGGCAGGAGCAATATACGAGAAGGGAGAAGCACGAAAGGGCGCGGACGCATTTCCTTCCCTGTAATTTTGGGAAATAGAATCGGCTTCTTAGAATAGGATTGACACTTAACTAAGGATCAGTCCAGTGTGGATCATAATTAGCGATCCGGTGGTCGGTAGCACAGTTGGAGTACGTTACAAGATGGCTCCCAAAGTTGAGAAGGGGTTTCAGGTCCCTTTTCTATGTTTATGTCCCGTGTGAGCCGGAGGGGTTTAAAATGGTGGATCGTGGAGACCGGCGTACTCGCACTCGAGAACACGACGCTGATGTGGGGACCTACACGTCCACTAAACGGTAAGCAGAGGCACTGGATTTTAGTGGCCAAGCGTTAGAGTAGTAATACGAGGTAATGGTGGAAGAGTATGATTTGAATGTGTTACTCAGCAGACTTTCGAAAATCTGGTGCACCTGGTTAATATTTTAAGCTTTGAAGTGAGGCGTTTGGAACAATACCCGGCGCAAACGTAGATAGTTCGGAATAGCGTGGTGATTACTGTTGAGATATGCTGTATGTTATTAGATACAGGTTTTACATAGCTTAATATTTTAAGCTTTGAAGTGAGGCGTTTGGAACAATACCCGGCGCGAACATAGATAGTTCTAAATAGCGTGTTGATTACTATTGAGATATGCTGTATGTTATCAGATACAGGTTTTACATAGCGCTAAGATACAGAAAGGTTACTTATATTCAGCTGATACGTGATCAAGTATGAGTTTTTAAGACATCCCTATGTTTCTTTAGTGCTCTAGGTTTGGCTCATGACGAAGATCCACAGTATATGCAACGTGGACATCAGAACATAGATTTTAAATTCCCAGTGGGATGGAATTATCACCACTGATAAAGTAGGTAGACTTAACATATGGACGCATTTGATTCCTAGTGAACTGTTCAACTCTAAATAGTGCATACTAAAATAGGTTTTGGTTCTTTCAGGGAACATTTTGGACTCTTGTAAGGTATTTCCGATTTTTTACTTTTGAGGAGTGATGTGGGATTTATTTTTAAAGTCACCACACTTAGCTCACCGCTTTTGGCTCGTCTCACCTTCACCTAGAAATTGGAACTAGATCCTCAAGTGTGTATGACACAGGAGGTGATCGTGTTGTTTCTTGACACTTATTGATCAGTGCACACACAATGGGTGCACGTAGATGAATACCGATAATTTGGTCATATATTGGTTTTCTCCATCACCGCTTAATATACGGGGCAAAATTATGTTGGCCTACATTCACCAACTTATAACATCTTATGATTTGCAATTTGCGCGTTCTAGTGTGCCAAGATCCCTGTGCATGCCGCAAAAAGTCTTATAAATACCACTTCGGACACGGGTGAGGTTTGATGGGTGTAATAAATACACCTGTGTTGTGTAGCTTTACAAGGGCTTGTGTTTGGTTTGTATATACAGCCTTGAGAAAGTCGCGGGACGATTTCCCTTTTGTGCGACGAAACACTTGTTGGCTGATGCAAGAACAGAAAGAATAAAGAAAAGAAACCAAGCTCAAAAATTCTTTGTATCATTTATGCTTGACTAAATCAAATTGAATAATTGCGTTTTACTGTAAAGACGTGTGCTGAGGATTGTGTTTTATGTTTATGTTGGTTTTGACCACGTGTTTGGGGAGGCTGGTGGTTCTTCTCACCTTTTAGCACCGTCCATATAAATTTGTCAGAATTCCAAAATTGAGTGAAAGTGCTACTTATTCTTGGAGCGCTATTTTACCTATAATCATACCACTGCACCGTCGGAAATCAGCCGTGAAGTTAACCTTGCTGGCGTGCCAATAGAGCAATTGACCGAGTGTGGAGTAAAAGTGGTGACCCTGTATTCCAGGGGGAACCACTGTAAAGGGCAAGGGTCAATGTCTGGTGTATGATGTTGTCAAGAGGAGAGACCACCGCAGTGACTCGTGTGGGCTTGAGCCCGGAGTGAGAACTGGAAACAGCAGCCAATGACCCCCCCCCACCTGTGGGAAGAATCAAACAAGACTTACTGTTGCACCACAAGAGTGCTGAGGACACCCAGCCGCTGCCCCTGCAGAGCCACAAGAATTACTCACCAAACCCAGATGCTGCAGCCCGCGAATGAGACGCTGCTTAAGACTCCAGTCGTGCAGTGCCTGCTGGTGGAGGTAAGACTGATCAAAGGGCGGGGGAACTAGTCTTCCAGTTAGCACTTCAGACTGGAACACTTTTGCCTTTTCTAAAAGGATTCAGAGTGGGATTCCTGAGACTCTGACTGCTAGTAGAGCCTAACCTAAATGTCACCTATAATGAATGGGGAATAACTATTACCACTAGTGAGAGGGAAGTGGGGCTCAGGGGCCTGCCCATTGAACACCAGAGCCCTGACCTCATGGGGTTGTGTGAATTGTTTGTGTGTGTCGTATTTCACTTTGAGTTTGTATATAAATACTCCTTTTGTCATAAACTAAAGTATTTGGCTGGACAATCATTTATTGCTGCTACTGCATGTGTTGTGAGTTGTGAGTCTGTATTCACCCTCTGTATCTACTGTACCCCCTCCCCTGAAAAGCTTAAGAGTGTTTGACCCATGCTACCATTGAGAGTCTAAGAAGTGTTTGGTCCAGTTGTTCAGGATCCATGGTAGGTCGGGCCCCAGAACATCAAGACTAAAAGGCCTCATCCCCTAAAGTTGAGCCCAGTATCTCCTGCTTGCCCCGTGGCAGTCTGAAAAGGGTTCTGATACCCTACACTTGGTGTGCCCATTCCAGCTATCAGCTTCTCATATATACCGGGGACTGCTCCTTGGCTTATGGTTGTCAATTTGTGTTCTGCAAATACCTATTCGCATGGGGCCAACTCACATGGTCTCATCTACCAAAAGAACTTACAGAGTCACTGTCCACTTTTGCACAGGTTGTCAAGAAAGATGGACTCCCACAACTTCCCGGAAGGATCTACACTACTTCAATTTGTTGATTTCCTGTATCTGCTCACTGATGCACCCTTACCAAATTACGATCTTCTGAATTATGTTGATAGTCCATGTATCAGAAATGATAAGGAAACACTGATTGCAGGTAACATTGTTTGCACTGTAGCTGATGTTGTTGCGTTCATACTTGCTGAATCTTACTTGTGCTTGTATTTCAGCTACTCAAGAGACGGCAACCTGATTCAACTGATTCAAAATATGCCTTCAGGTGGCTCCAGCTTCAGGCATCTCAGGATACAGTTTTGGTTTCTCACCTTTATGAGAATTCCTATTAAAAAGGGTTTGCTTGATTCTCTTCAATTGCGGTCAAAAATTGCTATTATTAAATATGATGCCCCTCCGTCTGCATCAGATGCGCTGTCTAGAGGACATGACTTTGCCAATAAGACCACTAAAAGGCCACTTTGACTCCAAATTCTTAAATGACTTTATATGTATCCCAGATTGCTGAGGCCATTACCAACTTTAAAGAGTTTTGCTGAACTACAATAATTTGCCCCAGATATGGTTAAAGCAGGACCAGAACAAGGACTTGGATGGAATGTGGAGGGACAAGCAATGGAGAGAGGTTGCCTTAAAAGTGCTGGTCCCAAAACAGTCTTATCAGTCTTATTGTACAATGGAGTTGCCCACGTTAGCAGAGATGGAAAGATATGTGCCACAGGTACTCATTGGTTAGCTCCCTTCTTGCATTCTATTGCCTAATAGTGTTGTAATTCCTGTGCCACTTGCTAAGCTCAGAACATTTGGAGGGTATCAGCACCACCAATGCTGCCCACCCACCTCCACGTGGAGCCCTTTGTTCATACCAACATTGATTTCTTTCAAATGTCTCAAAGTTATTCTTATGTCTATGTTCTAGTTATAGTGTGTATTTTTTTCTGGGCAGTTTAAAGCCTACCCAAGTACTCGCACTGATGCAATAACTGAAGTCTAGAACTGCTCAGAGACTTTATCCCTAGGTTTAGAATTCCTCTTTGGATATTGAGTGATTAAGGGTACTCATTTTGTGTCTGCTGTGGTTCAAAAATTACTCAAAGCTTTGGGAATCATGCAACATTGCACTCACCACCCTGAGTCTTTAGGGAGAGTGGAAAGGTTTAATGGGACTCTAAAGAATGCAATAGGTAAGATTTGAAGTGATACAGGGCTGAAGTGTTCCTAACATCTGCCTTTGGCATTCTGTTATTGCTGCTTCCTTCTGCCTCTACAAAGTCTCCAGCTTTACTTGAATGTCTTTAGCTTTACTTGAATGTGCCTGCCCATCTGCCAGACTCGAGCCTGTCTTTATCTACAGGTCAGTGACTGGGTGCATGTGAAGATCCAGTAGCAGAAATCAGCACTCTAACCCCTTTGGCCTAGTCCCTACCAGATCCTGCTCACCAAAAACAATGCAGTGAAATGCTGTGGTCTGCCTGCTTGGATTCAAGCATCATGCTGAAAGCGGACAAAAGACCCACGAGACTGTGGGCCTATTGACTGAGCTACCCCTTCATCAGATCGTGTCAGCCAAGGGGAGCCTGTGTCTGCCATGCAGACCGCTCCTGCTACAGTAGAATGCTGTGCCTCCACTTTGACACCAGGAAGTGCTCCTATTACTGCTCTTTGGTTGAACAGACCTGTTTGTGGTGCCGCCTCACCTTTCTCCTGCTCATGGCTATGTCCTGCAACAATGGTAGTGAGAAGCCTCCCAGCTACCTGATCCTTCAATGGGTCTGGCCTATCCCCTACACTGCGAGTCTTGTTGGTTGACTCATCGGGTGGCTTTGTTTGGAGTGGCAGGATGGCAGGCATTACCTTTCTGCATCTCCTGGAAAAGAATAAGCAGAACCTCAACCTCTAGTCATGCTGGATCTGTGTCCATCTACCTGCTTATACCTAAGGAGGCATGCTCAAGGTTTGTGTCCATTTTGACAAAGAAGAACAATGCCTCGAATTGTACCTGCTCTGGTACTACCCGTCTGAACGTAAAAATGCCACTGTCCTCATTCCACATTCAACTGGTTGGTCCTGTTTACCTGACCAGAACATCTCACCACCTGCTGTTCGTCTTGTGGGCAATGCATATGGACTGGCCTCTCTAACTAGAAAAATCTGCATTTTTGTGGGCCACGAGGAATGTGATTTTACCTTCCACATTCAGTTACATTCTGAGCTCCATATTTCTTTCAACTTCAAACAGGTTTACTCTAAAGCCCTAGCCACACCCATGATGTGCTGGAGACTTTTTATGTGTGTTGGAACCAGGCCTTTGTCTGGTTACTAAAGGACTAAGGTGGATTCTGTCACCTTTCTTATGTTGTACTCAAGCCAAACATCCTCCTTTCCACAAGAGACTGCTTACTTCTTTTCCATTCTCCCTACTTACTGAGTGGGACTGTCAATCTATGATGTTCGTGAAGTTGTCAAAGTATTAGAGGATGTTGCAAACTCAACTGCCATAGTTTTAGGACTGCTTTCTGATCAACTGGAGGTTCAGAAAACTATAATGTAACAAATCAGAATAGCTCTTTATTTTGTCCTGGCTACCAAAGGTGGAGTTTGCACAATTGTTGGTGCAGAGTGTTGGACTTTCATTCCAAACGTTTCTCTAGGCGTACATGAACAGATTGATGAAATATGTGAAAGTGTTAAGAACTTACATGCTATAGATGACTGGATGCGATTTGATAGGTGGAGTATTTAATCTTGTTTCAAAAATATTTCTGCTGGTTGGCGAATGAAGATTCTTCAGATCATGTTAGTTGTCTTGGTTGTCCTTATCCTGATTTATATTATTGTCCAAGGGTGCATTGCCTCCATCAACAGCCTTACCAAAGGTAAGTGTACCTCTCCATCTTACCCACTCAAAATGTTAAATGATGATGATCTGGATTTTAAATCTGATTATGATTATTTAGAATGTTTTGAATCTGATGGAGAATAATTTACTGATCATTTATGTGTCTTAATTTGCACTAATAAATAGTGCAAGAAGGGGGGAAATTGTGTAATGCAAGTTATTTCCTTAGCATAGCTGTAACTACGGTAGCCTTGTTTTCTTGTTTATGCAAATCATGCCTAAAGGAAATGCCTGTGTATGTTTGGACCATCTCTTGCATATCTTGGCACCGAAAACTAGAAATAAAGTTCAGGTTGCTCATCAAAAAAAGTTTGCATTCTTGTGACTACCTGATGATTGTCTACATCCTTTCTCATGATCTAGGACTTAGACACCTGTGTGTTCCCTTTGTTTTGTTTTACAATGTGATGTGATGGTAATTAGAATCTCTGTGTAAAACTCTGTAAATTTGTGCCTTGCTTTGCTTACGGAGGTTGGCCTAAACGTTTGCTAGGGGACTACCTGTCCTACAGAATCTATAAGAACCCTTACCAGACCAAGATATGTGGTTTGCTCCTTTCTACATCAATCACAACACATTTTTAGGGGTGACACTGACATGTGACCATACACAACATTAGGTCTAGAGAGGCAAATCCTATGAAAACAACCATGTGGACACCATCGACTAATCCTGACTAGTTAATGAGACTTGTAATTTTGTTCATCCCATTAGAAGTAACGGATTGAAAATGTCACCATGCAAAGGGTCAGCGTAAGTATTCACTCCAGTGGGAGAGCATTCCATTTCCATTTGTGTACCTCTCAAGTTTTGGAGAACAAATTATTGTGTCTGTGCTGATTTGTGAGGGAGGTGATTGGTAGTACAGTTGCTAGACTGCTACAGCACAGCTGAAGACACTATTATTTAGCTATAGTTTAGCAACAAACTCTGCACATGATGTGCATTACTCTACAAGCACCCACACGTAGGCTCGATCAGCCCACTTGTATTTCACACTACAAGCTTAACCACCATCGACCCGTCCTAGGGCACAGAGTACCATGCACTTCCCCAATGTTCTCACTCCACTCAGAGGTAACAAAGGAATACATGAAGAAACCCTATCTATTTCTTTTGAGCAGCAGAAGCTCAGAGAGAGTGCTAAATATGTTTCTGGTTAGACCTCCCCCAGTTAAACTGCAACTCAAACCTCTACAAATGTAGACTACACTTATCTTCCAATGGCATATTTCTCAGGGGCTTCAGGATAGGTTGTCAAAATACTATTCTTTCAGTACCCCGCAGAACCCTCTTACTCCAACACAACCAACCTTTTTACCTACCCATAACAAAGGAAGATTCTTATATCTCATGATTGATGATTCAATATCTATTGAGGCGTTTTCCCAATTAAAATCGACTGGTCTGGTCACCGTCCTATTGCAAATCGACTACTTGTCACCACTCCATTACGGTCTTCCAGAAACAAACACCTTGCAAACATGTACATACATTTAAAAAGCTACACATGCAGCTCTTCAGCACAGGTACATCATCTATCTGTAGACATCAACTATGTTAAGGCATTATGACAACATATTTACCTCAGCAGTCAATGCCATTGCTCCACATTTTCTAAATCAAGAATGCAGAAAACTGAACCTCTCTTACTTGACAAAGACACTAAAGAAAAAAATCTATAACACAGACCGTACATGGCCAACTCAAACTCCACTGTACTACATACAAAGTGGAAAACCTTGTGAAGAGTGTAAAAGCAAGTGACTCTCACTGCCCAATACACATTTATACAGGAGCAAAATGACATCCCTCCCAACCTGGATAGAGCACTCTTCAACTGCAAACTCTATTAGCAACAGAAAGGAAGGTGTGATTCTCTTTGGCGCAGTTGTACTAATTATAACTGTCAAATACATTCTAACTGTATGTATGTGGTATTTGGATAGTGTAAACCTAGACAAAAGGGCACCACAGCACTGCACAGAATCAAAGACAAAGATTCAAAGACTGACTGGAAGGGTGGCTGGGTTCTGAGAGTTGAGGTGGAGTGTTACACTATCAGAATGTCGTGTTCTTTAAAGAGATGGGTCTTCAGCTCTTCCCTAAATTGTGGCGGATTTGGGGCAATCCTGAAGTATATGAAGATGTTCCTGCTGTATAGATGAAGCAGGCCTGGTGCTTAGTTTAAAAAAAATGTTGTGCACTTTCATCTCCTGTCTGATGGTGTCTTTGCTGAAGAAGATTCGAGAGCCACCAGGGGTGGTAAGCTTGTAAACCAGCCAGGCGTGGTGTCTGTAGGGTCTGCATTGTAGGTGATGCGGCTGGTTTTAAACCTGGCACCGGCAGGAATTGGAAGCAAATGGATTTCCATGAGTGTGGGGGTGATGCAGTCCTATTTCTTCAGTTCCTTGATGGTGAATGCTGGGCTGAACCAGTGTTGTGCCTGGGAGGCCATGGAGCAGAGCATCAACACCATCCATCATTGCTTAATTTGGAAAAATAATAAGTGCCAGGGAGGCCTCTGCAGCTTGCATCACCCATTGCCACTGCCGTCATTGCCAATGACAGTACCTACACAACTACTACTAACCAGCACACTACAAGTGTGATAATTCAGCCTATTCCAGGGCCCCAAAGCTATGAAAATAGCTTGGGCGGCACCTATTAATTGTTTTTAAAGCGTACCGAATTAATAAACAATTGCTGTTCTACGCATCTCTAATTTATACAAACAGCGCCACCATGTAGCAGATGTCAAATGTGCCAGTGTCCACAATTAAGTGCTGGTGCCGAGCACTGGAAGTCACCGGCCCAAATTAAGCACTGATCCAGATGTGAGAAGTTGCTTTCTGGGAGAAACAGATTCACTTTAGTAGAGAAAGCAGGTGTCGGGCCTCGCTAAGGATTGCATTCAATCATGTTTATATTTTTAATGGCAGCATTTTGAGTACACCTGTGCATTTTTCATTGGAATTCGCTTTTATATGTGCACAACGCTCTGAATAACAGTCTTCAACTAATGAGTTAGACAACAAGACTTTCGTCACTAGCCTGGCCGTTTGAGGGGTTCGGTAGTTGGGCTTATTACGGGTTTTTTAGTCACGTACTTTTGAATCGTAAAAAACATAAGACAAACCACAATTTTAAATGCAAATTAGACCACTGCATGTTAATTGACCTCACTTGCATTGAACGGTAGAGAAATCTTTTTAAGTATGCTGTACACCCATGCCAGTTCTGTGACACATCTGGATATTATTTGCAACATGATTAAATTGTGAGTAGGTTCGCTTTTGCGTGTTAAATAGGCCACAAAATCTACTTTAGTGTGCACTGTGCACACATATTTTTCGGCGTCAGCAGGTGATAAAGCCGAAAGCTCTTAGTAGCAAACTACTGCATTGCAAAGTTACCACACCCCTCGAAAACAACACTTTATAACCTTTGCTCACTTGCGCAAATTATTTCTTCCTAGCAACGTATTTTCTAGGCTATAAAATAGATAACGTTTATGGAAGCTTTTCAGTGATAGGCAATATGGGAGTAATGGCTTCCCTGCAGACTCCTTCCGAGAGGCTTTATTGCATGGTTGGTGATCAGCGGGCAGCTGATGTACTGAGAAGTAAGGGGCTACAGGCGGTCCATGTATGGGCAATAAAACATCGTAAACATTACATGAAGCACAGAGTGTCCAACACTGTGTTTACGTTTCACGGTTTGAAGGGATGTGAGGACAATACTTTGTTTCATGGTTTGTCCCATCCCCCACCCTCTGTACCAAGTGGCCCAGATTCTACATCGGCTCTCACTTCTCCTTGAGACCCTGATTGCCAGTGCCCTTTGTTGGACGCAATAATGATCAAACTCGATAAAATCTGACACTGAGATGTCATAATTATCATCTCTTCTGACTTTTTGGGGAATAAGTGCCAGATTCAGGCGCTTACTGCCCCCAAATCTGCATTTCACATAATATGCGAAGCCGATTCCTCCTGTTAAATTCTGACAGGTTTGAAATGCCAAAATTTAACAGAGGGTGATGTAGTGACCAGCTGGTCACGGTCTAGTGTTTCTACAATAATGTGTTTCCACCAGCCACTCCTTGAGGGATGGCTTCCACACTCACGCCACACCCATCCATCACAGGTGTCACCATTCAGGTGAGCCTGCTAATGAAAAGTTCTGGGCGCACGTGCCCTGGGCCAGTTCCAGTCATTACAACTATGTGTCAGTGTCCTTTGTATGGCTGCATGAGGGCCTAGGACCCTTACCCTTACAGGCATGAACTTCATTGCATCTGATAATTGCCAGGCGCAATTAACATCCCACGACTTATAACTGAGATCCCTCCCGTTTGAACAGGGATCGCAATTTAGCAGGATCTTTGGAAGTCTACTCAAAGTGTTTGTGATAGTGCAATTTCTTACTCCATCAAAAACTTAAATTGAACCATACTTTTGCTTTTACTGTCAATAAAGCAAGGACCATCCGTAACCTGTCTGACCACTTTGCTTGGCAATAGCACCGTGGATTGTCTCAATGTTGTAGTAAAAAGCACCTTAGGCCCAGTGATACCTCAGCAACCAAAACTCCTTCTGCCGCATCTGAGGTTTAACACAAGATCACCATCCTTCAAACCTATCACCCTAAGAAAACAATTTGGCTTATTATCCAGTGTAAGTCTGGGTGAATTAGGGAATTGGCCTTCCATGAAGGACTGAGGGTACTACTATTAACCAATGGAAACAATGTTACAAAACTGAATTCTTCATCAAGAGTTGAGGCCTGTATCTTTGAAAGAGATCTCACAAGCAGTAGAGTCATTGGAGAGATGTGGAGGCCAGCCCTCGCCTTCTTTTAATCCCACCAGGACTATGCCATGCAGCGTTCGTCTGTTCTCTTCATCCCGGTATAACAACAGCATCTTTTTTTTTGGCGTGGTAGCTTGCAGCATTGAGGGGGTTCTTGACTCTGCAGCTACCGGGACCAGGAGACGTCGAGGACAACCAGGAGCCAACGGCTCCCAGGACTGGTTTGAACTGGACTATGCACAGGGGCACCAAATGTGCCCTTCATGTAGACTTTTGGTCGCTGGCAAGTGCACCCACCCAGGCCTAATACACTAAATCCTGTCTGGGAGGTGGTCACACCTCCCTGTGACAGGATGCCTATTGTTCTGCCTTCCCCTGCTTGAGCGTGGCTCAGCAGCAGGAGGCCAAAATGTGTCTCTGGTCGGCAGCAACCATTTTGGGCTGCCCGGGACTAGAAGACTGGTACCGGGAACACAAGGGACCTCACAAAGCTCGTTTCTGAGGGGTGGAATCATACCTCCCACACCGGTTACTGGTGTGGGGGGTACGATTCCACAATGTTTGACACCAAATACGATACAGTTACTTTCAGCCGTTTTAGAGTTGGTCATCACGCGGTCGCATAATGCCACTCTATATGTTGTAAATGGCTGCAGCACTAACAACCCGGGAGAATGGACTCCATAGGCTGCAGGGGTGTTCTGCTCATGCAGTGGCACCCTCTCACTTAGAACCAAGCACCCTACCTTCACAATTGTTAAGGCCTGCTATAGGGGTGACTTATAGGTTTTAAGTGTAGTGACCCTTAGATATAGTAAACCTATATCTTAAGTAAGTGGTGCATGCACCAACTTACACAGGCTGCAATGGCAGGCCTGTAGTTCCATTTTGCATGGCCTCTCATGGGTGGCATAATACATCCTTCAGCCCATGGGAGGCCTCTGGGGTACCTATGCCCTGGGTACATGGGTATCATATCCTAGGGACTGACAAGGGTACCCCAGTATCCAATCTTGAGTGTACCTAAGTACATGACATAACAGTTTAGGGAGAAAGCAGATAGACTGGGGTCCCGATTAGCAGGAACCCAGTCAGATTAGTCAACAACAGTGTAACATGAAGCAAAAAGTGGGGGTAACCATAAGAAGCAGATCCTACTTTCCTACAGATATATTTAAAGAAAGACCATATAGATAAAAAAATAAATCAGTATATGTGTTTTATGATATTGCATCAAAATACATAGATCAATATTTAACAAAAAAAAATAAACATATATGTGCCCTGGGTGAAACGTAAACACAGTGCTGAGGAATGCGTTAACAGCCTAGAAAAGTAATCAAACAAGAGATAGGCGTTAAACTATGTACACAATAATTGCACAGTGTGCAAGTAGTTAGAAAGTATTTTCAAATCAGTTCGTCACACTCTGCATTATAATATTGTCTAGCAGACCGACATTGCAACTGTGCTCAAAGTCAACTTCTTCCAGTCCTTGGCCTTTGCACCGAGGCAAGTCAACCAACAATGAAATATGCAAAGGTCAGCACCTTTTAAAAAACTACTTGTTGGTTGTTGATGAGGAATCTTTCGATTCTAACAGAAATGTGCTTTAAAATCTGTGGGGTATTAAAAAGGAAAATGTCTTTGAACACTTACCACCAATTTTACAATCTCACAGTGTAGATGCAAGAAATTACAATTGATTTACAGAAGCATGGGACAGGCTAAAGCTTCATTTCACGGAAGACCCACATATTATAACAGATATTTAACATGTATACTTGTCGTCAACATCTGAGTGAGTCTGTAGATGCATATGTGGCAGCTCTAGGAGCTATGCCTTCCAACTACGATTCTGGTAATTTCAAGAATGCTTACATAAGAGATCAAGTGATCATTTGGCGATTCAAATAAAAAAAAAATAGAACAGTTTTTAAGACACCGCAACTCAACTCTATTGGAAGCTATCAGCATATCCAATAGTGTGGCATTATATAACTTTGTTCAAAAAAGAAATGTCATGTCAACCCTTCTTCTAATGAAGGTTCGGTTGTTGCAGGGAGAACTATCTAGGAAAAAAATTAATTGGAAGAATGCGCAACCAGCTTATCAGAGTAAAAATGCCAAAATCAAATGAGCTGCGTTGTGGCTTGAAATATCAGGTAGCATCTTTTAAGGCTTGTCCTGGAGTAAAGAATGCTTGAAATGTGGAAACATACAACATTTTTTGAATGAGTCTAAGGGATATAGTATAAGAAGAGTGTTCAGAAAAACAATGTTGTGGCTAGAACCCAAAATATTATGATGGTATGTGTTCAAGATGAAGTATAGTGTTGACAGTTTATTGGAAGACGCCATGTTAGAAGAGTTACTTTAGTGATGGTTTAGGGAAAGTTCCTGTGTTTACACACAACATAGTTCTCAAGATTGATGTTATTCCTTCTAAACACAAGCTTAGGAGTGTTCCTATAAGTGCAAGGAAAGATGTATCTAAAATACTACAAGTTACTTGTGAAGGTGGTGTAATTGAGCTGGTAGATTTGGCTTAATGAGGGACTCCCATAGTTTCAGTTTTAATAGAAATTAGCAAGTTGAGGCTCTGTGTAGACCTTTCCACAGTACGTAAGCAGATTGTGGTTGCCTGTAACCCTATGTCCTTCATGCAAGGGTTATTGGCATTGTTGGATGGAGCAAACGTGTTTAGTGCATTATAACTCAGGTAACCATACACCAGATTCAGTTAACCAATTAATTCTGACACATACCACTTTTATTGCTCCTGAGGGTGCCTTCAGATACACCAGGATGCCATTTGGTCTGGTCTCCACCTCTTTGGTGTTTCAGAAACTGATGCACATTTTGTTTAGAGCTATCAAAGGGGATGTGGATTTCCAGGATGATGTTTTTGCGTTTACGGTTAACAGTTGAAAAACAAAATCAGATTTGGAAGAAAGTGTTGTCCATTATTTTTCCAAAAGTCAATGTAATTCAAGCCATTGCTGGAGTGAAATATACCATAAATAGAGATTACCTTAGATCTTACTTGTGGTTAGGTGAATTTTCTTCTATATTTACAATTGTTTTTCAGCAATTGCTGCTCCGATAAAATTGCTACTTAAAAAGAGAGCTAGATTTGTATCTTCTCAAGAACAAAATTAGGTATTCTAAAAACTAAAGAAAGCTATTAGTAAAGTTAAACCTTTGTTTTCCTTCTCTCAATCTGTTAAATCATGTCGTTGCCAGGTCAGAAGGATTGGGAGCTGCTTTTAGTCAAGTGAAGGCTGGTAGGTAGGTAGGTGACTGTGGTATTTGCTTCAAAGCCTCGCTCGAAAGCAGAATCTAAATTCTTGACAATAGAAAGAAACTCTGGCCAGTTCGTTGAGTATAGAATGCTTCATGTTGTACCTGTGGGGTAAGTTATTTTCAAACAAAACTGATAACAAACCCTTTCTTTCATTACTTAACATTAATGGAACTGGGAAAATGTGTGCTCTTCTACTTAGGATTTTATCAAGGTTATGATTACAATTTTATTTAGCTGTCAATATTATTGGGAACAGTGTGTTCTTGGTAAGTCTTCAAGTTAAGAAGGCTCATGAGATATTGCGCGGTAAAAGCAAAATCATGTTTAAAGTTGGCACACATCAAGTGGTTGTTTAATGGGTCAATTGAGAAAAGGGTGGTAAGGTTGAGTGCAAAGGATATTTTGTGTGTATATAAGGCGTGACAGGAGAAATTATGGCATTGCCGCAGGTTTAGTGAGCGAGTATACAGAAATGCCAAATACGGATGAGTGGAGTGGTGTGAGTGTTGTGTTTTACATATAATTTTTAGAATTCATATGTTAAAATTGGGCATAGGGAGCGAGTTTGTTGTATAAATGACTTACAATGATTGTTGGGGAGTTGTTTGGTTGATACGGGGAAGAAAACTATTGAATGATGGATTGGTTGAGATGGATTGGATGAAACTGTTTAATTTGTTAAGAGGGATAAGATTGGAAGGTTGGTTGTTTGGATTTGGGGATATGGTACGAAAGTGGAATATTGATAATTAAATGGGACCTTAGTGAATGAGCAATGGACTTTTTAGATTGTATGTTGGTATTTGGGGGGGCTAATAGAATTAATGGCTGAGATTGGTAGCATGTACATATGTGAAGTCTTAGTGTAAACAATCACATGTATTGGCTTATGATGGAGTGTCTCAAAACTCTATTTGGGAGTGAAAACATTCATTTAGGTAAGCATTTTTGACAAATTGATATAAAGATGAATTGAATGGGATATATGTTTTGAAATGTTCTGAGTTGAAATAATCGAATAATGTATTGAAGTAAAGAGAAAGGGGAGATATTAGAATGAGTTTTGTAAGAGCATATGAATAATGGGTTGGGATTAATGAGTGACTTATTGGGCATCTGGTATCTTAACTACTGTGTATATGCTGATGTACGTATAATATTTGTTATTAGATGTTAAAATTGTTTTTTTAACAGTTGAACACTGTACACATTTTTGGAATATCTTTTCATCACTGAATTTTCAGCATGAATGATTGTGAGTAATAATAATTAATGGGATAAATGTTTATTGCTAATAAGGCAATTACTATATGAGATTAATATTTAACTAATCAGGAGTGTAAAATGGATTTGGGTGAAAAAGATGAACTGTGAAGAAATGTGGCAATGAATTATACTAAGACTGTATTATGGTGATGGTCAGGGGTTGGGTAAATTATTGGTGGTTCAGAAATTAAAATCAAGAATATTCGCCCTATAGATGAAATTTGAGGTATACGAACAAGTTTAAAATGGTTTTATTGTAAATAGAAAAATAAGAACATTTTCTGTATGTATCTTCATAGGCCTTGATGATGTCCCACCACAGGGATGAACCGCGTTAGCTGGGCCATTGATGTGTTTATTGAATACTAGAACAAATTTCACATTTTGTAAATTAAAGGAAGAGGAAAGAATAAAGAAATTTAAAAAAAATTCTGGCTTGGATATCTCACTCATTTCAATAACCTGATTTTGGAATATTTCCTAACCATCACTACAGAATTATTTTTGTTGGACCTCTGTTCAAACAGGACAGAATACTATTTAACATTGGAGCTGCCTTCCCTCTATTGGACTAAATACTATTGTGGGAATGGGGTTGATGCAGTTGGACCACAAAGAGTGTGCACCCTTTTTGCAAAATAAGTGATAGGCCTGTGCGGTGTAGTGGTTCCACAACTGCCAATTTGCTTGTTGTATGTCATGATTACAATTTTATTGTAGCTTATATTCCAGAATCTCCAAATGTAAGAGCAGATTAGTTGTCAAGGCTTTTTAAAGATGGAAAAATTTCAATGGAAGAAGAGTTAATAGAAGGATGCACTGAATCAACTGTGAGTGACACAATTGTAGAGGTTAGACAAGTGAATAGTGAACTACCCGGGTCAGAAGTCATGCGACAGGATGTTTGCATCAGAGAATTTGTCTGTGTTGGTTAGCCTGAAGAGAAACTGCTGGTGCTAAACCAACAAATATTGTGAAAGGTCAGGAATTAAGTTTCACTGAAAGGGGACCTGAGCATGAAGAGAGGGTGTTTTATTCCAAATTCCTCAGTTTGTATTGGTAAAACTGTCACTGAAAAAAAGTCAGAGCCAATTTTTGGTGGCCAGACAAAGATCATTAAACACAAACGTACTGCCTTACATTAATGGCTTAGTAGAAAGGTTTGATAGACTTACTAAAGAAAGATTGCAATTATCTTGGAACTCAGGTGTGAATGTCAAAAGGCATCACAATACTCCTCAAAACATTACCGGATCGACACCTTCTGAATTACTGAAGGGAAGAAAGCCAAGAACTTATTTTAATTCAAAGTGGCTATCCGGGGATGAAGATATAATTTCTCTGAAGGATACATATAAAGAGTTGAATATAGAAACTAAACATGGCAAATTTAATGGGATTGTTCATCCTGCTTATTCTGTAAGGAGATTGAAGTTTCACATAAGTGATTTGGTAAAAGTGTAGAAAACAAGTTTTATAAGGAAAAGTGAGTCTACATTTTCAAAGGTGTTTGATATTGAACTCTTAGGGAAGGCTTCGGCCTTAAGGAACAATGGAACACGATGGGGAACGTCTAGGAGGCTTGCTAAGTTTAGCTGAGTTGTTCATACTGATGGCTTGCATGATCTTTCAAATGCAAGTCATTAATGTTCAGAAATTCAAGTTCACAGTAAAAACTTTGTGCCCACAAGTAATATCCTTCCGGAGAATATTGCTCATTGTCCTAACTAGTTAATTAAAACAGCTCATGTGTGTCTAAATTGACTATTGTAACCCATCAACGACTGCAAAGTAAGATTTTTATGCAGAAGACCTTTCAAGATGTTGTAATGGAGAATAAGTTATAAACATGTTCCCTTGATTAGAGAGAACATATGAATTCTCTTAATTGATTTCGTTTTAGAAGTTTATGTCAGACGAAAACCGGGATGGCAATGCATATGAATTTTAAACGTATTTTTTTGCACATACCTTCTTTGTAAACAAAGCAGAGATCTCATTCTGTACTTAACTTCAATTTCCATGTTGACATCAGGCAAGAATAAGTAAGACATCTGGCTATATGTCACACTTCCTGCTCAAATGGCAAATTTGTGTTGCTTGAGATGCTCATTGGTGTTACAGACGGGACAGCGTGTGTGTTCTTGAATTTAAAAGCCGTGCATCAGTACACTGGACACACTTAAGTGTTTTCAACTTGCCCTGGAGATAGTTTTTGCAAGGGACCGATTTGCTCACTGTAATGCTGCCTAATTGCAAATGCATGGTCAAACTGACGCCTATGCTTTGGTTTTTATAATATAATCCAGAGTGTTTCAAATTTATGTGACCTTTGAAATACAGTGTTTTGAGGATAGCATTACATAAATTGACTGAAGATTTAACTCTAAAACATGTAGCATTCCAATAATCCCTGTTTTGATA
The DNA here is from genome assembly GCA_963921515.1 of Calotriton arnoldi. NCBI lineage: Eukaryota > Metazoa > Chordata > Amphibia > Caudata > Salamandridae > Calotriton > Calotriton arnoldi. Next base: position 1,220,877 of record CAWUFW010005089.1, on the reverse strand, counting down.
TCTTATGCCATCTGAGGATAAAATATTTTCTAGCAGCTAAATTGCACCGTGTGGGAGAAGACTGGGATTTAGTACCCTCTACCCACTTAGGTTGGGTATCTATTTAGGCCTGAACAGATTTACTGCCTCCATCCGGGTATAATCCTTACCAGCAGCCTACTATTTTCCCTCTAAAAGCTGCTTACCTTATTACCTCTTAATTACATGGATCAGCAGGCAGGCTGCTGTGGAAGAATGAGGAATCAGTGGCTGACACCAGAAAATACCACAATGCAGTTCCTGCTGGGGGCACTGCAGGGCCAGTGGCCAGAACCAATACCTAGTATCCCTGTGCACTGTATAAGCAATGCAGTGTAGGGAGGAAATCCCAAAGATTCTGCAGGCCCACTGGAGCACACAGATTTTAGAATCATTAGCATTAGGGTGCCCAAGAGCTTCCAAAAAAAGGGGGATCCTTTGTATTTCTCCATCTGGACCAAGGGGGTTATGATTACCCGGACAGCCTGCAGTGTGCTCATCCTCGAGCACTAGAGAGCAGCAAGCAATGGGGATAGTGCCAGCTGCGAACTAATAGGCTCCACCGCCATCCTTCTTCACTACAAGACCTTGTGAAAATAGGCACGTAAGCACTTCAGCTCATTCTAACATTGTGCGCGGATGGTGGGCTGCTGGCATTGGGAGAGCTGAGGATCCTATCATCTGAATAGCTGTATCCCCGTCTCCACCCATGCCTTTTAATTGCCTTTTAATTGGTGACAGGGAGATGGGACCTTGGTGCAATGGAGGGAGTCCTAGGGGTCACTTTGATAATGATAAAACAGGGACCTACATGTAGCAGTCAGGCTTCACTTAAGAAGCAATGTGTAAAGTATTTGGGCAACACTTAATACAGCAAAACAGTGAAAAGACCACACTAGATTAGAAACATAGAGCTTAATTTAATGAACAAAACAACACCAAAATGACAAAAATCCAATAAGTAGAACCAGAGTTATGATTTTATTAATGAATGTCTTGAAATATAGTGCTTAGAAACTTAAAGTACCAACCGGGACGATCTGGTTGCGCTGGAATGGGTCAAACCTGAAAAGTCAAGCTAACCACGATGGAGCGCAGGTCTGATATATGAGCCACACAGGCCGCACTGAAAAGAGTAACTTCATTGAGGAAGCGTTGACATCAAGGAGCAATCTGCGTGGAGCAGTCGGAGGCGATGCTTTGGCACCAATCTGTAGGATTGTAGGCGATGCGTCGGTTCCGGGGATGCGTCGGCGTCAAACCCTTGGAGATAAAGGCAATGCAAAATTGTTGAACCCCGCTGTTGGCGCTGTGATGTCCTTGAAGTGACAATACGTTGGCGTCAAACAGAATGTGTTGGTTCCGACCGGCGCAAATTCAGCACTATTGGGATTTTGCAGAAAACCCACTTCCAAGGGTCCAGGATGGGATTGGTACCACTTGGCAGGGCAGGACTCACACATGGCAGAGTCTAGAGGCTGTAGCAGGGTTGAATGAAGTCTTTGATGTCCCTGAGACTTCAGAACAGGAGGAAAACCAGCAAGCCCTTGGAGTCATTTGGTTCTAGAGATGTAGAGATGCAGGTCCAGTCCTTCGCACTACCAGGCAAAGAGGGCAGGGGGCAGCAGGGAAGGCACATCAGTGCAGGAGTCAGCAAAGTCCAGCAGAGTGGCAGTCCTTTCAGCAGCACAGCAGTCCTTCTTCCTGGCAAAGTGTTCTCAGGTCCAGAAGTGTACTGGGTTGGTGGTGTCAGGGGTCCAGTACTTATACCCGGGTGTGTCTTTGAAGTGGGGCAAACTGCAAAGAGAGGCCTTTGCAATACACATGGCTCCTTCCCTTCCTGCCCTGGCTCCAGACTCACTGCAGGGGGGGTATGCAGCTCTTTGTGTTGGAGAGGCACAGCCCTATTCAGGTGCAAATGTCAGCTCCTCCCTCCCATCCGGCCCATCAGTATGTGGATGGCCCATCAAGTCACACCTAAGCTCCCTTTGTGTGGCTGTCTAGAGGGAATGCACAAAGCCCAGCTGTCACCCACCCCAGATGTGTATTCAGAGACAGGCAGCAGTCTCCAAATGGCTAAAGTAAGGAAATAGCAACCTTCTAAAAGTGGCATTTTCAGAATTACAATTTAAAATCCGACTCCACCATAAGTTGTGATTTTAAATTGGGATTCCAAAGACACCAAATTTGGGGGTCCAGTCTCTTCCCAATTGGAAGTTACACTTATAAAATGTAATACGGTAATCCCAATGTTATCCTATGGGAGAGATAGGCCTTGCAGTAGTGAAAAACAAATGTAAGAGTTTTTCATTATGGCATGTAAAATTTAAAAGTACATGTCCTACTTTTTAAATACACTGCGTCTTGCCCTTGGGCTGTCTACATTTGGGTGATTTATATGTATTAAAAACGAAGGTTTGGGCCTGGCAAGATGGTTAAATTGCGAGGTTGACATGGCAGTTTAAAACTGCACACTCAGGCTCTACAATGGCAGGCCTGAGACATGTTTGAAGGGCTACTTAATTGGGTGACACAATCAGTGCTGCAGGCCCACTAGTAGCATTTAATTTATAGGCCCTGGGCACATGTAGTGCACTTTACTAGGGACTTATAAGATATATATGCCAATTGTGGATAAGCCAATGTTATCATGTTTAAAGAAGGGAGCATATGCCATTTAGCACTGGTTAACTGTGTTAAAGCACCCAGAGTCCTAAAGCCAGCAAAAACAAAGTCAGCAAAATCGGAGGTCTGAAGGAAAAAAAGTCAGGGAAAACCACTGCAAGGATGCCAGATCTAACATGTATGCATTACAGAAAGTAGGCTTTTGGATTCACTAAATTTTGTCTACATTTGTGTGTATTTGTAACCCTAATTTCTAATCTGAAACACAACCAGACATGCTAATATCTAATCTGAAACATAACCAGACACCACCAGGCTTAATTTCAGAGGCAATGTGTAAAGTATTTGTGGGACACAACGCACAGTAACACAATGAAAACATAACAAAAAGACTCCAAATTAGTTAAGAAAAAATAGATTATGATTTTATTGATAAGACAAGACCAAAATGACAACAATCCAATAAGGAGAAGTCGAGATATGAAGTTTTTTAAAGATTAAGGCCCTCATTACGATGTCGGGCGGACCGACATCCAGGGCATCAGTCCGACCACCGCATTTTGATGCAGCCGGTTGGACCTCAGAGGTCGGACCGCAGAGGATGGGGGGAAGACCGCCACCTCTAACAGGATCCAAGATCCCGTCGGGCGGCAGTCAGAGTCTTAACACTACAATGGAGGTGGTGCCTGCGCAGGCACTGCCATAGGGATTAGGATGTCCCTTTCTGACTGCCTTATCACGGCATTCTCACCGCCATGAAAAGGCAGACGGAAACAGACTTCGGGGACCCCAAGCAGGGCCACTAACCTATGGGCCACTGCTAGGTGGCCCTGGGGGCATATGCAGTGCCCCCCACACATCCATGCACCACATGGTGCCTGGTAAACGGTGCATGGATGTGCACAAAGTGCCTTTTTCTACTGCAGCATGTCCTTCGGCTCTTTTCATGGGACGCAGCACAAGCCGCAGTAGAAAAAAGCACTTTCCGACCGCCATACTGGTGGTTTGATCATAATAGGGCAGGTGAGAATGCCGACTTATTGTTGGGTTCGGTCACCTGCCGGATGCAATGATAGTCGGCGGTCAGACTGAACGCTATTGTAATTAGGACCTAAATGTCAAAATAGTGGTTAGAAGCAATAAGCATCTATGGAGATTATCTGTTTGCGCTGGATCAGGCCAAAGTCAAGTGTTCAGGCTGACGATGATGGAGTGTGGGCCGGATAAAGGAGCCACACAAGGGCCGCTGAACAAAGTACCTTGATCCTGGTTGCAACAGTGAGTTGCGGGGTGCAGTGAAGTGATGCATCGTTGTCTATCCTGCAGTCAAGGTGATGTGTCGATTTTCTTCACACAGTGGTAGCAATGCGCTGGTCCCGAAGCCGACCAGTAATGCAAAATCCAACTTTGCCAGCAAAGATAATTTATCATTATCTTCCATGATATGAAATATGGCAGAGCTAATCCTTCTCAATCAGGAATTACAGCTGAAAATGGTAATACGAAATCCTAATTATAGCCTATGAGAGGAGAAGGCCTCACAGTAGTGAGAAATTAATTTAAGTGTTTTTCACTACCAGGATGTGCAAAACATAAGAGGACCTGTCCTACCTTTTAGTTACACAGCACCCTGCCCTATATGCTACCTAGGGCCTACCTTACGGGTGATGTATATGTAATAAAAGAGGAGTTTAAGGCTTGGCAAGGGGTTTTAAATGCCAACTGACATGGCAATTCAAACTGCACACACAGGCTCTGCAGTGGCAGGCCTGGGACATGTTTGAAGTGTTATTTGTGTGGGTGAGACAATCAGTGCTGCAGGCTCACTAGTAGCATTTAATGTACAGGCCCTGGGCACATGTAGTGCACTGTACTAGGGATTTACAATTAAATTAAATGTGCCAATTGTGGATCAACCAATTTTACCATGTTTAGGGGAGAAGCACATGCACTTTAGCACTTGTCAGCAGTGGTAAAGTGCTAAAAGTCCTAAGGTCAACAAAAAGAATCAGCAAAAAGAGGTGATAAGCAGGCAAAATGTTTAGGGGAAGACCCCCCTAAGGCTGACAGGTCTAACACCCTATAAGTTTACCAAATGTGTGAGCCTCCACTGTGATACATTCTATAGTGTGTACAGCATCAGCAACGCATATAGTGTCATCATCTACGTAAGTACTTAATTTAATTGTGACCCCATCAAATAGAATGCCGGTTATCTCCTAGTTGTTGCAAATATATTGTAAGAAAGGCTCTAAGTAAATTGCAAATAAAAGAGGAGACATTGGGTACTCCTCACGGATACCCCAGTAAATTCTGAATGATTCTGATATTTGGCACGTTAAAACTAATCTACCTGTAGGGACCTGATATAAAATCTAAACTTGGTTCTTAACTTGTCACTAATACCCAAACCGACAGGTTGATTTACTATATTAGCAGTATCAAAAATGGCTATGACAGTATTTGTATGACTAGTAGTGTCCCTACCAGGCAAAAATCCACATTGTTGAGGACTGGCAATTTAGGCAATGATAGCGGCTAATTACGTGGTCAGTATCTTTGCTAGAATCTTAGCATCGGTTTTGATTAAGGAGTTAGGCCGGTATGATCCTCTTTCTTCCGGTGGATTCCCTTTTTTTAACAAACATAGTGATATTCATGACATTGTATGTCTCCGCTATGTCACCACTGTTATCTCTTTCAGAGATGACATGCACGCGAACGGGTATAAGTATATGTGCAAATGTTTTGAAAAATTCTAGAGGTACCACCACTTCACCTAAAGAACCGACCAATGAAACTGGCACATCACCACCGCTGCAGTGTGGGAAGATCGACGCAGCCCCTCAACTGTGTGGAGAAACCCGGCGCATCGTCTATAGAACCAACGCCTCTCAGCGCATCATCTTTGGAACCAGCATATTGCCACCACAGCATGAAAAAAATCGAAGCATCACGTCAACTGTAGGATCAACACAGACGCATCACCCAGCTGCACCCGCAACCTCCTGCCTGCAATAAACATCTGTTGTTCAGCGCCAAGATGCGCACGGGTGAGCGTGCGCTTTACAAATACACGTTATATTATGTTATGCTTTGCTGGATGGTAGAGCAGCGATAGCCAGTCTGAATTCTGAGGCAGTAATATTGCCTTCTAGCATCAACACATGTCTTGGGCAATAGTGGCACCTTTGCTGTGTTTGAATATTGAACTATTTGTACATATGATAAAATTGGATCACAGCCTATAGGTTGTGATAATAATTCTTAAATTCGCTAAGAACAGCTTGTGGCTCATGGTAAATATTGCCCTCATTATCCTTGATGCATTTAATCATGTTTGTTTTGTGTTATTTCACTGCAAATGTATTAGCCAATATTTTTCCAATAGACTTCCCGTATTGATAGTTTAAGTCCTTATTAGCTGTATACGTAGCAATAGCCTTTGGCTTAAGCACACACACTCCCAACTGCAGTGAGTGCTAAGTAGACCTCTCGCTCACATTGATCCTGAATACATATTGCTTCTAAGGGTTCACTTTCAAGTCTAACTATTTGAGCCTGGAGCTACTGGTGTCTCAAAGACTAAGCCTTATTTTGTTCAGCAATAAACTGTATAGTTACTCTGCAAATGTATGCTTTGAGGCCCCCTAGATTATTTGCAAATGGTCTGAGCCCATATTAATGTTAATATACCCCATTAGAAGAAGGCAGTCATCCTATTTTTATATACTGGATTCGAAAGTAGAGATCATGAGAAAGTCTATCTCCAAACAGACTTGTTAGGATCCAGAATTTTAACAGTGATAACTAAAGTGTTATGATCTGATGTTTTTTGGGGGGTATAATTCTATATTGCGCTGGTGATGATCCTTTGTGAGACTAGAATCATGCCTATCCAGGAGTAATATCTGTGTGGTGCTCAATAATAAGTGTGTCTAGGATTCTCTTTCTTCAGAGTCCACCAGGTATCTAATAAGCCATGCACCCTCATTAGTTGTAATATAGATCCTCTGACATTACCCATACAGGGAGTACCCCGATGATTAGTGGTGTTTATTTTGTAATTCATCATACAATTAAAATCTTCCATCACTATGAGTTCCCTGGTCCGCCGGTCAATTCTAATTTTAGTGTGTCAAAGGGCCCGGGGTCATCACTATTAGGGCCATAAACTGCTCTTAAACTATAAATTGTTTTATTCACTATAAATTAAACAATGGCCCACTGACCACTTTGGTCTGAAGACGGCCTAATAATACTTATATGAGCAGATCTTGAGCATAAAATAGCAACCACCAGAATAGATACCTGGCGTGTTGTGCATCCCACTAATTTATATCCCATCTGCCTTAAAACTGCCCAATCTTTATACAACTATTTGTGCTTAATACATCTTTTTTAATGTCGTTTTATTGATTTTAACGCTATCTCAAGTACAGTTCAGTGTGTTAACAAATACCCAGTGGTTTATACATCATAACTTTCTCCTTACATAATCACAGTTTTAAGAGACGATTTAATCCGCCAACATTCCAACTCATTATTTTAAGACTTAACATAGTTTTGGACTTGACAGTTTGGCATGGTTTTCCCAAACATTTTGCCTTCCATCCTCCTGTTTTTGCTGACTTCATTTTTTGCTGACTTTAGGACACTGCACATTTTACCACTGCTATCTAGTGTTATGTGATTGTGCTCTCTCCTTTTCAACATGGTAACATTGGCTTACACTCAATTGGCACATTTAATTTACTTGTAAGTCCCTAGTAAAGTGGTATTAAATGCTACTAGTGGGCCTGCAGACCAAATTGTACAACCCATCTAAGTAGCTTTGAAAACATGTCTCAGGCTTGCCATTGCTGCCTGAATGTGCAGGTTTAAAGTGTGATTTTGACTTGGCAAGATAAATCTTTTCCATGTTAATGTGGCAGGATGCACACCCCTGTAATCCATTTAATCTTTATTCTTTTTCCAACTCCACAGTTTGCGTGCTGACAGGTGCTGCGTCTAGCCCCAACGGCGCCGTCATTGTAAACAAATCTATGAAGCGACATTTCACTCCATGCATCTGTCACACAGCGAATTCAAAAATGTATCCACAACTGAATTTGTAGGTTCGATCATCCATTTTAATCATATTAAACCATGTTCATCTATCTTGTACATTACATCATATTGCTCAATCCATATGGATGGCCGCATGTATCCCCAAAGTTTCTAATGGGGCAAGTTTGTCTATCCAGACCTTTCTCTTGCGGCACGTGGGTGTAACAGTTCATCCTGGACAGCTTAAAACATTGTCACCCAATGCATTTCGGACAATCCATTGCAGCGATGAAATGGAGGAAGTTTTCGTTTTGAATTGACAGCTACAGCGCTCAGTTTATACAGCTACCCCTGACGAAGGGCTAAATGAGCCCGAAATGCATTGGGTCAATTGGGACAATGTTTTAAGCTGTCCAGGATGAACTGTTACACCCACGTGCTGCAAGAGAAAGGTCTGGATAGACAATACTTGCACCATTAGAAACTTTGGGGATACATGCGGCCATCCATATGGATTGAGCAATATGATGTAATGTACAAGATGGATGAACATGGATTAATATGATTAAAATGGATGATCGAACCTACAAATTCAGTTGTGGATACAAAGATAAATCTTTTGCCAGGTCCAAATCCTTACTTTTTAATGCATATAAGTCACCCCTAAGGTCGGCCCTAAGCAGCCCAGAGGGAGGGTGCAGTGTATATAAAATGTTGGTCCTGGTAGTAAAAAACTCCTAAATTTGTTTTTCACTACTGTAAGGCCTGCTTCTCTCATAGGATAACATTGGGTTAACTTATTGCATATAATAAGTGATACCTTTCAATTGGGAGCAGGAAGGAATGGCGAGTTTGGTGTCTAAATAATTGTAATATAAAACCCTCTTTAGTGGTAAAGTCGGGTTTTTTGTCACAATTCTGAAAATGCCACTTTTAGAAAGTTGGCATTTTCTTGTCCTAACCATTTGGTGGCTGCAGCCTGTTTCCTGGGTCACATGACTAGGTGTAGCTGGCAGTTTTTCTTTGTATATTGCTCCCAGACAGTAAGACAAAGGAGCATACGTGTTGGTGGATCGGCTATCTCTGACTTGATGAGGGGGAGGAGCTTTCACCCGCCAAACTTGCACATCACAAAGACTCTACATGAGCACAAACCCAAAGGGTTTTACACTATTCTATTGTGACCCCAGACAAGCTGGGGTCAGCCCAGGGAGGCAGTAAATTCCAAGCACTTCTGGGGGAGGAAGCGTCCAAAACAATCTCTTCACTTCAAAGTGGGCACCAGATATAACTATTGGACCTTCAGACCCAACTCTTCAGTACTCCTCTGGACCTGTAGAAGACTAATAATGACTGCTGTGCTGCTCTGCAAGGACTGCTACTGTTGTCTGAGTGAAGGAATGGATCTGCATCTTCAACTCAGTGTCAGGACTCAGTCTGGGACACTGGCATGTGTCAGAGACTCTGGCAACGACTGGTGCCAGGGAAGACAAAGTAGGCAGAATACTGGGTGCGGAGCTGCCCAAGATCACACAGAGAGTCAAAGGAGAAAGGGAATCCAAAGAGGAAGCTCTGTACAAGAGAATAAGAGAGTTAAGGCTCAGAAAGGACAGGCCCTCAGAGGTGATTTAGCATTCAGAAAAACTACACACAGGACGGATATGCAAGACATATATATGTAAAACAACATTAACAATAAAGGGAATGTGGGGTAAAGCACTCAGGAGCTCTACACGGTAAGACTGAAGCTCAGGAAGTTCCTCACCCACAATTGCTGTTACAGATACTGACTGCAAATACCCACATATAGGATATGCATGCAAAGGCAGGGTCTGTGGAGCTGATACCTATGGTGATGTTATAAATGTAACTCAAAAACAATACTCACAGTGAACAAGAAACACCACCTAGGTTGTCAGCTGTGCCCACGGATTCTGGTGATCAAACAGGAACATGCAAGACAGTAACAGCAAGGAGGTAGAACTAAACACAAGCATGATAGACAAGGCGCTAGCAAGGAGGAGTGATTAATAGGAAAGGAAGGAAATCACAGGACACACTTGGCAGAAAGCAAGTAACAAACATACAAGGTAATTAGAAGCAAGACAGCAGGAATAGAAAGACAGCAAACTAGGAACTGGAACCAAGGAAATTGAAAGGAAGGCAGGGACTGGAAAAGGATATACAGAAGGGGAGGCTACAAGGGTATACTAGAATAGTGCAGGTTCAGGAATCAAGAAAACAAAGTAGCATTGAAGCAAGTGCTGGAGCAGGAACAAGAATTGAGCAAAAGCTCAAGAGTCAAGGTAGCTCTGCAGGCAGTGCTAGTTCAGGACCAAGGGAAACTGCTGCAGCTCAGAAACAAGGAATGCTGAGGCTCAGGAAACACTGGAAACAAGGATATCAAAAGCTCAGGAAACACTGGAAACAAGGATATCAAAAGCTCAGGAAACACTGGAAACAAGGGTCGGTCTCACTGGTACACAGCTACAATGACCAACCTTGGCCCTAAGGGAGCTGGGGCTTAAAAGAGCTCACAGTAATCACATGCCTCAGGTGTGAGCAGGATAGCAGCAGCCAGCCACAGGTGAGCAGAATTCCTCCACCTATCCTTGGCCTGCAGGGGTGGAGACGAAGCAGTGAGCAGGGAATTCTAGGTAACAGAGTGTTAAACATTAGCAGGCTGGCTTCAAGCATGAGCAGGCTGGCTTTCACAAAGCCCGGCATGGATTGGGAATGTCAATTCCCAAATAGTGACCAAATGGATGGAAGTCAGGATATGCATGCCGGGGAGTATCTGGAAGCTTATTAGAACACAGGAAAGTCACACTATGCACCCCTCTGGGAGTGGGCACGAGAGTGCAGGGAGTGAATCATGACACCCAGGACTACCAGAGTGAACCCAAGGGCTAGTTGTCTGGCCTCCTGATCAGAGTCTCATGGATAGAAAAAGCTCCAACCACCTTGAACCCAGCACGTGGACTTTGCCTGCTGGGAGTCCTATCTCCTAAGTAGTGCCACCCGGTCCTGGTCCCTTGGAAGTGGGCCTGAAGGTGCACTGCCAGCCCAGCTGTGGTCCAGTGAAGCAGAATTGATGCAACGTGACACATCTGCTTACTGCTACATCGGAACTGCCGCAGCACGATGCATCCCCGACGCCTGGCCTCACATTGCAGCTTGCAGTCTCCTCAGAACCTCCACTGCATAAAGTATCCTTAATGCAGGCCTTCGCATCGCAAGCCCTTGTTCACGGCATTCTCAACGACGACGCAGGACTCTGCATTGCAACCCTGAAGCTCTTCAGAACGGCCGGTGCATAATGCATCTTTGACACAGAACTTGGTATTGCAAGCCGATATCATACTCAATGATGATGCAGGACTCCGTATCGCAGCCCTGCAGCTCCTCGGAACCCCTACTGTGCAATGCATCCTCAACGCATTATCTCATAACGCTTTACAAAACAGGATTTAAGGTACTTTTGTTCAGTGAGCCTAACCTGGGCCCACACCCCATCGTGGTCGTCCTGAACTTATGACTTTGTCCCGGTCCAGCACGACCAGATAACCATAGTTGGCACTTTGTGCTTTTAGGCACTATGTTTACTTGCAACTTTGAAATTGCATTGCTCCGGTTATACGGATTGGATTTTTGTTGTTTTGGTCTCAAATAATTTATTACATTTTAATTAATTTTTCTGAATATATGTGATAATTTCCTTATGTTGTGTTTTCACTTTATTACTGTTTGTGTACTGCATAAATACTTACACCTTGCCTCTAAGTTAAGCCTAACTGCTTTTGTGCCAAACCCCCAGAAGTTTAAACACAGATTAACTGGGGTTTGCTTGTTTTCACCCTGACAGAGATTATGGTTTCTGCTTGAGTAGGGTTTCACCCCTGTCAACCAGTAACCCGATTTCCTACACATAGGTACTTCAATGACATACATTTAAAAGTCAAGTTTTGTCTTGCATTCTCTCTCTTAATTAATACAGACGTTAGCTTGACAAGTCTCCAGCATAAAAGCTGACATAGAAACCACTCGCTTTCCCCCTTTTTCAATTCTTGAAAATGCTTTCCATTGTGTAACACCCAAACAGCAAACCACCTGATCCCACCAGACCCCACCCCGCTCCACCACTTCCTGGAGCCTGCTGGGACAAAAATCATCCCAACTTTCGCTGTCTGTTTTCTACCACAGTTGTGTAAACCTGTTCACCCCACAGAACACACCATAGAAACCCAAATGCCAATTACTCCCAGTCATGTGACCAGAGACAGGCTGCAGGCACCAAATGGCTTAGGCAAGAAAATTCCAACATTCTAAAAGTGTCCTTTTCAGAATTGTAATTTAAAATCTGACTTCACCATAAATTAGGATTTTAAATTAGGATTCCAGAGACACCAAACATGAACTGGTGATCTCTTCTCATTTGGAAATTACACTTATAAAATGTAATAAGGCAAATTCAATGATATATTTTGGAGTTATAGGCCTTGCAGTAGTAAAAAAAGAATTTAAGAGTTTTACACTACCAGGACATGTAAAACTTAAACGTACATGTACAACTTTTTTAATACATTGATCCCTGCCCTCTGGGCTGTCAAGGGCCTACACTAGGGGTGACGTATATGTATTAAAAAGGAAGGTTTTGGGACTGGCAAGAGGTTTATTTTTCCAGGTCGACATGGCAGTTTAAACTGCACACAAAGGCTCTGCAATGCCAGCCCTGAGACATGTTTAATGGGCTACTTAAGTGGGTGGCACAATCAGTGCCTCAGACCCACTAGTAGCATCTAACTTACAAGCCCTGGGCACATGTAGTACCACTTTAATAGGGTATTACAAGTAATTTAAATAAGCCAATTGGGTGTAAGCCAATCTTGCTATGTTTTAAGCAGAGAGCACAAGCACTTTAGCACTGGTTAGCAGTGGTAAAGTGCACAGAGTCCTAAGGCCAACAAAAACTAATTCAGCAAAAACTAGGAGAAAGGAAAAACGTTTGGGGGTGACCCTGCAGAGAGAGCCAGGTCCAACAGGTCCATGCATCTTCGTTTCATATTTGGAAGGCTAACTACTCCTGCACAACAAGATGGGAGGTGCCTGACGGGGGTAGTGAGTTTCCAGTTTTCACAGGCACCAGGACCGTTACCTCTGAAGTATTTGAACATGATGTAAGTACCTTCAATTGCACTGCATTTTATTTACATCAGTAGAACACATTTATAGCACATTCTTACGGTATCTATGGCTTGCAATAGTTTTGGTGCTATATGTAGACCAAAGTCAATGAAGAGGTTTGTAAAAAAATCCCTTTCGTGCCATTAATAGCACAGGCAAACAAATTGCATAAGAGAGATAAAGAAGAAACAATGGTCAAGCCTAGAGGAAGGTTTATGTCTGCATCTTTATGTTACATAGTTGGATATTAGGTGAAAATGGTAGCTATTGTTGGTTTTGAGGGGCAAAAGATAGATTTTTAAAGTCAGTCTGATCTCTGGCAGCTCCTACTTTGCATGCATTACTCACACATATAAACGTATATCGTACTTATGTACATGTATTCTGGAAATAATCCATAATGTAATGACGTGTATGTTGAGATTTTTTCTGCTTACTGAGTAAAAAAAATTATAGGTATGAGGGTGTGGGAGATATTGTTAGGACCCTAGTACTGAACCCGGTGGTTGAAATAAAAAGGCTGCCTAGTTTTGACTCTATCTCATGCCTCTTTCTCACAGCACTGAACATTTACTGCCTCTCTAGCTCACTCGTGCTAGTTCTTTGACATTCCTGCTTTCTTCTTTTGACACCCATTTCTATCTTTTTCTTCTTCCTTCTTTTCGCCTTTTCTGCCCTTCTCTCTCTTGCTCTGGGCCAAAGTCTGATAATGAAAAAAATAGGTATGGGTCTCCAAAACTGAGCGCTGGTGCCCACCACCCGCAGCCACCGGCACAAATTAAGCACTGCTAAAAGGTTTTGTGTGTCAGCTCCTTTCTATTCAGGTGTCCCTTGCAGCACGTGGAAAAGAGTAAAACGCTGTTTAGAGTGACGTAAGTAGACATACATTGCCCAGAGGCTTCTTTCACAGATACGCTCAAATACTTGGACTTGCTCACGAGATGGTTTGAAATCTGCAGTTTTAAGTTCTTTGCTATCACTACACCTCTTCAAAGACTGATAAGTGTCAGATTCACCACGGTATCAGTAATAAAACTCATTCACCGCCATAAACACGGATAATGCTGCTCGCGGAGATGACGCTTGCGCAAACAGGAGATGTCCATGCCAAAGTCTGAATACCTTGGTACTGATTAGCATTCCACCTGCTCTGAGGATCAGTCATTCTACGCTTCACCTCACGCGGGAGGATGTCTATATATCCCTGGCTTTGCCTTGCACTGCTTGCTGTTGTCTCAGCACAGAATGACGTCACAAGTGAAGCCAAGGCCTTTCTGGATATATTCAACCCAGAGGCGGAAGATTTATCGTACAAAAATTCACTCGCATCATGGGCCTACAACACCAACATCACCGAAGAGAACGCCATAAAGATGGTAGGTGTGCTCTATTGCTTTTGGGGTAACACTCATAGGTTTTTTTTGTTTATTATTAAAGGTATGATGTAATGTGGCAGTCTATTGTCCCTACTTAGCATAGATCCAATGACCCGAAAAGACATTGCTACATTGGTTTTCTAAAGTGATTTACATTTTCTCGTGTCTGTACTTGCCTAAAGAATATTGAGCTCCCTACACTGAGATGTCAGCACATTGATTGGTTGATAAGTTAGTCATTAATAAAGTGCACATTTCTATAGTGGTACCCTGTTTTTTGCATTGAAGCAATAGAGATGATACAGTCCACTCTTACTAAGAGTGCATAGGTAATTAGCATATTAAGGACTTTGTTAATACCGTGCAATTCTGTTAAGACAAATAGGTAGCAAAAGTTGTATTCCTACCCTCTTTGCCAGTTTCCTCCTAACAAAGTCCTCTGGGTATGTTTGGCCGTGTGCTCATTTGTGTGATGTCTCCAGTTAGCTCCCGGTGAATGTTTTTGGTGGCAGGCATTGTAAGATTCATGTTTATTATACCCGAGACCTGCAATCTCTGTATAAAATCCTGTCTCTAATTTCCTTACTACACTAGAATTGTGACATCTGTAGTCACCTGTAATAAAGAAATGACATAGCTGCTTAACTGTTGTAACTTATTAAAGTCCAGTTGTGATGTCATAACGTCTGCTGTCAGAGCCAGCAGCCAATGTGAAAGGCAGGTCACAGAGCATACTTCTAGCTGTAGTTTAACTATGAAAACGAGAAATTATTTTTTATTTTCTGCTCTATTTTCTAAAAAGAACAGTGATCCACAAACAGGAACTATAAACGGCAACAAGGTTAATTTTAGGGCATCACAGGAAGGATGGAATCTCTCTGTATGTTTCTACACATTCAGGGCTGCAGCATTTTTTTTTATCTGACTTTTATTAAACTGATACTAATTTCTTTTTTGCAACAAATTATTCATTGTTTTTTGGTGTGTTTAATTTCACACCACTGATTCTGATTTTATTCTTCATTCCTGCAACTATATCACCTCCTTCATATCAAAGAGAGAGACACCAAGGATTTAAGTGGTTTGTGAGAAGGTTAATGATGTGACAATCTATTATCAGGAATAGCTGACCCTCTACCATACATTAAAAGGATATTGTCGTCTCGGGGTTCTATGACCATATAAGGGAATTCTGTAGTGACTTGCTATATCTTAAGGTGAATTGCAATATACTTATAATGCACATCAGCGGGAACTTCATCCCATATTAAATCCATGACCAAGCTACCATGGCTGTTTTTGTCAAAGCTTAAAGCTGTCTTGGTAACGTTATGTCACTGCATTTACAATACTTACACATAGAGTAGAGAGAACAGTCATTTGTAAAGGGGTCAGAGTATATCCTCCACAATGACTTTAAACACAAAAATACACAGGCAGACAGAGGGAATGGACAGGGCAATATTATGGCTATATGCTGACGCTGCTTGTTTCATAGACATTATCTAAAGGTTCTTGTCTACGAAGGGTGTTGGACCCTCATCGACACTAGGAACATGCTTCAGCCTCAGCCTGCTTTTCGTTGGTGACAACTCTTCCGCGACTAGACTTAATAAGGCTCTTTGACTGAGATTTGTGAGAAGCTTCAGAATGGCGTATTGTTTCACACCGCGGTAGGGCTGAGTTATAGGGAAACTAAAATTGTGTGGCTGCGAGTAAATAAACCTCTATTCTCACAAGGTTGAAAAAAAAGAGGGTTACTCTACTGTCCTTCATTAAATGGAAAGTCGACATGTTCTTACCAGTTTGTCTCCTAATGAGGTCATTGACTATCTGCAGATCTTTCACGCTAAATGCCTGATCTCTATCCATTTGTAGCCTTTTTAGGTCTCGCCTACGCAGCGCGCATGCGCTGTATAGGAAAAAGACCTTTAGCCATTGATTCACTTTTGCAGGGAAAAACGTGCACGCGTTGCATTGCTTTCAATGGCAACGAGTGCACGTTTGGCGATTCCCTTGCGGGAGCGAGCTTTGACAGATGGTTCCTGCTCGCTCCCGCAAGGGAAACAGGCGCAGGCCTCCTCCTCTCTCCCTTCCCCCTGCTGCCAGCGCGAGGCGCGCGCGCTTGTTTTCCTAGAGTCGCCTTCATTTGCATACAGCGTTTAAAGAGCTGGCGCACGCCGCTGTTAGGGAGGAGGGTGCGCTGCGTGGAAGAGTCCGCGGTCTGGACCAGCCGTTGGGCAGAGAGGCCTGGCTAGGTGAGGGGGAGTTGCCAGCCGCCTATAGTATAGCTGCGTGGGCCGCCTCGCTCTGAGCAGTCCTTGATAATGTACTCGTTCACAATGCCCTTTAAAGCTCCTAGGATGAGAAATGACCACTCTGCTTCCACGCGAGCACTCCAGCTTTCGCTGCGCCCCATATCCCTTCTTAGTGAGATTTGGATAGCCCCTGAAATCCCAATATGTCAGTCTAAAGTGGGGCGGTAGGGTTTAACACCTATGTACTTTGTTTGAATAAGCTCGTAGTTGATTTTTTTCTAGATTCTTATACTTTGAAAACGAGCTGTATTACCGGACTACCTGTTTAAAATCACAAAACTTTACATTGGTTTCTCCGAGTTTTAAACTGCGCGGCCTTGGGTCTGTTGCTCTTAAGGTGTCTGCCGTTTTTCCCCTCTTCCAATATAGGAAGGAAGGCTGCAATATGCTTTTAATGCACATGTTAAGGAAAACAAAGTTATTTTAAAAGCTATACAAATAACGACATTAAAGTCTCTGTAGTTTAGTACAAAGTAAGTGTGAAATGTGTATTGCTGACAAAACTTTTCATGTTGCCTATGACCTTAATATTGTGCCATCCACCTCATAGAACGTTAGAATGTGAATTTCAATCCCCAAGTAAAGTGCTGAGGAAACTGGATTTCTGAACTATTGAGAGAGAAAAGCAATAAGTAAACAGTCATGCATTCCAGTCTTCCTTGAGGAGGGGAGGGGGTCCTAATG
Source organism: Calotriton arnoldi (assembly GCA_963921515.1). Classification (NCBI taxonomy): domain Eukaryota; kingdom Metazoa; phylum Chordata; class Amphibia; order Caudata; family Salamandridae; genus Calotriton; species Calotriton arnoldi. Next base: position 1,203,623 of record CAWUFW010005089.1, on the reverse strand, counting down.
GTAATATAACATGACGATCTATGTGGAACTATCAAATCCTCAGTTGCGTTTTGGTAGGGTTATTAAAGCTTCCATTTTCTGTAAATACATGGAAGAACTCAACCAAAGGTTGTGTCGGTACAGTAGCAATCCAGTAGGATATGATTTTTGTTTATTTTTAATAAACTTTTTTGGTCCACGCTGCCGTAAAGCATTACCTGAAAACACATATTAGATCTGTTTTGCCCGCTTAAGCCTTTTTCGTGCGCCCTTGTTCTGGCGTTGTAATGTTAACTAACGCCAAGGATGGGCTGGTGAGGTATTGCCATGTAAATTCGCATGGCTTGGTGATGCCCCTCTTGAATGTAATGTCACTTTACAAGGGTCTTTTTTGTTCTCTACTCTCTCCACCTTCATGTGAACTCCGGGCGATTGCATAGTTAAGTTATTACATTACTTGGTTATTCTTTTGTGCAGATGTGTTGACTTATTTCACTACCGAGGTTATGTTTATGGAATTAGTGGCAGTATAAGGAATCAAGTTTGGAGACGCGTTGAAAAATAAGCTGTCGTACATGGAATAGTTGGATCTATTTTTGATCAGACTTTACTAGAAAAGGTGGCGGTGTGTTATGGCCACGTCGAGGAGTAGTGATTAACTTGTTTTAAAACAGCCTCTGATAAATAGATAGTTGTAGTTTTTGGATTACAGCAAGCTGTTTTCCACCTCACTGCCAATTTTTAATTATTGTTCTCTTACCAAGTGACTTGTCCTTGCTGTTATCCATATTAATGATAAATTTGTTTTTATTTTGAAATCCAACACGTTTCGAATTTAAAATGTGTTTTCTTTTCCTATACCAACCACTTTTTTGACCAACTCAATATTACTAACGAGCAGCAGCCTCTCTTCACATGTAGAGCGACACCTACAGGCCTGCAGTGCTGGTCTTGCCTTTGCTTAGGCACCCGTTGGTTATGAGGTATTGGGTTGTGGATGGGCATACATGGTAACAGTTTAGAAGAGGAAAGTGAGAGATTAAAAAAATAGTAATAATAATAATCGGGAGAATGTATTTCCCCCCATTGACTTTTATTGAAAGAGAGGCAAATTCATGCAGGAGACAGCTAAAAACAAAGATACATTTTGGTTAAAAAAATCGGGATTCTCACGCCGAAATTGTGTCTATTGGCATGTATGAGGCAAGGAACGTAGAGTGACGGTAGAGAACGAGGAAGGAAGGAAAACAATGAGCTAGAAGCGAAGTGATGTGTAATTTAAAGGTGACCACGTAACACAACCACACACACGTGCGAGCGCGCGCTCTTTAGCATGGCGGCTTGCCGACAGCGCTATTTGGAAGCCTATGCTATGTGTATCGATAGTATATCGTAATAATGCTTGCTAAGTGCTGGATTGTAATACGAACAAACTGTAACACCAGTCTATAAACAAATAATAATAAAATCCGGTTATTATTTTTAACAAAGGATTGTTGAGATATGTGCTTAATATAAACGTCAATGGGTGTGGGTGCTCTGCCACACGTTTCACGATGCAGGATTTCCTGCTGTGCTTGCCTCGCTGCGGGAGTGTGAGGCTCACACTGGGGCGGCTTGGAGTGCTCATTTCCTTGTGTTTGTCTGCACACTCCCGTGTCTGCCCCCAGGCCGTGCGCATCATCATGGGAGGTGTAGGAGGGGCCCTCTAATGCCGCGGAGCCCCGTGTTGTAATCTGCAGGTTCAAGCTGGAATTCTCATATGATAGCATTAACGGTCAACGTGCCTGCTGCGCAGCACTGCCGCTTGTCGCTCGGTCACGTGTGAATGCCAGCAAGAAAGCTCCACGCTCTCACGTATTTCTAAAGGTGATCCATGAGTATCCCGCAGTTCATTAGTTTCAAGCTGGGTAAGTTAGCTCAGTGGGGAAGGTCCGTGCTGGTGGAGGGTTATGGTAGGAAAAAAAGTATGGATTGACTCTTGCCTTTACACAAGACGTCCTTTTGTGCTCACTGAGGGATCCCTCAATGGTCACCAGATTCGGGCGAAGTGAGTGAACCATCTCTGTATATAGATTACCCTGTAGCATCCAGCGCAGAAGTTTGAATCCAAGGCTAACTTCAACGTCCATTATTCTCGGCTGTCTGATCCAAATAGGCATCACAGACAGGGGCCATTGAGTCAGTGCTTAATTTGTGCCAGTGGCAGTGCGCTTGAAAAGGATCTATAAAAGTGCAGGAACTGACTCCGGCACCAACACACTCTCCCTAGCAGGAGCATAGACAGTGCCGTTGAGACTGCAGTTTGTTCGGTAGTCTAGGGCTGTGTTCCCACTATGGTTACAATCAGGGCTTTAAGTGGGATGGAGAAACTGGGGGGTCTCTCAAAGGGGCGTGGTCAATGTAATTAAGGGCGTGGCTTAAAAACACGTAAGCTAAAAATCTGTGTTTAGCACAGTGTGCCGCCCGACTTGTATTTTGCTGTTTATGTCATTGCATCCAGATATATGATACAACAAGTCACATCATTCCTACAAGTCGGGTCTATTGGGTTTGTCAGTGGTTGTTAGTTGCATAAGATAAATAAGCAGCAACTATTGCTTGTATATAGTATTGAAAAAACTTCCACTTAAAGCCCTGGTGACACCACGACAATGTTGCTGCTCCTGAGTTTGAAAAAGAGAAGGTAAATCCAGAGAGAAAATGACTCTTTAAAGGATTTCCCTTTCTCTACAACGCTCACCACGCACACATCGATGTGCTGCTGTCACTGCAGTCCGGGAAAAAAAAATCGGACCGCCTGTGCCAGGGCACAAAACAGAGCCTGATAGAGACCCGTTTCGAGGGCCTCTTAAAAAAACTGCCAGTGCTGAGACCTGGTGAGACCCGGCTCAACATTCTACGGATACTCAGGGCAAACTTTGATGTCTTTAATGAGTAATGTGATGGATAATGTGCTGCATGGCCGAACACTTATAAGGTCCCAAAGGCGAGACCTATTGGCTATGCCAATGCTTGTTCTATATTGGTGTGAAATATGTGGGTGTGGAGAAGAGGAACAATACAGAGTCTGCTGCAAGGAATAACACATCATTGGTTAGGGACTAAACCTGGTACCTGACCCCCATTCAATTTGTTTATCCTGGCTGGGTAAGGTAAATCTCAGTATGATATCCTTGGCAAACTGTAAAAAAGCTCCCAATTTCTGAAATGTATAATTTATCAGGAACAAGGTACTATTACCTTCGAAAATGAAATGACAGTTGCATGCTGAAGAATTTCGGAAATTGCACACAAGTATTGTATGCTATGTGCATTTTTGGCTGTTTTTCACAAGATTTTCCACTCCTCTGTGATCACATTTACCTACCTCAGGGATGGCAGGAAATAAAAATTGAATCCCCTCATCAGCCAATCAAATTTCAAGACAAATTCAAATGTGCTTCACAGAATTTGGGAGTTTCTGGATTCTGAGCTAAATGGCCGAGTTACCTTTAAAATTTAACTTTTTGATGCCTGTCTGACACACTTTTCAAATGATGATGTCTAAAAAAAACAAAAAACAAATGGTTCCCTGGGACTCACTCATCATAGTCCAGGAGGTAAAAGTATGTCAGTGTTGATCATCTACTAAATCACAGTTTTATTGTTCTTTACATAAGGTGCTAGACAATGAATCAATAAAGTGCAGACAGTGTAGTGCTCATAAGTGCAATAGTGGAACAATTAAAATATGATGCATATGTACAACGTGGGTATCCATAATTCACAATTATCAGTCCAGCACAAATACTGATCCAGAACACAGAATGTTTGTGAATGATTCACACATGAGTGTTGACATTTCGACCTAGAGATTATTTATAGTGGGTCTCCTGAGGTCAAATAATCGGTCTGACTAAGCACCTCTCAACTGGATATATCTTGCCTTTGTGGAGGTCTCACTCAGTTTCAACAATATTCCCTTCTCCCGGTGGGTCAAATTAGCCTCGCTGTCTGTACCAAATCAATAGGATGGCAACCGCACCAAGTCATGCCCACTTGCTCTAAGCACAGAGTCGAAAAAAAACTACAGAATGGATTTGCTCAAAATTAAAAAAGCATTCTCTCTGAGTGAAGTTCTAGTGTAAATCCATTCAATGTTTTTTGATAGTAGAGAGCAAAATGTTCTATTGAAAATGCATCTATATATATTCACTGAAAAAATCACAGGTTTCAGGGACGTTATAGTTAGTTGGACATTTCACTCGTACAAAACCAGAGAAATTCGGCCGTTATAGTTAGTTGAGCTAACCATAACTCGCGGCCCCGCAATGCACTGCTGATGACATCACATATTACATCATTCATGACATGGTCAGTGACATCACTCATGACATCACTCATGACATCTCAAATGACATCACTGATGACATCATCCAGTGACTATGTGTTTCTATAACGTTTAAATATGTTTTATATATATATATATGCCAAGGTGTATTGAAGAATGAGTGGGTGTATAAGTGTCTGAATGGATGATTTAGTAGGTGCGTGACTGACTCTATAAGTGAGTGATTAAACGTGTCACTGAATGCATGGGTTAGTGACTAAACTGTGTGAATGTCTGTATCAGTCTGTCAGTTGGTGTGTAAGCGGCTGCATGGGTTGGTGAGTAGCTACATGAGTGACTATATGGGTTATTGATTGGTTGTCTGAGTATCTGTATGGGTGCCTGAGTGTCTGTGTGGGTGGGTGGGGGGGGTGTGACTGTGCATAGATGTGTGAGTGGGTGATTCACTGGGTGTATGGGTTCAAGAGTGCATCTGTAAAGGGCTGTATGGGTGGGTGAGTGTGTATGGGTGTGTTGGTGAGTGAATGGATGTCTCAGTGGTACATGTGTGAGTAACTACATATGTGAAAGGCAGTATATGTGAGTGTTGGAGTATATAAATGACTGTATGTGAGCGTGAGTGATTGTGAGAGTGGCTGTATGGATGAGTGTGTGCTTGTATCAGTGATTGTATAAGAGAGTAAGTATGTGTTAGTATCTGTATGAATAAGTGAGGTGGTGTGTGTATAACTGTATAGGTGAGTAAATGGGAGTGTGATTGATTCTTTGCATGACTGACTAAGTGTGTGAGTAACTCTATGGATGAGTGGCGGTGTGTGAGTGTCTGTATAGGTGTATGAGTGTAAATGATAGTGCTGCATTGATGAGTAACTGCATGTATGAGTGACTGTATGGGTGAATGAGTGGATGTGTGTGTAGACCTAGGAATCAGTGAGTGGGTATGTAGTAACTGGTATTGTGTGTCTATGGTTTCGAAAATGGTAGTCTGTATTTTAGAGTGGGTGTATGAAAGGTTATATTAGGGTGTGAGGAGGTGCATCAGATTATCACGTGGATGATGTCATCAGTGATGTCATTTGAGATGTCATCAGTGATGTCATCAGTGATGTCACTGAACATCTCATGAATGATGTAATATGTGATGTCATCAGCAGTGCATTGTGGGGCAGCGAGTTATGGTTAGCTCAACTACCTATAACGGCCGAATTTCTCTGGTTTTGAACGAGTGAAATGTCCAACTAACTATAACGTCCCTGAAACCTATGGTTTTTTCAGTGAATTTCAAAGGTTTTTTAAATGCTAATTTCTAACTATAACGTCTCTGAAACCTATGGTTTTTTCAGTGAATTTCAAAGGTTTTTAAATGAAAATTTCTAACTATGCCTACAGAGGTAGGACATGTGCAGAAAGAGGAAGAAAGGCACAAAAAGAAGCAATAGAAATGCAGAAAGAGGCAATAGAAGTCCAGAAAGACGAAGAAAGGTGCAGAAAGAAGCAAGAGGTATGCAGAAAGAACCAACAGAGGTGCAGAAAGAGGCCTTGTTGCAAAGTCATCCTGTGCCCGCAACTTTTTGCTGACTGGTACTGGTGGTAACTGACTCCGACTAACCAGGCCCTGAGCCAGTGCTATGCTGAAAGACACTTAGAATACAGTGAAAACACCTACATACACTAGGGTACACTATGGGTTGGGGTACCCCTGTGATTGGCATGACCTCCCCTGTAAGGCCCTAGTACATAATAGGGCAGGGGGATTAAAACTACCTCTAAGTCAGAGGTGCAGAAAGAAGCAAGAGCAGTGCAGAAAGAACCAACAGAGGTGCAGAAAGAGGCAAGAGGGGTACAGAAAGAGGCAAGAAAAGTACAGAAAGAAGCCTTAGAGGTGCACAAAGAGGCAAGAGAGGTACAGAAAGAGGCAGGAGGGGTGCAGAAAGAAGGAAGAGAAGTGCAGAAAGAAGAAACTAAGGTGCTGAAAGAGGCGTGAAGGGTGCAGAAAGAGGCAAGAGAAGTGCAGAAAGAAGCAACAGAGGTACAGAAAGAAGCAAGAGAGGTGCAGAAACAGGCAGGAAAGGTGTAGAAAGAGGGAACAAGGGTGCAAAAAGAGGCAAGAGAGGTGCAGAAAGAGGCAAGAGGGGTGCAGAAAGAAGCAAGTGAGGTGCAGAAAGAGGCAATAGAGGTGCAGAAAGACGCAAGAGAAGTGCAGAAATAAGCAAGAGAAGTGCAGAAAGAGGCAAGAGAATTGCTGAAAGAAGCAACAGAGGTATAGAAAGAAGCAAGAGAAGTGCAGAAAGAGGCAAGTAAGGTGCGGAAAGAAGCAAGAGCAGTGCAGAAAGAACCAACAGAGGTGCAAAAAGAGGCAAGAGGGGTGCAGAAAAAGGTAGGAGAGGTGCACAAAGAGGCAAGACAAGTACAGAAAGAGGGAGGAGGGGTGCAGAAAGAAGGAAGAGAAGTGCAGAAAGAAGCAACAGGTGCTGAAAGAGCCGCATGGCTCCCCCTTCCCTGGCCCACTTCTGGCCCCAGGGACCCCATCCCCTGAGGCCTGGCCAGCCTTTACATTTTTTTTTTATTTTGGAGGGGGGCCGTGTGGCCCCCCTCCTGAGGCCAATTATGGCCCCGGCACCCCATCCCCCGGGGCCGGCCTTCCTTTTTATTTTTTTTAATTAATTATTTTTCCTGGGAGGGGGGTCGCTTTCTGAACCAAGAGCTACCTTTTTGCCAAATGTGGTGTAATTCCGTTTAGCAGTTCGGGCTCTAGCCTGTTCCAAAATTCCTATGGAAATTAACATGGGGAAAACGCTTTTTGTGACCCCCCCTTTTTTCTCAGCCCCCGCTTGACAAATCACCCCCAAACTTTCGAGACTGGAGCTGACCTGAGCTGGTCATTAGTTTTGAAAATTTCGCGAAGATTCGTCAAACGGCGCCAAAGATATTGGCAAAAGAAAAAACACTTTTTGTATAGAAACAAGGTCCTAACTATAACTACCTACTGGCGACTGCCAGTAGGTAATATATATATATATTGAACATCAAACAGGCTTGAAAGCAGTTAAACATTTTTTAGACTCAAGACCCTGTGAATACTGTGAACATAACAAAATGATATTAGATCTTATCTCTTGGTGTCTCAACAACAATTATTTTTTGTTTGGAAAAGAGATTTTTAAACAACTAAGAGGAGTAGCGATGGGAGCCAGTTTCTCCCCCAGCTATGCGTGTTTACACGTTGGCTGGTGGGAGGAACAGGTTCTGAGAAAAACACATCGTGAAACATTTGATCAACATGTATTGTATTGGCTCAGATACAGTTGATGTTTTTATAGTGTGGAAGGGTGATGAAGAAAAAGCCAGACAATTCATCGGGGCAATAAATATCAATTCCATGAACCTTAATTTCACATCCCATTTAAGTAAAACCAATATTGAGTTTTTAGATGTGAAAGTTCATGTCAAAGATGGCAAACTTGAGACTACCCTATTCAGAAAACCAACGGCTGGCAATGCTACGCTACATGCGAGCAGTGCCCATCCAAAGCACCTCATTAGGAGTATCCCCTATGGGGAAATCCTAAGGTTAAAACGTATCTGCAGTTTAGAGGCAGATTTCAGCAACTATGTGGAGGACACTATAGTCAGACTCAAAAAGCGAGGATATAGCGAAAAGATTTTAAAAGAGGCTATTACTAAAGCAGAAGCGAGGCCTAGAGCAAGTCTCCTCATAAGATCAGAGGGCAAAGAGAAAGAAGATAAAACAAACTCAGATTTGCCTCGAGAAATTGAGGGTCCTCGGCTAATAACCACATACAGTAATGAAGAAAGGAGAATAAGGTCCTTAATAAAAAAGAACTGGCCAATAGTGCTCACTGACAGTGTTCTGGGAACTAGACTTCCGGACGTCCCAACGATCACTTTCAGAAAATCTAAAACCATGGGATCTCAATTAGTTAAGAACAGCCCGGAATTGGTTCCCATAAGTACTTGGCTAAAACCCAGACAAGGCTTCACTAAGTGTTCATCGTGCAGAGCCTGCAAATTTGGAGTTAACACAACCCATTTTGTTACTCCATTCAGCAAGAAAGAAGTTGCAATTAAAGGGAGCTTCAATTGCAGAACTGAGTATGCGGTTTATGTCCTGACATGCACCTGCAGCTTAAAATACATTGGAAGTACCAAGCTGCAAGTGCATGTCAGAATACTGCAGCATCTCAGGGCGATCATTAATAATGATCCCGCATACCCAGTAGCACGACATTTTAAGACAACACATAACAATGAGGTAAACTGTCTCACGTATTATGTGATCGACGCCATTCCCAAACTCCGTAGAGGTGGGAATAGGGAACGACAACTAAGACAGTTAGAGACACGTATGATTCTGGAGTTTGATAGCAAAGTACCAAACGGACTCAATAATACTGAAGACATGCACAATTTCCTATAGCAGTAAAAAGAATTAACCAGGACATTAAGGCATGAAGAAAGAATAAATAGAGGAAATTATAATATGTGGATGACGTGGCAGCAACCTTTTATCATGAAGTAATGGTTTTAGGTTTTTTAATCGCTGCCCCTGTTTGGTTATTTAATGATTTTAGCACATATATTTTTTAACTTCCTAAATGGTATTAACTGAATCGAAGTTTTTACTGTTGACAATAACTTAGTATGCTTAAATTTTGCACAAACACAATTAGGCACTTTAACATAAGCACCTTTTTTTGCACATTTTTTGCACATTTAGGTTGGCTGCTAAGCACCAAGGCACTTTAATACAATGAATTGAGAACAACAACAAAAAAAAATACAGTACATTCTACAAGACTCTTGTAGAATGTCCTTTAACTGTCGAAATGTTAAAATGACGTCACTTAAATTTCATTTTGTAATATTCATAAAATATATGGGCATTTAGGCCAAAGATTATTGCCATTAAGCCTCCGAGGAGGCGACAATGACAAACCACAACATTTGTGCAGGACGATGACAACAATAGCAAATGTCAAACACTATTAAAGTAATCTTGCTTAATCAATTGGAGATAGAAGGGCAAAAATACATATCAGCGTTGTTGCAAACTAAATGCGCTCATTTATATGTATAATATGTTTTTTATGCGTGTCTGTGCCTTATATATTTATTTACATATTTATATATTTATTAAGCCATTTGTATTTTTAAACATTTTATCTATTTATTGAAATGTGATACAAATTACACTTTATTTTTGTGATGTCTTAGAAAAATGACAAGAACAAAGGATACATGAGGTTTTCTCATTGAGCAAATGTTGAAAGTATTTTCTCTATGTTCATTGACATGTGACACGGAGGGGGGTGTGCACAAAGCAAGTATAAAAGATTATGGCGGACAGCGCTCCGTATGTGAACAAGGGCACTCGTTGCCCGAAACGCGTCATCGATGTGAGGAGTGAGAGTAAATAAACATCTTGCCAAAACTATCACCTGGGTGTCCGTTACTCGCTCTTCGCCGAGAGGAGGTTGCGAGAGTGTGGAGGATTACGATATATATATATATATATATAAATATATATATATATAAATGTGTGTATATATATGGGAAACAGCGTTTACAACGCTGTCTCCACAACGCGGTTCCAGTACAATGCGGTTGTTGTTACCACGCATACCATTACATCGCAAGTCGTTTCAATGACTTGCTGTAGGGGGCGCATTGGTACTGGATTTAAAATCCAACACCTTCCCTGCTGTTGCGCAAACTGGAGTAGGAATAGTAAATAATACTATTCCTAAGTCCAGCGCGCCCCCTACAGCAAGCCGTTGTAATGACTTGCGATGTAATGGTATGCGTTCTAACAACGCGGTCCTTGTTACGACAGCGTTGTAATGGCATGCGATGTAAACAGCCATATTCATATATACATATATATGTGTATACATATATATATATGTATTTCCAAAATGTCCTTCTTCTCGATAAATGAAGGTGGGGCACTCAATGCTTTCCAGTATTTTATTCACGGGTAGGTTTGCAACAGCAACAACGGTCTTTCAGGACGCGTTTCGGCTTCACGCCTTCATCAACATGTACTTACGCCGTTTTTAAATACTTTTATACCCTAATACATGTTACAGGGCATCGCAAAAGTCATAGACATGGAAAAGTTTACAATATTGCCCAAGTGGGCTACGGGTATGCATCTAATATAATACCAATTAACCTGTTTCCATCGCAGGCATGCGTGTGCTAATAATCTGGCTGCAGCGTCAAAACTTGTCTACTAAGCACAATAATGTAAAGAATGAAATCAAACTCAATACTCAATGCGTCCAGATATAACCAAGAAAATGTCATCACAGTAGTTAGCATATTCTTCGGCTCCTTAGGTAAAGATAAGCCTTACTATACCCATAGCTAAGGGGTAACTTCTTGCCCAAGTGGGCTAGTAGTCTCACTCGCTGCTCTCTGATCTTCAAGTCTACTCTGAATGCACACGCATTCTCTCTAACCTGAAAAATAGAACAAATAAAATAAGACATTAGTTGTCTTGTCACCAACTAACAAAAATAATATACAAAATATACTGGCTTCAAAATGGACTATTTTCTATTCAAACTGCTGGCAGATATGGACATTCACAGTTTTCCTAAGGTTTAAAGGACATATACATTTAACTTCGTATCGTAATCACAGGTGTACATACAGCTCCTCATCAGCATTGAGCCCCTTTGGCTCCTTGCTATCCAGAGCCAACATATATCTGGATTCAAGTATCCTAAGTTTCTTTTCTCTGTCCCCCCCTCTTTCATCAGCTTTTATACCATCAATCACACTGTACTTAATGTCCTTCATATCATTGTTGTGACAGGTTTGGCAATGACTTGCAAGGGCATAACTGTGATCATTGTTCTTAACTGCTCTCAAGTGTTGTAGGTTACGTCTATGTACCTGCAAGGTGGTACTGCCTACATACAGCTTGTCACATCCACATTTCAGCACATATACTACGACTTCACTTTTGCATGTGTAGTTCCTTTGATCTTCTGGGTTCTGTTATTAATAGAGAACTCTTTAAGATTTTCCCCGTTTTTACAGGCTTTGCATTTGCTGCATCGGAAAAAGCCACCTAACGGTCGTAACCAGGTTTCTTTATCCACTCTCACATCACTGTGCACCAGCCGGTCACGGATCGAGTCTGCTCTTTTGAATGTGATCAGCGGGTTTTTGGGTATGTCTATGCCTATGATGGGGTCACTTTTTAGTATATGCCAGTTTTTTTGTAGTATAGTTCTGAGTTGTTTATGAGTGGTGTTGTATGTTGTGATAAAGCAGTGTTCCACTTTCTTCTCTACTATGGGCTTCTTTTTGTAAAGGAGAGTTTCTCTCGGTATCCTCTCTACACTCTCACTCGCTTTAGATAGGGCATGTTTGTTGTATCCTAGTTCCTGAAACCTTAGAGTCATCTCTTCTTTCGCTTTACTAAAGCTCTTGTCTGAGTTGCAGATTCTCCTAGCTCTTAGGTATTCCCCATAGGGTATGCTTTGTATCTGGCTTCTAGGGTGGAAACTCTGTGCATGCAACAGGCTATTCTCTGCGCTCGGTTTTCTGAATAAGGAAGTAACAATTTCATTGCTCACCACTTCAATTTTGACATCTAAGAACTCTGCCTGGGAATTGCTTATCTGGCTAGTGAATTTGAGATTCAGGGTATTCTCATTAAATTCACTGACAAATTTCTCAGCTGTGTCTGTGTCACCACGCCAGATGATAAAAATATCATCAATGAAATGGAGCGATGTTATGATGTTGTTGCTCCATTTGTCTAGTGGGGAATTGTTCAAGACCTGGTCTTCCCACCACCAAATGTGTAGGTTAGCAAAACGCGGTGCAAAGCACGTACTCATAGCAGTTCCTTGCTGTTGCTCAAAGATGTCATGGTTAAAAAAGAAAATATTGTGCCTAAGGCACCAACTCATCATTTCTGTCAACATCACATTGTGTTTGTAAAATCTGATATGTCTCTCCTTGAGAAAGTGTTCTGTACCTTTTATGCCCTCTTCATGTTTGATACTAGTATGAAGTGATTGGACATCTAGTGTCATGAGTAGGAATTCTTCTTCCCACAGTGTATCTTGGAGGTGCCTAAGGAAGTCTGTGGTGTCTCTGAGATACGAAGGTAGCCCCTCTACAAATGGTCTTAAGAAGATGTCTAAGTATTTTGAAACATTCTCAAATAGACTCCCCTGCGCAGCAATGATAGGCCTACCTGGTGGTCTACTGGCATCCTTGTGTATTTTGGGGATGAGGTAGAAAACAGGAAGTTTAGGTTTGTCAACTTTCAAGAAGCTATATTCATCGCTACTGATAAGCCCTTCATTTCTCCAGTGGGTTAATCTATCACTGAAACCCTTTTCCACTTCCTTGCAATGGGCAATGTTCACCTTTCTATAGCATGCTCGGTCTCTAAGTGGTTGTAAGCTTCGGTCATTTAGGCTTTTTTAGACCACAGGACAATGTTGCCCCCTTTGTCAGCGTTCCTGACCACTACGCCATGATTAAGTAGTCCAAAGCGGCACGTAGCTTACGCACCAGTCTGTCATGATTCTCTGATATCTTTATGATGGTTTCCCTAAGACTGGTATTCATATTGTGTGTCTCCGGTTTGTTAGAGTCCCTCATCTCTTCGATTCCAGCTATGACTCTGGCAGCTAATTTGTCTATGTTTTCGTTAAGGGTGGGAGGTAAAGCTCTCGATCTAGGTTTTAGTGTAGATCCACCCTCTTCAGAAACCCAAATCCCCTCATTTTCTAATCTTTCCGCTATCTGGACATGTTCAGCGGGGCCATTGTCTATACCTTCTAATTCCAATAGCTCCTGCATCACTTGAATATCTCCTACAACCAGGTTTTGCTTTGGAATATTCGTAGCGGTCGGTGTTACATTTTTAGGGGTATTCATTTTGTACAGTTTAGCCAGTTTGAGTTTTCTAATGAATTTGAATAATTCAATTCTAGTTTCTACATAGTCAAAAAAAAAATTTGTCTCACAATATGAAAGTCCCAGTGTCAGGTTTTTTAGGTCTTTGTCTGTAAGTACCATGTCCGAAAGGTTTATTACCGTCTTGGTTTGGTTATTCAGTATCTTCTGTTGCTCCTCGTTACTTTGCCACTGCTGTCTTTAGAGTTTTCTTTTTCTTTGGCCGCCTCTTCTGTTCTGCCTCTTCCTTTGCCTCTTTGTCTCGTGTTTTCCTCGCCAGGGTCTGTTGTTTGTTCTCCTGTCCATCTTTAAAAAATCTAATTCATCTTGAAGTGAAGTGTGGCTGCCCATTCTTCTACCTTCTTCATGGTCTGTATCCGAGGTACTAGCATCGCTTTGTGGGGGATCTTGCTGTGTTCTCATAACCTCTTTCAGTTTTTGTCTCCTCAAATTGTCAAAGCGTTTGGCAAAAGTATATATTTGGCCGGTTTGATAGTCTATTCTCTCTCTGTTAAACTTTTGTGCTTTTTTTTGGACAATACCATCTTCCACTGCAATTATCCTGTCGTTCATGGCTATCATAAGGAACTGGACTAGCTCCTGATTGGTATATTTGTCAATCTTCTCCTCCATTTCTTTGATCTCTCCTAGGATTTTTCTCTATCGATCTCAGGATATTTTAGCAGAATTCTAATCATGCCCGCTGAGCTGTTGGCATTGTGCTCTGCCCATTCTCTTAACATTTTAGGGTCAGGATTTTCGTGGCTCGGCATTGTTAGAATCCTCAGTCCTCTTGGCACTCTCCCTGCGTCCAGATATTTTTGCAGGGTCTCTCATTCCCACCATTTGGTGAGTTCAGTTTTTTAAAAATTTTCGAACATTTTGAACTGAATGTAAATGTTATCGCTGTTCCCAGGTGCCCCTCCAGTACTGCTTCCGACACTCTGTCCTGTTGTGCTTGCTAAAATCGTGGCTGACCTTAGCTGCCTCGCAGCAAACACCGAAGTTGTGTTCTTGTTCATTGCCTCCCCGTGACTCAATAAGTCAGCACTTGCGGCCTGAGCGTAAAGATCCAACACTCTCCTGCCGCACCTCACTCCGTGGTCCAGTATATATATATATGCAGAGAAATTTACATATAGAGAGAGAGAGAGACAGAAAGAGAGATTGTAGCCTCTATTATGTCTGTTTTGTATTCTTGCCCTTGCTGCTCTTTCTGCTAATTTCAACCTCCAAATTGCCCCAGCCCTCTATTTTCCACTCTTCATTTCTTCTTTCCAATTCCTAAACTCCCCGGTTGCCTTAAGCTCCTGCAGCCTCCTTGTTATGATTCTGTCCTTCAGTCCCTGGCAGACATTTGCCTACTCTTGGGTCTAAATCCTTCTTTTTCTGCCACTTTTAATGCAAGATAACATTTCCTAATACTTCAATGCCATTCAGTATATCACCTCAATTAATCCATTCCCATCTTATCATGTGCCTCTAATGTTCTCTTTCTACTTCTGTACCCTTGTATTCTTCATTCATTGCCATCTCATATCTTGATTTTTGAGGTAACAATCATGCATCTGTTCTTTGTCCACCAGCAACTTTTAGATCTCTATTACCCTACTTGAAGTCTCTGTCAACCTTTTTAGCTTCATTTTCTTTCCTCTAATCCCAAGAACTTCTATGGTGCCTGTCTATTTCTTTTTAGGTTTCCACGACAGTCAGATTTTAGCTGTTTGTTGTTGAAGACCTCGTTTGTATGATGGCAATACTTACAGTGAACTATTTTGATTTAATGTTAGGACTCGATGGGAGTGTATGTGTTTTCATGGTCTCTGCCCTATGCATTGTTTCTCCCCTCACATCCTCGCCCTCTCTGCATTGCTCTCCATCACTTTTCTGTTGTTCGCATCACCACTACCCTTTCTCTCCCCCCCACAATTTTCCCAACCTCCCCAATGCTTATTTTGCTCGTCTTTTGCTTCCCTTCCTGCCCCAGTCCATGGTGCTGCTCTGCAGTGTTCACTTGCTCTATCCTGCTCCCACCATACTGCTGCTGAACAGCATCGACCACAAGCATGTTTTTTTTAGATTTTGCCCATAATATTCTGCATTGGCAATATGCACTGGCAAAACCAAAAGGTAAGACCTACTGGCTTTGTCAATGCTTGTTTGCTTTGTTGGTGGAAAGCAAATGTCACAACACTCCGATAATTGGAGGCTCAAATTTGAGATAAATTGGCTTAACAGGACTATAGGGAAGCTCTTAGGCACAGTAATACAAAGCTAGTGTAATACTATTTAAAGTTAAAATGGGAATCCATATGTGGTGCAATGTGCCCTAAAATTAGTGCTGGCAGTAAATTTAAAAATGCTTGGGCAAAAACTTTTGTCCATAAATGCTTGCCTTGAATTAGATGTAGGGAAGTAAGCATCCCAACTACATCAAGGGATAGTTTGACATTTATCCCCTTGAGAAATGTTTGAAAAAAAGGGGCCTGATGGGCATTGTACAGAATAAGCTTAACTTTAATTCACTAAAAAGTGGTATGTTCTGAAGGGGCGACAATTAAATATTTGAATTCCTTCAAGATATTTCAAGCAAGCCCTACCCTACCCACGGGTGATCAGTGATCACCCTCTTAAAAAAAAAAAAACGAAAACGGTGAAAAATATGCAGAACCTACCTACAAATTTGCTAAAAAGCTATGGGGCATATTAGCAAGACCCACGTTAAAATTATCGCCGTTTTAGCGGCAGGAAACTGCCGCTAAAACGGCGATAATGGGCTTGCTAATATGCGTTATAGAATTCCAATAGAAGCCCAGGTTAGATGTGCAGGACATCTAACCTGGGCTTCTATTGGAATTCCATAACGCATATTAGCAAGCCCATTATCGCCGTTTTAGCGGCAGTTTCCTGCCGCTAAAACGGCGATAATTTTAACGTGGGTCTTGCTAATATGCCCCTATGTTTTATAAGGGGATAAAAAAATCTGTGTATGTAGTTTCTCACTTTTAAAAACTATGCAGCATCTTTCCTAACTTCTATATTTCATTTCCTTCACTTTTTTTTATCCTGCCATATCCAACTAGATTCTCAGTCACTTGTTACCAATGATAATCTAATTGAGTAGGTCAGGATGCAGCCCTGATTCCGCCTTATCCCAACCGCACCCTTCTGAAGAGTCCAGTAGCTGGAGAGCTGGAAGGAAATTGTATCATTGCACCAGAGTGGGACTGATTATTCCACAATGGCTCACAGTCTACCAAGAGTTACCACCTTTAGAGGTGATTACCATCATGCTAGAAATCCCATTATCTACCAAACATTGCCATCATTATGCCAGCCATAGACCACATCCTGTGAGGAAATCCACAATCTGCCAAGAATTGCTATCATTATACCAAGCTCTCATTGGCACAAATTCTCTACCTAATCGTGGAGATGCAGGTTGATATGAGAGTGTGGTTTTGCTTACCTGAAAAGAACAATACTCAAACTCATGAATCTCTTTAAGCAATTGGACATAAATTGAGTGTAATGAACTTACGACTTGATTCCCTCAAGTAAACGCTGAAAGCAATTGACAAAGTGAGCATGCAGCAGGTGAAAGAGGTACACATAAATTCAGAGTTGGTTGTCATGCTTTTATCAATAGGAGAGGACATGCAGAAATAAATGTGTTAAAACAACATAAGGGATTTTGGCATTAAAGAGGGGAGCAGGAGATCAACGCGCCAAGTGTTCAGATTGAAACTTTTTTAAGCAGTTGCGCCAGAACTTTGCGTGTCAAGATAGGACGAATATGTTCAGAGAGCTCATTAGTTCCCTTTTAAGGTAAATGTAAAAGACCCTTGGGTATTTTCTGCCTTCCTTGGAATCTTTGTGTCCAAGAGAAGCTATATTTGTTGACTATTCTCATAACCCAGAGAATGTGACTGAATATAAGCTTTGTGTAATATAGCTGTGGTCTATATAGACAAATAGGTTATTGGTGTTGCGAGGTCTGCAAATTTATCAACATGTATAAGATACCGGAAGAATCTGAAGATGGTGAAGATGAGTTCAGCGTTTATGTGGTAAACAGTGACAGACGTAAAGGAAACCTTTCCAAGACTAATGGCAAGGACTGAAAGGTAATCCAAAGATTAGGTATGGCTAAGTACAGTAATCTTAAAGTTTAAGTGAATAAGATGTTGGTAGCTTCACACATGGTGTAGCTCACAAAGGATAGCAGTTTGGCTTCTTAGTGATGTATGAGATTGTTGGAGGTTTGCGGGTGACAGGAAAATGTGAAAAAATGCGTGGCAACAAATGTTATGCTTTATTGGTTTATAGCTGGCAAAAGCAACAAAGAATGATTAAAATAATCCCCATTACAATAGGGATATCAATAACAGAAAGAATTATTGTTCCACTAAATATGATTAAGTGTTTTTCACAGAATATAAATTGTATCCTGCAGCCACTAAAACAATTGAAGGCCCTGGAATATAACTTTCAGAAGAAAGCTGATGTTACTGTGTTCAGGAATCAAATCTACAGCTGAAAGAAGAGCTGTAGCAGGCCAGGGAAGTGGGAGATAGTGTCTATATGAAAGGGATTACAATTTTGTTGTTGTGGTGGGGTGCAAAAAAACAACGGATTTAACCCAGATCTGTGACTGGGGGTGAATGTTTGATTAATTCAGCATTCCGTCCATCATCTGTTCTTTTTGCATTTGTCGTCCTAAGTGGGAAGGGTATGCCCAGACGTGGGCCCCGTGCTCACTACGCCACCAGATTCAAGCTCGCCAGGCTGATGAGGGGTTTTACCCCGAAACCGGTCCCAGGGTGCTTGTTTCTGGTCCAGGGAAGACCTAGACTGGAAGTTCGGGCTGGACTGTTCCCATGGGGGACAGGGTCAAGACTGATTTGCAAATGGCTGGGTCTAAACTGGAATGGCGTGGCATGCAAAAAAAACGATGGATTTAACCCAGATCTATGACTGGGGGTGAATGTTTGATTAATTCAACATTCCGTCCATCATCTGTTCTTTTTGCATTTGTCGCCCTAAGTGGGAAGGATATGCCCAGACGTGGGTCTCGACCTCGCTACGCCACCAGATTCAAACTAGCCTGGCTGATGAGGGGTGTTACCCCGAAACCTGTCCCAGGATACTTGTTTCTGGGCCAGGGAAGATCTAGACTGGCAGTTCGGGCTGATAATGTTCCCATGGGGAGCAGGGTCAAGACTGATTTGCATATGGCTGGGTCTAAACTGGAATAACCTGGCGTGCAAAAAAACGACAGCTTCAACCTAGATCTGTGACTGGGGGTGAATGTTTGATTAAGTCAGCATTCCGTCCATCATCTGTTCCTTTTGCATTTGTCACCCTAAGTGGGAAGAGTATGCCCAGATGTGGGTCCTGTGTTTGCTACGCCACCAGATTCAAGCTTGCCTGGCTGATGAGGGGTGTTACCTTGAAACCGGTCCCAGGATGCTTGTTTCTGGTCCAGGGAAGACCTAGACTGGCAGTTTGGGCTGGACTGTTCCCGTGGGGAACAGGGTTAAGACTGATTTGCATATGGCTGGGTCTAAACTGGAATGATGTGGTGTGCGAACAAACGATGGATTTAACCCAAATCTGTGACTGGGGGTGAATGTTTGATTAATTCAGCATTCCGTCCATCATCTGTTCTTTTTGCATTAGGCAGTCTATCACAGTGAAGCACACATCTACTAAACTGGGCAAATGGGTTATAGTAAAAGCAGGGCAGGGTACGCTTCTGTTACACTCACAATTTTTATGGGACAAATATTGATGTCCTAGTATCCCACAGAAGAGGGTTGAAAATCTACCACTTGTCTGTTTTGTGGGGGATTTTAATATCACATTAAGTCAGGTAAAGAGCAAAGGTGGTCCCACGAAAGATGATTTGCACTTGAATAATGCAAATGAATAGAGTTGGCATACTCTCAAACAAATGATGCATTAATGTGACTTTGAGATGTCCAGAGAATCATTCATCCAAACAATTGTGGGGCTACCTTTTCTTGTACACACAATTTCATATCTCCAATAAGGCTTAATATTGTTAGCTCTGCAAGACACAAGGGTTATGCATCAAAAGTTTAGTGGACTATATGACTAGTTTGGACATTTTGTAGATAGTGTTTCAAAAATATACATATCCTAGATGGACATTAACTGCAAATAGCTGTCAAATTACCATTTTATAAACCTCAAAGGCAAGCATATAAACATTACATGGCAGGGCAATATTGACACAAATGTGACCAAATGTTAAGAAATGTTAAGAAACATGTATAACTTTTTGTAGGAAGGCTATTCATGAAAAAGCTACGGGGGAGGCAAATGTGATGATGTAAAGCCTTTTGGATTTACACAGATTGCGTTAGAAAATACAAAAGCATATATCTCACTTTCTTTTGACAAAGGTATTTCCCAAAAAGTGCAAAGAAACTTTAATGAGGGCAATAGATAGGTTGGAAGGATAAACCGTGGGAAGCAAATCAAGGAAATTTGTTAGAGTTAGGAAAATTTAGTGAAGATTATAACTAGCGAAAACAATAGGAGCTAAGGACCTGACTAATTAGAAATTGGGAAAAGATTTCAAAGGAAGCCAAGTGTGATATGTTCTTAATCGACCATGTGGGTAAAAATGGTGAACCTCCCTTGATTTTTATATTTATTGCAGAACTTACTTATACAACAAAAAGGTGACACATCCATATAGCTCAATTATCAGTAAAGTCCATTATACGCAGGTATGCCAAACAGCACAAATCTCAGTTCATAAAATAATGTGTCAAAAAGGCAGTCAGGATACTGATTCCCAGTTTACAGCACTATTAGTGGGCTTGTTTGTACATAGACTTTAAGTTAATTAGCCACAGGCACTAATAGTGAATTAGATCATTTTTTCAGAATGGATAAAGAATCATAGAGTGAAAGGTTACAGGTAATCAGGTCTTGGGTTCTACACTATTGTTCCCCAGGAGTACCTCGACAATTTCTCACAAATGAAATATATGGAGTTTATATGTTGTCTGAAGGATTCATTTTCTGATTTAGACATTATTTCCTGTGACAGGCCTTGTGATTTATAAATGCCACCAGAACCCCTCAGTGGCAATATAGGCTCAAATTACACAGTTACCCATTATTTAACATATACATATGTATTTATATACATTTGTGTATATATATATTTTTTTTTTTTTAATGTATTTATTTATGCGATGGCAGAGACAAATACCTCTTTATTTATTGCCACTGTACTAATAAACACATATTCACACATTTATTACCATTGTGCAAAGGTGAAATTGCAGTTTACTACCACAATAGAGGTAACTTGCCATTAGAAAAACATTGTTTACTACCTCACAGATTCCATATTACAAATGCTTATCTCATGGCCACAAAGCCTCTTCAATGTGATTTTACCTTACTGCATAATTTTAACCCCTTGCATCCTGCTATTGGTTAAATATCTATTTTTTAAACTAATAAACGTAAAAAAGTGAAATGTGTAAACCATATATGCAGATGTGCAGAATGTCATATGCTTTTATTGCCATTGATGAGAGAAGGAAGGGGCATCATGCAGTAGCGGTCGGTGATGGGAGTGCCGCCGGGCGCTGACGTGGGGCGGGGGAGGGGCAGGGTGGGAGGTAGTAAACTACGGACTACGGCTGATTACAGGTAAGTAAACATATAAACAAATAAAACGAATTTCGTTGCGTGCGCTGCATTGCCAAATGTGATGCAGCGCGCGCAACGAAATTCGTTTTATTTATTTATATGTTTACTTACCTGTAATCAGCCGTAATCCGTAGTTTACTACCCCACACCCTGCCCCTCCCCCGCCCCACGTCAGCGCCCGGCGGCACTCCCGCCACCGACCGCTACTGGTATCATGACCCGTACAAGGCTTGCTGCTTGCGTCCCCTCCCCACACTCAACATTGGTAATAATTAGCATCTTACACTCTGCACCTCTATGTTACTTAGATTTGAATGACGTAGTACAGAATCCATCACTCTGTGTCAATGATGGCCCCTCCCTGGCTGGAGTCAAATTTGCCACATTACATTTTGCAGATGACACCTTACTAGTGTACCAAACACAAAGTGGACTGCAGTGTTTGTTGAATCGTTTTGAGGATCTCGGCTCCATGCGAGGGGTAGCTATTAACACATTTGAACCAAGTTTATGACATTAACCCAACACAAATCATACAAGGGGAAGATGACAATGGGAGGGGTTTTGCTAGAAAAAGTAAATGGTTTTGAGCATCTAGGGATCAAGGTATCAACCAAAATGTCATGGACAAAGCATATTGACAAAAGCTCTTTAGAGCTTTAACAAGTTGTGGGTACCATACCGAAAGAACTCATCCTATAGTAAACAAATCTCTCCAGCCTTACAGCTTTATGATTTGAAGGCTCTTTACGGCTCCGAGCTCTGGGGCTTCCATAATCCATCTGTTATAGCCAGAACTGAAAATACATTTGTAAGGTCTTTCGTGTCTCTTCCCTCTAGCACTCCTCTGTACCCATTAAAACTTGATCTGGGGAGGAAATCGATTACCGATAAAGCAAAAACCAGACCAGTCCTGTTCTGGAGGAGTCTAACAGCCGCGGCAGAACTATCAGCTGCTGAGGCTCACCAAGAGATTGTATAGATAGACAGATACCATAAAATAGGTTGCTTATTAAAAATTAAAAAATTGTTCAGTTCGTAGGGCCTACAAGATCTCTGGGAAAATGCTCCTAATGAGCATCTTCCATCCAAAGAGAGAATCAGGGAACTATACTGGTCCAGAATGGAACAGAATGATGCCCAGAATGCAAGCGTGGGTTCTTTGTCAATAGATTTCGCTCAATTTAAGACCATTAGCACTTTTGAACAATATAGGATTTTATTATAGATCCAATAGATAGAAAGTTATATATCCAATTCAGATTCAGATCTGTACCTCTCAATGTGTTTACGGCCAAATGGTCGTCTTCAATTAGCCCATCCAGTTTATGCCCAGTTTGTAACATGCATACTGAAACTTCAGCTCATATCCTGTTTACTTGTGCAGCCTGTACACTACTTAGGTTCACTTGGATTAAACCTGTATGCACTCATTTGGGAACACTGAATCATGCGGAGGCTCTAAGAATATTAAGAACAGATCCTAGTCCGTTATATGCTTTTGCTGTGGCGAAATGTCTGGGAAGCATGTGGAGCATAAGGCGGAAAGCTAAGTCAGTTCAAACAAAAACATAATAGTTTAAGATTAGTGATCTGCTTGCCAGGGAGTAATTAATGAACCTTATTGTTTACACAGTGCCCCGAATAGAGGTTTTTGCTCAACGATTAGGTTCTGCCCACTTATTTTAGTCGTAGTGGAGGCAATCCGCTATGTGATATATTCCAGCCTGGAATAGAGATACATTTAAACTATGATCCCATCTTAACAATGCGCTTTCACCCTTGTACATTTGGTTTGTATTGACTATTTACTGATGAATTAGTCGAAAATTGTATGAGATTTTTTGCATTTTTTTAGTTTGGAGATCAGTGTTTTTTTATGAGAATCATAAAAGTACATATGCATGCATAACATTTTGACTGCACAATGCTTTTAAATGGTTTATCAATCAATAAATCAGGGTTCTTGTAGAGCGTGGCTAATCATCCGTAAGGGTCTCAAGGCGCGGGGGTTCTGTGGTTCAGTCAAAGAGCAAGGTCTTGAGGTCCTTCCTGAATTGAGGCAGTGACGGTGATTGCCTGAGATGCAGAGGCAGGGAGTTCCAGGTCTTTGCAGCGAGGTAGGAGAAGGATCTTCCTCCAGCCAAGCTTGAAGGTGATTCTTTTGTTGATCGGGAGCCAGTGAAGGTCTCTCAGGTGACCGGAGATGTGGCTGCAGCGGGGGATGTCCAGGATAAGTCTGGCGGAGGTGTTCTGAATGCAATTTCTTTTGGAGTTCTTGGGTGCTGCCGGCATAGAGTGCTTTGCTGTAGTAGAGCTTGCTGCTGATGAGCGCCTGGCTGACCATTCTCCTGGACTCAGTGGGGATCCACTTGAAGATCTTCCGAAGCAGGCAGAGCGTGTGGAAGCAGGAGGATGATACGGTGTTGATTTGGCAGTTCATAGAGAGCGAGGACTCGAGGATGATGCAGAGGTTGCGTGTGTGGTTGGTGGGTGTGGGGGGGTTCCGAGCGCTGCTGGCCACCAGGAGTCGTCCCATGCGGAGGAAGTGGAGCCCAGGATGAGGACTTCAGTTTTCTTGGATGTGAGTTTAAGGCAGCTCTCCTTCATCCAGGCAGCTACTGCCTTCATCCCTTCATGGAAGTTGCCCTTAGCGGCTGTGGGTTAGTTGGTGAGGAAGAGACTCAACTGGGTGTCGTAAGCATAGGAGACACTGTTGAGTCCATGGTTTCTGACGATGGCTGCCAGCGGGGCCATGTAGATGTTGAAGAGGGTGGTTCTCAGAGAGGAGCCCTCAGGGACTCTGTAGGTTCTGAGGAGAACGGTGGGAACCTCACTCTCTTGGTTTGGCCGGTGAGGAAGGAGCAGATCCACTCTAAAGCTTTGCCGCAGATGCCGGCGTCGTGAAGTCTTGTGCAGAGGGGTGGTGGGAGACGGTGTCAAAGGCGGCATAGAGGTCCAGGAGAATGAGGGCTGCAGTTTCACATCGGTTGAGGAGGGTTTGGATGTCATCAGTTGCGGCAAGGAGTGCAGTCTCTGTGCTGTGGTTGCTCCTGAAGCCAGATTGGGAGGGGACCGGGTGTGGTTTGTTTAGATGAATTCTGTGAGTTGGGCGTTGATGGCCTTCTCAATGACTTTGGCAGGGAAGGGTAGCAGCGAGATGGGTATGTAGTTCTTGTGTTCCGTTGGGTCGGCAGAGGGTTTCTTCAGCAGGGGATTAATCTCTGCGTGTTTACAGTCTTCAGGGAAGGTGGTGGATTCGATGGAGCAGTTGATGGTACAGCAGAGTTCGGGGTGATGGTGGCGCTGGCTTGGTTGAAAATGTGGTGGAGGCAGGGGTCCGAGGGTGCTCCAGAGTGGATGGTGTTCATGATCCTTAGGGTGTCGTCAGTGGTGAGGGTGGTCCAGTTGAGCAGGGTCAGCTGGGATCTGGAACATTCAGGTGCGGTGGTTGCGGTTGGGGTGGGGTGGGTGGGTCCTGGATTTCGTAGCTTTCATAGATATCTATGATCTTGCAGTGGAAGAAGGTGGCGAGGTTGTCTTGGGAGTGGGTAAGGTGGCAAGGAGGTCTTGGGAGGGGGATGTCAGTGGTGTCCATGCAGGGTTTGGCAAATTCTTTAATAATGGTGAAGGGTTCTTTGCTGTTGTGTGCGTTGGCGTTGATGTGTTCCTGTATGGCAGTTTTCTTAGTGGTTCTTCTCTCAAACCATCTGTAGGTGCGCCTGGACTCTTGGAGGGTGGGGGAGAACCAGCTGGTTTTCCTGGAGGGCTGCTTGCTGGAGGGTTTCCTAAGGAGGGGCCAGTGTGTTGGCGCAGTCGGAGATCCATCGGTGAGGTTGCGTGCTGAGGCATTGGGGTTCGTGGTGGTCGGTGGTGGGGTTTTGCTGAGGAAGGTGGCGAGTTCATCTTTGGAGACCTTGTTCCAGCTTCTGCGAGGGTCACAGTGGGTAGGAGGTTGTTCGGTGGGTTTGGTGAAGAAGAAGTGGACGAAGTGGTGGTCTGTCCAATGTAGTTCGGAGGTGTGGCAGACAGAGATGTTGTTGCTTGTGGAGTCAAGCATGTGTCCTGCTGAGTAGGTTGGGGAGGAGACCAGTCCAATGGTGGGGAAGTTCTCCAGTAGGGATGAGGTGTTGCGGTCATCTAGGTTGTCCAGGTGGAAGTTGAGGTCGCCGAGTAGGATGTAGTCCATTGAGGCGAGAGCGTGGTGTGCAATGAAGTTGGCTATGGATTCGCTGAAGGAAGGTCGGGGTCCATGAGGTCTGTAGACGAGGGTGCCACAGAGGGTGGCATTCAAGTTGGTCTGAATCTGGAAGTGGAGGTGTTCCATGTCGGGTGAGTGGTCATCGGAGCTAGTTGTGAGGTGGAGGATGTTTTGTGTATGATGGCGATGCCTCCTTCCGACCGGTTTGTGCGGTCTTTGTGGATGATTTTGTAGCCGTCGGGGATGGTGGTTGAGATGTCCGGGGCAGAGGTGGGGTTCATCCAGGTTTCCGCGAAGAAGGCGACATCGGGAAGATGGAGTCAAGCAGGTCTTTCAGGTTATTGTGCATTATATCTGTAACTTTTATGGCATTTTGCCGAATAAAGTTTAATATTGGCTATATCTATATAACTTCAATCCTTTTAGTTGAATTCATAAACAGGCTGCCGACACTCAGAGTTTTGCTAATTTTACCACATTATTTCAAGAACCTCATGCTGCTCTCGCTCTCTCTCAGTATATATATATATTCACTGAAAAAACCATAGGTTTTAGGGACAGTTATAGTTAGTTGGACATTTCACTCATACAAAACCATAGAAATTCCCCCGTTATAGTTAGTTCAGCTAACTATAACTCGCGCCCCCGCAATGCACTGCTGATGACGTCACATATTACATCACTCATGACATGGTCAGTGACATCACTGATGACATCACTGATGACATCTCAAATGACATCACTGATGACATCACTGATGACATCATCCAGTGACTGTGTGTTTCTGTAAAGTTTAAATATGTTTAATATATATAGGGAAAGGCGTATTGAAGAATGAGTGGGTGTATAAGTGTCTGAATGGATGATTTAGTACGTGAGTGACTGACTCTACAAGTGAGTGATTAAATGTATCTTACTGAATGCATGGGTTAGTGACTAAACTGTGTGAATGTCTGTATCCGTCTGTCTGTTGGTTTGTAAGCGGCTGCATGGCTTTCTGAATAGCTACATGAGTGTCTACATGGGTTATTGATTGATTGTCTGAGTATCTGTATGGGTGCCTGAGTGTTTGTGTGGGTGGGGTGTGTGTGACTCTGTGCATAGAAGTGTGAGTTGGTGATTCACTGGGTGCATGGTTTCAAGAGTGCATCTGTGATGGACTGTATGGGTGGGTGAGTGTGTGTATGGGTGTGTTAGTGATTGAATGTATATCTCAGTGGTACATGTGTGAGTAACTACATATGTGAAAGGCAGTATATATGTGTGTTGGAGTATATAAATGGCTATAAGTGAGAGTGTGTGATTGTGAGAGTGGCTGTATGGATGAGTGTGTACTTGTATCAGTGATTGTATAAGAGCGTAAGAATGTGCTAGTATTTGTATGAGTAAGTGAGCTGGTGTGTGTATAACTGTATAGGTGAGTAAATGGGTGTGTGATTAAGTTTTTTGCATGACTGACTAGGTGTGTGAGTACCTCTATGGATGAGTGGCGGTGTGTGAGTGTTTATATAGGTGTATGAGTGCATATGATAGTCCTGAACTGAGTGACTAAGTATGAGTGACTGTACGGGTGAGTGAGTGGATGTGTGTGTAGACCTAAGAATCAGTGAGTGTGTATGTAGTTTTTGGTGTTGGAGTGTCTATGGTTTTCAGAATGGCAGTCTGTAATTTAGAGTGGGTGTATCAAAAGTTATATTAGGGTGTGAGAAGATGCATGAAATTATCACATGGATGATGTCATCAGTGATGTCATTTGAGATGTCATCAGTGATGTCATCAGTGATGTCACTGACCATGTCATGAGTGATGTAATATGTGACGTCATCAGCAGTGCATTGCGGGGCGCGAGTTATAGTTAGCTGAACTAACTATAACGGGGGAATTTCTATGGTTTTGTACGAGTGAAATGTCCAACTAACTATAACTGTCCCTAAAACCTATGGTTTTTTCAGTGAATTTCAAAGGTTTTTTAAATGCTAATTTCTAACTATAACGTGTCTGAAACCTATGGTTTTTTCAGTGAATTTCAAAGGTTTTTTAAATGCTAATTTCTAACTATAACGTGCCTGAAACCTATGATTTTTTAAGTGAATTTCAAAGGTTTTTTTAAATGCTAGTTTCTAACTATGCCTACAGAGGTAGGACATGTGAAGAAAGAAGAAAAACGCACAGAAAGAAGCAAAAGATGTGCAGAAAGAACCAACAGAGGAGCAGAAAGAGGCCTTGTTGCAAAATCATCCTGTGCCCACAACTTTTTCAGACGGGTACTGGTGGTAACTGACTCTGACTAACCAGAGCCAGTGCTATGCTAAAAGACACTTAGAATACAGTGAAAACACCTACATACACTAGGGAACACTATGCGTTGGGGTACCCCTGTGATTAGCATGACCTCCTCTGCAAGTCCCTAGTACATAATAGGGCAGGGGGATTAAAACTACCTCTTAAAACGCGCTACAGGGCGCGTTTGCACAGTGGTGAAGGGAGGGGGGCCTGAGGTGACATGTGTGCAAACGCACCCCGTGGCGCGTTTTAAGTTGCGGGATTAAGTCCCCTTGAATTCTGAGGGTCCCTGGGGCCCAACTAGCCCCCCAGGTACCTAGAGTTAGGACCACAGAGCTGAGTTGCAGAGAGGCGTTCCGATGCCACGCACCTTTTTTCACCTCTCTGCAACGCAACTCTGTTGTGCTTACTGAAGGTACCTGGTGGGCTAGTTGGCCGCCAGGGTCCCTCAGGATTCAAAGGGAATTAATTCCCCAACTTAAAACGCACCACAGGGCGTGTTTGCGCACATGTCACCTGAGGCCCCGCCCCCTCCCTTCACCACTGTGCAAATGCGCCCCGTGGTGCGTTTTAAGTTGGGGGATTAGATCACCTTGAATCCTGAGGGTCCCTGGGGCCCAACTAGCCCACTAGGTACTTCCAGTAAGTACCACAGGCCTGCGTTGCAACGCCTGTAACAAATTGTGCAGTTGTGTTTAGGTAGTGAAGAGGGTCGTGCTGGGGGTAGTGTTTTAGGGTTTAGGGTAGTGCAGTGGTATTTGTGTAGTGTAGGGGGTCATGCTGGGGGTAGATTTAGGGTTTAGGGTAGTGCAGTGGGGTTTGGGTAGTGTAGGGCGTCGTGCTGGGGGTGTGTTTTCGGGTTTAGAGTAGTGCAGTGGTGTTTGGGTAGTGTAGGGGGTCGTGCTGGGGTAGTGTTTTAGGGTTTAGGGTAGTGCAGTGGTGTTTGGGTAGTATAGGGGGTCGTGTTGGGGGTAGTGATTTAGGGTAGTGCAGTGGTGTTTGGGTAGTGTAGGGGGTCGTGCTGGGGGTTGTGTTTTAGGGTTTAGGTTAGTGCAGTGGTGTTTGGGTAGTGTAGGGGTACTGCTGGGGGTAGTGTTTTAGGGTTTAGGGTAGTGCAGTGGTGTTTGTGTAGTGTAGGGGGTAGTGTTTTAGGGTTTAGGGTAGTGCAGTGGTGTTTGTGTAGTGTAGGAGGTCGTGTTTTAGGGTTTAGGGTAGTGCAGTGGTCTTTGGGTAGTGTAGGGAGTCGTGCGGGGTAGTGTTTTAGGGTTTAGGGTAGTGTAGGGGGTCATGCGGGGGTAGTGTTTTAGGGATTAGGGTAGTGCATTGGTGTTTGGGTAGTGAAGGGGGTCATGCGGGGGTAGTGTTTTAGGGTTTAGGGCAGTGCAGTGGTGTTTGGGTAGTGTAGGGGGTCGTGCTGGGGGAGTGTTTTAGGGTTTAGGGCAGTGCAGTGGTGTTCGGGTAGTGTAGGGGGTCGTGCTGGGGGAGTGTTTTAGGGTAGTGCAGTGGTGTTCGGGTAGTGTAGGGGGTCGTGCTGGGGGAGTGTTTGAGGGTTTAGGGCAGTGCAGTCATGTTCGGGTAGTGTAGGGGGTTGTGCTGGGGGTAGTATTTTAGGGTTTAGGGTAGTGCAGTGGTGTTCGGGCAGTGTAGGGGGTCGTGAAGGGGGTGGTGTTTCAGGGTTTAGGGCAGTGCAGTGGTGTTCGGGCAGTGTAGGGGGTCGTGCTAGGGTATGTGTTTCAGGGTTTAGGGCAGTGCAGTGGTGTTCGGGCAGTGTAGGGGGTCGTGAAGGGGTGGTGTTTCAGGGTTTAGGGCAGTGCAGTGGTGTTCGGGCAGTGTAGAGGGTCGTGCTGGGGGTGGTGTTTCAGGGTTTGGGGCAGTGCAGTGGTGTTCGAGCAGTAAAGGGGGTCGTGCTGGGGGTGGTGTTTCAGAGTTTAGGGCAGTGCAGTGGTGTTCGGGCAGTGTAGGGGGCGGTGCAGGGGGTGGTGTTTCAGGGTTTAGGGCAGTGCAGTGGTGTTCGGGCAGTGTAGGGGGTGCTGCAGGGGGTGGTGTTTCAGGGTTTAGGGCAGTGCAGTGGTGTTCGGGCAATGTAGGGGGTCATGCAGGGGTGGTGTTTCAGGGTTTAGGGCAGTGCAGTGGTGTTCGGGCAGTGTAGGGGGTCGTGCTGGGACTGGTGTTTCAGGGTTTAGGGCAGTACAGTGGTGTTCGGGCAGTGTAGGGGTCGTGCTGGGGCTGGTGTTTCAGGGTTTAGGGCAGTGCAGTGGTGTTCGGGCAGTGTAGGGGGTCATGCTGGGGGTGGTGTTTCAGGGTTTAGGGCAGTGCAGTGGTGTTTGGGCAGTGTAGGGGGTCATGCTGGGGCTAGTGTTTCAGGATTTAGGGCAGAGCAATGGTGTTCAGGCAGTGTAGGGGTTTTGCTGGAGGTGGTGTTTCAGGGTTTAGGGCAGTGCAGTGGTGTTCGTGCAGTGTAGGGGGTGTTGTTTCAGGGTTTAGGGCAGTGGTGTTCAGGCAGTGTAGGGGGTCTTGCTGGGGTTGATGTTTCAGGGTTTAGGGCAGTGCAGTGGTGTTCGGGCAGTGTAGGGGGTCGTGCTGGGGGTGGTGTTTCAGGGTTTAGGGCAGTGCAGTGGTGTTCCGGCAGTGTAGGAGGTCGTGCAGGGGGTGGTGTTTCAGGGTTTAGGGCAGTGCAGTGGTGTTCGGGCAGTGTAGGGGGTCATGCTGGGGGTGGTGTTTCAGGGTTTAGGGCAGTGCAGTGGTGTTCGGGCAGTGTAGGGT
Source organism: Calotriton arnoldi (assembly GCA_963921515.1). NCBI lineage: Eukaryota > Metazoa > Chordata > Amphibia > Caudata > Salamandridae > Calotriton > Calotriton arnoldi. The sequence continues at coordinate 1,173,411 of CAWUFW010005089.1, read as the reverse complement.
GTCGTGCTGAGGGGTGGTGTTTCAGGGTTTAGGGCAGTGCAGTGGTGTTCGGGCAGTGTAAGGGGTCGTGCAGGGGGTGGTGTTTCAGGGTTTAGGGCAGTGCAGTGGTGTTTGGGCAGTGTAGGGGGTCGTGCAGGGGGTGGTGTTTCAGGGTAGTGCAGTGGTGTTTGGGCAGTGTAGGGGGTCGTGCAGGGGTGGTGTTTCAGGGTTTAGGGCAGTGCAGTGGTGTTCGGCCAGTGTAGGTGGTCTTGCTGGGGGTGGTGTTTCAGGCTTTAGTGCAGTGGTGTTCGGGCAGGGTAGGGGGTCTTGCTGGGGGTGGTGTTTCAGGGTTTAGGGCAGTGCAGTGGTGTTCGGGCAGTGTAGGGGGTCTTGCTGGGGCTGGTGTTTCAGGGTTTAGGGCAGTGCAGTGGTGTTCGGGCAGTGTAGGGGGTCGTGCTGGGGCTGGTGTTTGAGGGTTTAGGGTATTGCAGTGGTGTTTGGGCAGTGTAGGGGGTCGTGCTGGGTCTGGTGTGTCAGGGTTTAGGGCAGTGCAGTGGTTTTCGGGCAGTGTAGGCGGTCGTGCTGGGTCTGGTGTTTCAGGGTTTAGGGCAGTGCAGTGGTGTTCGGACAGTGTACGGGGTTGTGCTGGGGCTGGTGTTTCAGGGTTTAGGGCAGTGCAGTGGTGTTCGGGCAGTGTAGGGGGTCGTGCTGGGGGTGGTGTTTCAGGGTTTAGGGCAGTGCAGTGGTGTTCGGGCAGTGTAGGGGGTCGTGCTGGGGCTGGTGTTTCATGGTTTAGGGCAGTGCAGTGGTGTTCGGGCAGTGAAGGGGGTCGTGCTGGGGGTGGTGTTTCAGGGTTTAGGGCAGTGCAGTGGTGTTCGTGCAGTGTAGGGGGTCGTGCTGGGGGTGGTGTTTCAGGGTTTAGGGCAGTGCAGTAGTGTTCGGGCAGTGTAGGGGATCGTGCAGGGGGTGGTGTTTCAGGGTTTAGGGCAGTGCAGTGGTGTTTGGGCAGTGTAGGGGGTCGTGCTGGGGGTGGTGTTTCAGGGTTTAGGGCAGTGCAGTGGTGTTCGGGCAGTGTAGGGGGTCGTGCAGGGGGTGGTGTTTCAGGGTTTAGGGCAGTGCAGTGGTGTTCGGGCAGTGTAGGGGTCGTGCTGGGGCTGGTGTTTCAGGGTTTAGGGCAGTGCAGTGGTGTTCGGGCAGTGTAGGGGGTCTTGCTGGGGGTGGTGTTTCAGGATTTAGGGCAGTGGTGTTCGGGCAGTGTGGGGGTCTTGCTGGGGGTGGTGTTTCAGGGTTTAGGGCAGTGCAGTGGTGTTCGGGCAGTGTAGGGGGTCTTGCTGGGGGTAGTGTTTCAGGGTTTAGGGCAGTGCAGTGGTGTTTGGGCAGTGTACGGGGTCTTGCTGGGGGTAGTGTTTCAGGGTTTAGGGCAGTGCAGTGGTGTTCGTGCAGTGTAGGGGGTCTTGCTGGGGATGGGGTTTCAGGGTTTAGGGCAGTGCAGTAGTGTTCGGGCAGTGTAGGGGGTCGTGCAGCGGGTGGTGTTTCAGGGTTTAGGGCAGTGCAGTGGTGTTCGGGCAGTGTAGGGGGTCGTGCTGGGGGTGGTGTTTCAGGGTTTAGGGCAGTGCAGTGGTGTTCGGGCAGTGTAGGGGGTCGTGCTGGGGGTGGTGTTTCAGGGTTTAGGGCAGTGCAGTGGTGTTCGGGCAGTGTAGGAGGTCTTGCTTGGGGTAGTGTTTCAGGGTTTAGGGCAGTGCAGTGGTGTTCGGGCAGTGTAGGGGTCATGCTGGGGGTGGTGTTTCAGGGTTTAGGGCAGTGCAGTGGTGTTCGGGCAGTGTAGGGGGTCGTGAAGGGGTGGTGTTTCAGGGTTTAGGGCAGTGCAGTGGTGTTCGGGCAGTGTAGGGGGTCGTGCTAGGGTATGTGTTTCAGGGTTTAGGGCAGTGCAGTGGTGTTCGGGCAGTGTAGGGGGTCGTGCAGGGGCTGGTGTTTCAGGGTTTAGGGCAGTGCAGTGGTGTTCGGGCAGTGTAGGGGGTCGTGCTGGGGGTAGTGTTTTAGGGTTTAGGGTTGTGCAGTGGTGCTTGTGTAGTGTAGGGGGTCGTGCTGGGGGTAGTGTTTTAGGGTTTAGGGTAGTGCAGTGGTGTTTGTGTAGTGTAGGGGGTCATGTTTTAGGGTAGTGCAGTGGTGTTTGGGTAGTGTAGGGGGTCGTGCTGGGGGTAGTGTTTTAGGATTTAGGTTAGTGCAGTGGTGTTTGGGTAGTGTAGGGGGTCATGCTGGGGGTAGTGTTTTAGGGTTTAAGGTAGTGCAGTGGTGTTTGTGTAGTGTAGGGGGTCGTGCTGGGGGTAGTGTTTTAGGTTTTAGGGTAGTGCAGTGGTGCTTGTGTAGTGTAGGGGGTCATGCTGGGGGTAGTGTTTTAGGGTTTAGGGTAGTGCAGTGGTGTTTGTGTAGTGTAGGGGGTCATGTTTTAGGGTAGTGCAGTGGTGTTTGGGTAGTGTAGGGGGTCGTGCTGGGGGTAGTGTTTTAGGATTTAGGTTAGTGCAGTGGTGTTGGGGTAGTGTTTTAGGGTTTAGGGTAGTGCAGTGGTGTTTGTGTAGTGTAGGGGGTCATGCTGGGGGTAGTGTTTTAGGGTTTAGGATAGTGCAGTGGTGCTTGTGTAGTGTAGGGGGTCGTGCTGGGGTAGTGTTTTAGGGTTTAGGGTAGTGCAGTGGTGTTTTTGTAGTGTAGGGGGTCATGTTTTAAGATGCAACGCTCCAATACCTGACCAGTCTGCACTACATAAAACTGCAAAAAAACTAAAAATAAAAAGTGTTTTGCACACTTTTGTCATTGGGCTATATGTGGGCTACATCTGGGTAATATTTGTGCTACATTTGGGCTCTTTTTTCACTGGTGGCCATCTTGGAAGACTTCTTTGTTATGAAGTTTCCTAATTTCCTCATTTACTGCAGTCTCCTCAGTAGGAAATGCTTTCAGTTTTTTACTTTGATTCCATCAAGAAGGCATTCAGATGTGTCACACATTTGCCATAAATTCAGAATGTTATTACTCTAGTTGTTCATTAGATCACTGTAGTAAAGCTACTGCTCACCAAGGAGTTAACTGGAAGTCTACTGCTGGTATTGAAAGTGATTGTTTCAGTCTGCATGTCAGAATTTTCTAATGAAATAGAAGAGGATTTGAGATCTCACTTAAAACATGCACTAAATTTTCTTTTTGCAGCACTAACCATAATTTCTATGGCAAAATGAACCCCCTCATGTTGTTCCTTTTTAAATTAAATGTTTTAAGTGTTACCAGTTTATTCCAATCAAGATGGCTTCAGGTGTGCCATACTTTTGTCATAAGTAAGGCTGTTAGCACTCTAGTTGTTCTTTAGAACACTCTGGGAAGCTGCAGTAGAACACAAAGGCATCAACTGACAGGCTGCTCCTGTTGAAATATAACAGGAAGATATTTGAGATCACACTTGAAACATGTCCTAATTTTTCTTTCCAGAGCACTAACCATAATTTCTATGACAAGATGAACCCCATCATTTTGTTCCTTTTTTAATTAAATGTTTTAAGTGTTACCAGTTTATTCCAATCAAGATGGCTTCAGGTGTGCCATACTTTTGTCATAAGTAAGGCTGTTAGCACTCTAGTTGTTCTTTAGAACACTCTGGGAAGCTGCAGTAGAACACAAAGGAATCAACTGACAGTCTCTGCCCTTGTTGGATGTACATGTTTTACTGAGAATGTCAGACTTCATTCTCACATGACTGAGAAAGATAATGTGAATTTACAGAAAATATGCTCTCATTTTAGCTTCTGGGGCACCTTCCAAAACTGTATGGGACAGCATGTGAAAATAGTTTTCTCTCAAACATGATTCATGATATCCCAGCAGAAGGTTTTTCACAGGGTAAAATCACCTTAGAACACACCACAATTCCTGAAATTAGTATGGTACCATCAACAAATGAATTCTAATGTAACTAAAGTCTGTTATCACCCTTTATAGTTCTCCTTTTGGTAACCCTCAAAATCTTCGATTCACTACAATGCATTTCAATGGTACTATCATTTATATTGGTCCCAAGATGGCTGCCAGCAATTCCAGGATGAAGTGCTGACAGCCAATCAGATCTCACGATGACATGTGTGGTTAGGCTCCGCCCAGATATATATGTGTTTTTACTTTTGATTTTCTCAGCAACTACTGAACGGATTTACACCATTTAACAAAAAGGGTTCTTTTTGAACCAAGAACTACCTCTTTGCCAAATTTGGTGTAATTCCGTTCAGCAGTTCGGGCTGTAGCCTTGCATAAAGTTTCCTATGGGAAATTGATTTTTTGACTCTTATTTTTTTAATTTCTCCGCAACTACTGAACGGATTTACACCATTTAACAAAAGGGTTCTTTCTGAACCAAGAACTACCTCTTTGCCAAATTTGGTGTAATTCCGTTTAGCAGTTCGGGCTGTAGCCGTGTCTAAAGTTTCCTATGGGAAAATGAATGGGGAAAACATGTTTTGGGACCCCCCTTTTTTCTCGGCCCCCGCTTGACGAATCACCCTGAGACTTTCAGGGTAGGAGCGGACCGGAGCGGGCCATAAAGTTTGAAAATTTCGCGAAGATTCGTCAACCGACGCAAGAGTTATTTCAAATAGAATGTCGCGGATTTCCTATGGAAAATAGGTCCTAACTATAACTATCTACGGTCGGTATATATATATATTCACTGAAAAAACCATAGGTTTTAGGGAAAGTTATAGTTAGTTGGACATTTCACTCGTACAAAACCAGAGAAATTCCCCCGTTATAGTTAGTTCAGCTAACTATAACTCGCGCCCCCGCAATGCACTGCTGATGGCGTCACATATTACATCACTCATGACATGGTCAGTGACATCACTGATGACATCTCAAATGACATCACTGATGACATCACTGATGACATCATCCAGTGACTGTGTGTTTCTGTAAAGTTTAAATATGTTTAATATATATAGGGAAAGGCGTATTGAAGAATGAGTGGGTGTATAAGTGTCTGAATGGATGATTTAGTAGGTGCGTGACTGACTCTATAAGTGAGTGATTAAACGTATCTTACTGAATGCATGGGTTAGTGACTAAACTGTGTGAATGTCTGTATCCGTCTGTCTGTTGGTGTGTAAGCGGCTGCATGGGTTTGTGAATAGCTACATGAGTGTCTATATGGGTTATTGATTGGTTGTCTGAGTATCTGTATGGGTGCCTGAGTGTTTGTGTGGGTGGGTGGGGCATGTGTGCTCTGTGCATAGATGTGTGAGTGGGTGATTCACTGGGTGCATGGTTTCAAGAGTGCATCTGTGATGGACTGTATGGGTGGGTGAGTGTGTATATGGGTGTGTTAGTGAGTGAATGTATATCTCAGTGGTACATGTGTGAGTAACTACATATGTGAAAGGCAGTATATATGTGTGTTGGAGTATATAAATGGCTATAAGTGAGAGTGTGTGATTGTGAGAGTGGCTGTATGGATGAGTGTGTGCTTGTATCAGTGATTGTATAAGAGCGTAAGAATGTGCTAGTATTTGTATGAGTAAGTGAGCTGGTGTGTGTATAACTGTATAGGTGAGTAAATGGCAGTGTGATTAATTATTTGCATGACTGACTAGGTGTGTGAGTACCTCTATGGATGAGTGGCGGTGTGTGAGTGTCTATATAGGTGTATGAGTGCATATGATAGTCCTGTACTGAGTGACCGTAAGTATGAGTGACTGTACGGGTGAGTGAGTGGATGTGTGTGTAGACCTAAGAATCAGTGAGTGGGTATGTAGTTATTGGTGTTGGAGTGTCTATGGTTTTGAGAATGGCAGTCTGTAATTTAGAGTGGGTGTATCAAAGGTTATATTAGGGTGTGAGAAGATGCATCAAATTATCACATGGATGATGTCATCAGTGATGTCATGAGTGATGTCACTTGAGATGTCATCAGTGATGTCACTGACCATGTCATGAGTGATGTAATATGTGACGTCATCAGCAGTGCATTGCGGGGGCGCGAGTTATAGTTAGCTGAACTAACTATAACGGGGGAATTTCTCTGGTTTTGTACGAGTGAAATGTCCAACTAACTATAACTTTCCCTAAAACCTATGGTTTTTTCAGTGAATTTCTAAGGTTTTTTAAATGCTAATTTCTAACTATAACGTGCCTGAAACCTATGGTTTTTTCAGTGAATTTCAAAGGTTTTTTAAATGCTAATTTCTAACTCTAACGTGCCCGAAACCTATGGTTTTTTCAGTGAATTTCAAAGGTTTTTTAAATGCTAATTTCTAACTATAACGTGTCTGAAACCTATGGTTTTTTCAGTGAATTTCAAAGGTTTTTTAAATGCTAATTTCTAACTATAACGTGCCTGAAACCTATGGTTTTTTAAGTGAATTTCAAAGGTTTTTTAAATGCTAGTTTCTAACTATGCCTCCAGAGGTAGGACATGTGAAGAAAGAAGAAAAAACGCACAGAAAGAAGCAAAAGAAATGCAGAAAGAAGCAACAGAAGTCCACAATTGCCCTCCAGAAGGTCCGCCGGATCATGGTAAATTTTGACCCCTAGGTACGGAAGGCATCTGGATTCCCATATCACTTCGCCCACTACAGCTGGCCTATCTCTACCCACTGCAGTAGGGAACAGGCAAGATTTTCTCTAGTTAACTAATAGGCCTGATACTCTTTCAAGGTGTGCAAGGAGCTCTCTTGCCCCTTCAAAATCCTCCCTCAGTGTACAGAGGAAAAGTAAGAGGTCGTCAGCATATAGTGCAATATGGTGTTGCCTACCCATGACTTCCAGACCCCGGTAGGGAATCCCAGTTCTGGCTCGGCAGGCCAAAGGCTCCATAGCTAGGGCAAACAGTATGGGCCAAAAGGGACAACCTTGCCTAATACCCTTGCCAACATGGTAGCTGTCCGATATCGTTCCCCCGTCCGTGCTCTAGCCCAAGACTCCAAGTATAGTAAGGCAGACCATTCTACGAAGTTAGAACCCAGCCCGAACCTTCGCATCACTTTAAAAAGATAGGGCCATTCCAGGCTTTCAAAGGTCTTTTCTATATACACCGCAAAGAGTGCGGTCTCTTCCTTACAATATGAATCTGCTTCTAACACATGCAGAAGTCTCCGAACATTAAGGGCTGTATTACGGCCTGGTATAAAACCCAATTGGTCTGGAGGAATGGGGGTCGTCATGTATGGAAGGAGTCACGTGACCAGAATTTTGCTCATGATCGTATAATCCAGATTGAGCATTGACAGCGGTCTGTAGGCTGTTTTATCGAAAGCCGGCTTCCCGGGTTTTAACAATGGCACAACCAGAGTTTACCTCGTGGTCTCAGGGAGTCTGCCTCCTTGCTTCACTAGATTATAGCGTTCCACCAGCCGGGGTCCAAGCACCACCACATACATAGAAAAAAATTAGACTGGTAAGCAGTTGGTTCCGGGGTTTTTATTCCTAGCCATTGATTTAATGGTGGCCCTGACTTCATGTAGTTCTATATCCCTTCCCAGGGAATCTGCCTCCTCATCGGATATGGTCGGTAGAGTCAGAGCCCCTAAAATGAATCGATGTCTGCATCCGTGCCGGACATCCTGCTACGATATAGAGCGGCATCATAATCGTGGAATGCCCTATTAATAACTTGTTGCCGAAAGAGCGTTGGAGTGTGCTCTTCCCTAAGTTCCAGGATGACTGACCCCCTTTTGGCAGGATTAGCCAACCATGCTAGGAGTGCCCCAGTATGGTCTCTCTCTACATGTGCTCGAATCATGTAAAGCATTGCAGTCTTTCAACTTGCTCTGCCACTTTTTCTTAAGCTTCCAGCAATGTCTCCTGAAGTTCCCTATGTTCTGGTCTATTTTTCTCGATCTCCCTCAACTTTTGTTCTGCGGCCAATGTCTCCCGTATAAGGGTCCTGAGAATTCCTGCTGCTTCAGAGATACACCTACCCCTAACCACTACTTTGAAGGCATCCCATACTACAAGTGGGCTCAATGCCGTACCTTCGTTCTCTGCAAAGTATTGCTCTATGGTCGTTCGTATGTCGGACAGAAAAACTGGGTCCTCTAGGGATTCTGTTTTTAGTCGCCAAGTGGGGATACACGACCTAGTTCATGTCCAATGGAATCCCAACAGGAGGGTATTATGATCAGAGATTGTTCTAGCTAAGTACTCACTAGTTATGATGAGGTCATGTACATCAGGCATACAAAGGATAGCATTGAACCGGCCGTGTAGATCATGTAGGTGTCAGAAAAATGAATAGTCTCTTTCTTCTGGGTGTAATGTTCTCCACGAGTCAATGGGACCCCATTGGAACTGCCAGCTTCTCAATGCTTCAGCTACTCTGACGGTTGGGGACTCCCTCAGGGACGGGTGGGAGCAGACGAAGTCAATGTCAGCAACACAATTGTAATCTCCTCCCAGGATTACCGATCCCACTAGATATGGTGCCAATGTTCTGGAAAGGGTTGCTAGGAATGAGATTTGGTCCATATTTGGGCCATAGAGACTCCCAATTGTCATATCCCGACCATCTAATTTACCAGTTACCACTGCGTAACGTCCCTCGGGATTGACTAGGTGGCCAGCACACTGAAAGGGAACCCCTGGTTTAATCCACACCAACACTCCTCTGACAAAGGCTGAGTAGTCTGTATAGAAGCCTGACCTCTCCACCTACGCTGTAGAGCGGCCCCCTCTTTGGCAGTTGTATGTGTTTCCTGCAGCAGGGCAATGTGGACCCCCCTCCTAGCAAGATAGGCATATACTTTATGTAGTTTAGACATGGAGTTTATCCCTCTAACATTCCACGAGAGACATTAAAATTTTACGGTGGGTGCCATGTGTGAATTGGTGTCGTCTGTCCCCCCTCCCCTGGGTCACTCATTAGTCTACTCCTGGATGTTTCTAGTGATATGCCTAAATTGTACTCTGCTTGCCAGGCATGTCCAAGCCCCAAATGGAAAACAAACAAACAGTAAAAACCCCAACTTCGTCTCCCAGGACAGGTAATAGTCCAGGTCCCAGCCAAACACAATACCAATGGGTATCTATTCCCGGGAGTACCTGCGAAACTGCAACAGGGGGTGAAAGAAAGTGGCCAGTGATCATGCAGAACATCCCAGCCCGGTTACTCAACCAAAATGCTAACTTGTATTTAATGTACCCATTTATTGGTGGACATTCTAAGAGGAATACAAAACTTTCTGTCAAGAAAGGCTGCTTCACATAAGGAGCCAAACCAGCATTGAATGTGGCAACAGCCTAGAACAGCAACAGCCTAGACATAGTATTAACCATAAAACCAAGAGGACCTGAGCCTGGGGACAAACCAAGATCCAAACCAGATTCTCAGTATGAAAACACAGAATACTCAATGAACCACTACCCTATGTGTGGCAGAAATGATGAGAGAATGAAAACAGTGAGAGATGCCCTACCGTGGCCAAAGAGGCAGCTATCTCAATCACAATTGCAGTGATTTGACTCACTTCTTCACAGATCCTAAACTAGCACTCAAAGCATCTACAAAAATATGCACCTGAGAACGAATCGGACATCAAGGCCCGAGAAAACCAGTTTGATGAAAATGATTAAGGTTGGAGATGGGGCAGCCTAACTGAACTTCATTTACTAATGCGACAATACCTCACTTCATAGTCGAGACGTGGCCAGCTGAAAGCGGCTCATATGGGGATCAAATCAACTATGCGAGCACCTCTTTCTTTGACTTTAGCCCCATCAGAATAGAGATATGGCTTTAGCTGCTCTTCCACGATGGCCCTTGGGCGAAGCGATTGCGGCTGGCCCCTCTGTACTTCTGCCTAGGGATGCCCGGCCCCTCTGGGCAAGTTGCCCCATATGGTGCCACAGACTGAGACTGTCCGTTAATGTCCAGGCCACCCACTGACCTTGAGCTGTGGGAGTACCGCCTGGCTGGTTCCGATACAGGCCCCAATACCTTTGCTAGCGGGCCTGGTTGAATGTTCCTAGGTTTTGGGATAACTGGGGAGGACTGTTTCTTCAACAAGTTGGTTTAGTTGAAGTGGGTGGGGGTTTTGTTGATGTTTTCCTATTACCCTACAAGACGAGGCCTGAGAGATCTATTGCTTTACTGTGGCTGGAACCAGACATCCTCCTGGGTGTACCTGTGGCCCCAAGAGAGATAATGCTATAATGAAGAGTACTTCACTTTTGACCATCTGTCCCGTGCGCTCTCTGATCATGCCCTTGTCCTGACTCTGGATCTGATGGAAGAAGGCACCAGTGCCTTTGGCTGGCGGCTTCCACTGAATGCCCTCATGGACCCTATATTCCGGGCAGACACCAAAAAAGCTATTCTTGAGTATTTTTCCATTAATACAGGATCTGGGACTTCCCTGGGGCTGCTGTGGGAGGCCTTTAAAGTCTATATACGTGGCAGTGTGTATGGCTACCCAGAGGGGGGTGCTGAGAGACCTGCAGAGGCAACTGACCTGCCTTTAGGGGAAGCTGGGTGAGCTCAATTCAAGTTATATAGCTACTGGCGATATATAGGTATACTTGAACAGTATCACTGTAAGCCATCAGAATACCAGGATGAGGTGGACAGAGAGACGCATTATTTGCATAAGGAGGCTGCCACTAGACATTATGAGGAGGGAGATATAGCTAGCAAAACCTTTGCATCGCTGCTACGAGCCACACAGACTAGTCCATACCTTACTTAGATCTTAGACGAAGCGCAACAACCCCATTAGCTGGGGTCGTGACACGGTATTACTCTCAGTTATATAGCTCAAGTTCCACGCTTACTTCCAGTTTGCTCAAAGAGTATCTTAACACCATTTAACTGCTATGGCTGGACGAGGCGCACAGACAGTACCTTGACCTACCCTTTGAGGAGGAGGATATAGTGCAGGCGATACGTGGTAAGGCACCTGGCCTGGATGACCTGATGATCCAATTTTATAAAGAGTATGCTAATAGTTTGGCCCCACACCTTAGGGCTATGTATGAGGAGGCATGGCGCACCAGTGTTCTGCCATCAACTCTTCATGAGGCACTCATAGTGACTATACTTAAGCCACCACGTGACAAACCGGTCACTACATGTAGACAATAAGATCCTGGCGCATATCATCATGGATAGACTGCTGCCATTCCTTCCCAGTATAGTACGGCCAGACCAATCTGGCTTTGTGCTGGGAAGATCCACCATCCAAAACCTGTGGGCCCTGTTTCCTGTGTTGTGCACCTTGACCCCTGGCCTGAGGGCCCCTGCTGTTTTTCTTGACGCAACTAAGGCCTTTGATTCCTTAGAGTGGCCATGACTCTTCTCATTACTAAAACGAATAGGCCTCAGCAGAAGGTTTCTCCGATGGATCCAGCTGCTTTACGCTGCACCGACGGCCTGCCTTCGGGTGAATGGCGAGGTCTCGCCAGCCTTTTCAATCAGCAGGGGCACGCAACAGGGCTGTCCGTTGTCTCCAATTCAAACTAGCTTTTATGGACCTCACTGTGGTCTTTGACCGAGTGAACCGCTGCAAACTCTGGAAACTCAAGGGAGAGCTCGGGGTGGATCCAGCAATAACCAATACCCAAATGGTCCCTACACTCTAACACTACCGCAGTAGTTAGATACACACAGGAGGGGAAAACCACGGATAATTTTAACTGCTCTAGTGGGGTCAGACAAGGTTGTATATTAGCGCCGTTCCTGTTTACACTATACATTAATGGTCTTGACTCTGCCCTGACAGCCTTAGAAGCTGAGGATAGGCCCAAGACCGGTCTCCGTTTTGTTATATGCGGATGATGCAGTACTCCTTGCACGTACCCCGAAGGGCTTGCAGCTTTTATTAGACGGGTTTGCGACTTTTATGGATACGATGGACTTGTCCTCTAATCTAACTAAATCCTATATAATGGAAATTGGGAAGAAGTGCAGGAAGCCTAATACATACACAGTAGGCACACACAGTCTAGGGAAAGTACCAGCCTTCTCATATTTGGGTATTTTATTTGATGAGAAATTGAGTTTTAAACACTTACTAGAGGAGAAGTGTTTTGGAATGACAAGGTCTACTGGAGCAATTGCAAACTGTGCTCACAGCTTAGGCAACTGGTCACCTGTGACAATTTTAAAGTTATACAACTCCTTCTGTAGTTCCAAAGTTTTATATGGTAGTGAGGTATGGGGATATAAGGTGGTTAATAAATTACAAACTGCAGAAAACAGATATTTTAGGTGCTTGCTGAAAGTTCCTCATAGTACCCCTGCGTACTCTGTACATGAGGAATTGGGGTCCAAGTAAATTTCTGATATGGTGGCTGTGAAACCCCTCCTGCGTTGGGTGAAGATTTGGTCCAACGAGGAGGTAATCCAGGACTGTCTGTCCCTTGATTATGCGTTAAAAATCCCGTGGTTAAAATATGTAAAGGATACCCTCACCACATTAGGACGAGAAGATCTGTTCACTAATTATGACAAGGTGGGATCTCAGGAAAAAGCGGCTATTAAAGATTTGTTTTTTAAACATGTCACTGCACACTCTGAGGATAGTGAGCTCAGGAAATCCACGGTCAGAGAACACATTTTAGTAAAGTCAGTGCAGGGCATGGAACCCTATTTATCCCTTATAACAAGCGCACATGATAGATTTTTAATTACACGTTTTAGATTGAACTTATTTCATCACTTGCTGGCCTTACCCCCTGGCTTTACGGTACACGCAGAACATAGAGGACCCGTGGCTGCGACAATAGGTCTCCACAGGACACCTTACATTTTGTCCTCCTTTGGCCTTACTACTCTTACCCGGGACGCGTGTTTCTTAAGGGGCTTTTAAGAAAGCTCAGATTCAGGCAGGCACGCTTATTGTTTTCACAACTTTCATCAGATGTTTTTACACTTTTTTGTGTTTCTAACTTTTTAAGATCTGTTTTAAAGATAAGAACCACTAGAGGTGTTTGAAGGTCACAGGAGTATCTGCCAATTTTGTACTATGTGAATTCGTTTTAAAAGTGTTGAATTGTGGGTTTATTTTTAGGATCAGGTGCAGTTTTATATGTTAAATTAATGTTAAATCAGGATTTTAATGATCATACTTTTTAAATTGAAGTAAAGGCTGTTGGAAGTATCATGAATTAAGACACCAAGGGAGATAATAATATTTCATGGATCTCGTGCTGTTTTAATGACACACTTGGTTGTTTTATGGAAAATGTTTACAGTTGATGTATGTGTAGCCCAAACTGTCTATTATGGTCATATTTTTATATGCCGAATAAAGATTACTATTATTATTATTAGCCATTCTATTTGCAATAGCAGCCATGCATCATGCTGCACGTGGGCTGTACTTTAGGACACGGGGCTTGTAGTGTTGATGTATGGTGATGGTGTATGTCAGGGAGCCGTCCATTAACCTACGGCTAAAAGTGTGGGAATGCATTTGATTTAAATCAGTTATCTTCCCTCTAACGGCAGCAATGCTTCCATTTGCCATTGATTTTCCCCTCAGATTGGCGGACCCTATGGTTAAGTACCTGGGGATCAGGGTGAATAGAGACATCGGGGAACCGTGGTGACAAAATTATGGATGGGCCATGGCCTGGGCGGAGGAGTGGATACCTCGTTGGGTCGGCCTGCTACTCTCCATGGCCGGGAGAATAGCGATTGCCAAAATGATCCTGCTCCCCAAGTTCTTGTACCTTTTTATCAATTTCCAGCTGCTGTTAACGTGGGCCTATTAGGAGAAACTTCGATCAATACTCATCATTCTGGCTTGGGGTGGTAGACAGCCGCGATTGGCATGGGAACTCCTGACTCTGCCGTTTGACCAGGGAGGCATGTATGCCCCGGATATGAATCTTTACTATATTTGCACACAAGCACAGTTTGCTTACCAGTTGATACACCCAGTGCCTTTCACTCCACATGTGGCTGTTGAGCAGGATGATATTGCACCATGCCCCCTAAACGTGGCAATCTGCATGACCCCGACTTGCTCAAATGGTGATACAGACACGGTGGGCTGCATGATTTGAGCTTGGGCTGGGGTCTGCAGAAGGGTGCGTCTGCCAACTCTGTATTCACCTGCACTACTACTGGCACAGGATCTGGCTCTGCCCCCATGCTGGAGGACATAGGGTGCAGACAAGCACGCTGTCTCCAGTTGACAACTATGGGGGACCTCAACCCAATCACTACCTTCTTGGACCTGGCACGCTGAGAGCTACTGTGAAATGCACACCCGTGGATGTCATCCTCTTTTACTGCCTGCGCAGTGTGTGCAAGCTGGCACAAGCGTCGTTTCCTCAAGAGCTGGCCTTGCTCCACGCACTGGATTTACTGACTGCGATCTCCCCAAAGAAACTCATCACCAGGCTCTACACCACAGTGCATGGGACGGCTTCCGTCACTGTGTCCAGGGCGCAAGCAAAATGGCAGCGGGGCTTAGGTGCAGAAATAACAGACTGACAGTGGCAATATTGCGGCTACCAAATGGGTGCACTATCCCCAAACTACAGGCTATGCCTTATCCATGTTAAATAATTTAACAGGCTATATCGAACGCCCCTCCAATTGCATAGAATGAAGCTCCTTACAGACACGGGGTGCATGCGCTGTGGTGCAGCCGATGCCGTATACCTCCACCCCAACCTGGGACTATTGGGAGACTGTCTGTAAGGTAATTGGAGGCATCACTGGCACAACACTATCCATCACCCCTATGGTGGGTCTACTGGGAAACATTGCAGATATACCACCGGGGGTGCGTAGGCTTGCTGTTATTCTGCTACTCTTGTGAAACGCCTATTAGCGCGCAATTGGGAAGGGAAAGCTGTACCCGAGATAGATGATTGGCTCGCAGACACAGCATACTGCCAGAACCAATAAACAGAGTATTGCGTATTGGTGCAGGCAGCTAGCAGACCACGTGATATATGGTCCCATCTCAACCTTTACCTGGCAGCGCGCTCTGCATGACGGCACAACAATGAGACACAGCTGGATGGAGCTGGGGATGTTGGCTATGAACGCTAAACCATGGGGGAAGGGAACTGTGGGGCTGCCCCAGGAGGTATGCTTGGGACAGAGGACTGAGTCTCCCGCTCCACCCACGAAGAGGAGGGAGACTCTTGACACATTACTGGGGGGGGGGCAACATAAACTACTAGGCACACAAAAGGTACAATTACTTGAAGACCTTGAACCAGCAGTATTTCATCAAAGCATGTACACAATGTGTGGTATCTGCTTGTATTTGATTGTTGCTTCACTTAATTTCATCAAAATAAATTAAAATTATGTAAAAATAAAACAATTGCCGTGATTTCCCAATAAAAGGTATTGCATGCTTGATTCAGGACTTATGATTCTCCCTGTGTGGCATTCTGGAGTATCCGATACCCAAACTTGATGGGTTTGTAAGTAGCGAGTCCTTTGATACTGTTTCTGTCCTGATGAAGCTCTCAAATATTTTTTTCAACGGTGAAACACGTCACACCATTCTCATTATGTGGAGTACACTCTCCTATTTTTAACTTTGCAATTAGATCAACTCTTACTGAAGAGTTAGATTGTTTTCCATATGTGGTTTTATCTGTTTCTTTCAGTAAGGCCTACTGACCTTTGACTGCTACATTGAGTAACACTGATGTTACTGTTGATGATTCTTTTCCATAGTCAGTAACATGTAGTTGTGTCAGTATAAAGCAGAGTGCCACCATATCCCTGATAGGAAGAGGTTGCCAATAAGAAGTAGTAAAAGGAACAGATGCTTCTTTCATACTTTTTACTGTGCCTTCCACACACAAGAAGATGCCAATGATTAGGCAAGCAGTCTTTGGTTAATATTTGGCTTTTGACTGCATGATGTGGCCATAGGTTTTCCTCGTACTTTGCACATAATCAGTTTAGCAGTCATCAAGTTTTAACTTCTTAAGGACAAAATCACCTCTCCTCAATCATACTTTGCACAGAAGGGGCCTGACTGATACTAAGTGTGCTTCATTTAGGCTCTAAGATTTCTTTGTATATATCATGAATAGATTAGGGTAACCATACCTCCTCACTCGCTCTCCTCGCTTATAGTTTGTCTTCTGATCCAAGGTCAGGTTTATATATATCCAGGTTTGAGGTTGGGAAAAGGTTTACATAGGACGCTTAGATCATTAATTCCTTTTAACTCTGATATAATAAAATATGAGTCTGAAGACATGAAATCTTCCAATTTAGCTTGGTGTCATGTTATAAGGTGAATTAGCAAAACAACAAGCATGACAATCTCGAAACACCACAAAGATTTGTGAAAGATAAGTTGGCCTTTCAAACTGAACACCTCTGGCATAACATATATAGACACAATCATGAAGAAATGTAGAGAAAACAGACAAATTTAACCTAAACCTGCTAATACCCAGATTTACAGTGGAGGTAGACTGTATGAACTTGAAACTTAGCTTATGAGCAAATTTATGCTTAATAAAAATTAACTATGTTTATTGACTCACATTTCTTGCTTAGCCTCGACAGATGTCTTCCTTTTCACTCCAAGCTAGCTCATGAGACTTCCAGATTCTATGAAGTTTACAGTATGGACTGGTAACCACCTCTCATCTTCTTTCTGTATCCCTTATGACTTCAGTTGATTAACATCTATCTAATGCAAAACTCCCTACCAGACTGCTTGTTCAAATCATACTTGTTTTGGGAATATCTCTTATTGCTTCCATTGCCCTGTATAATTGCCACCCTTGGTAATCTTGGATTTTTGGGAAGTGTCGTGGAGCTTTATGTCTTATT
The DNA here is from genome assembly GCA_963921515.1 of Calotriton arnoldi. Classification (NCBI taxonomy): domain Eukaryota; kingdom Metazoa; phylum Chordata; class Amphibia; order Caudata; family Salamandridae; genus Calotriton; species Calotriton arnoldi. The sequence goes on along the minus strand of CAWUFW010005089.1, from coordinate 1,156,637 downwards.
GTTGAACGACACAGGTAGCAGTAGCACTCTGCTGCAATTTTGTTAATTTAGTTCTCAGGCTTCCTGCAGAACTGAGAGTGCTGCTCTGCATTGCTGGAGTTGCCAAGAATAGATTGGCTTCAAAGATATTACAGTACAATACAATACAAAATCATCGACCAATATCATATGGAAACCCCAGATAAATGGAAGACTAAATAAAAAGTATTCTCCATATTCAGAAAAATTGTGTAAAACAAATTGTTTTCTGCGGTTCTTGCGAGAGAGTGAGTGTTATGAGTGTGGATGAGTGTAGTTTTGAATGAGTGATGATTCAAGTGGGGTGGCTATTTTTTATATTTATGGATGTATAGTAATGATTTAATTTATGTATTGTATTGTTTGGTAGGCCAACAAATTGAATATTGATTGTGATCTATGAAGTATAGAAATATAATTGATGTACAAATAATGGATGATGTGGTTTTAAAAAACATGACAAAAGAAAAATGTGATGGAAAAAAGAAAATTGAATTGTAATATACCTGGGTCTGTGACTTTGTTGGATATACTCCATTTATTGATGTAGATAGGTAATTGGGAATATCTCATTCTTGTTTGATGTTTTATTTCCCCCATGTTCCTGGACCTTAAATTACATTTTAGGGGTGCCCTTTATGGTTAGTTTGTTCCTCACAAAGGCTCTGCCTGAACACTCTCATTAAGGGTTTGTCACTAGCATTTTGTGACCCCAGACATGCTGGGGCCAGGACAAGGAGGAGGGGGGTGCCTGGCAACTCAGGGGGTGGAAACCTCTAGAAGCTTCCTCTACCTCAAAGTGGGCACAAGGTATAAATATTGGACCTCAGACCCCAACTCTTCAGTGCACTTCCAGCCTGTGCTGATTTGTTGCCGTGCTGCCCTCTTCTCTTGCCTGAGAGAGAAGGACTGGATCTGTAACCTGCACCCAGGACCACCAGAGTGACTCCAAGCACTCTGCAACTGTGAGTCCTACCTTGCAAAGTGGTGCCCCCCCCCCAGTCCTTGTCCCTTGGAAGTGGGCCTGAAGGTGCTCTGCCAGCCCATCTGTGGACTCAGCATAGCTAATGCATCTCCTCTGCTGTGTGGTAAAACCCTGAGCTGAACCAACACATTGCCTCTGCTGCACAGACTTTCTCGTCGTGAGGACTTCATATCGCCGCCGTAGCCTCATTGAAACCGTTGCTGCTCAACGCATCCTGGATGCAGGCCCTTGCATCGCAAGTCCCTCGTCGACGGCATCCTTGACAATGACATAGGACTCTGCACCCAAACCCCACCGTTTCTTCAGAACAAGCCGGTGCGCAACGCATCTCTGACCCGCACCTCACATCACCGCAACTGTGCGACGCATCCTCGATGAGGGACTTCACGACGCTCCGCCAGCAGTATTTAAGGTACTTGTGTTCAGTGGGCCTAATTGGGTCCCTGCAGCTAGCCTGTGGTCCATCGTGGACGGCCTGAACTTGTGACCTTGTCCCGGTCCAACGCGACCAGATATCCACATATGGTGCTTTGTGCTTTTTGGCGCTATTTTCACTGAAACCTTTAAACGTGCATATCTCTGGTTCTACTGATGAGATTTTTAGAGTTTTAGTCTTATTGTAGTTATTAAAAATTACTGGATTTTTCTAGGGTGGTGTGGAATCCTTCTTGTGTGGTGTTTCCACATTATTACTGTTTGAAGTTTTACACAAATACTTTAATGATAAATATCAAAGGGAGAGATAGGAAAAGTACTGGAGCCAGTTCACTTCCCCTAGTATGTATGTAGAAATCAAAAGGAACTAGCTCTGGAGTAGGTGCTCCTAGCGTTTGTATGTGTTGAGAAGAAAACACTTTATGTTTTGAAAAAAGCCCTCACTCATCAACCTAGTTGGTGATATGCTTCATCATCGGGCCCCACCCAAGGTGCCGAGTGCACCTCGGGTGTGCTACGACACCTGGATACAGCGGAGCGGCAGTAGCGGTCGGTGGTAGGAGTGCCGGCCGGGCGGTGACGTGGGGCGGGGGAGGGGCAGGGTGGGGGGTAGTAAACCACGGATTACGGCCGAATACAGGTAAGTAAACATTTAAATAAATAAAATGAATTTCGTTGTGAGCGCTGCATCGCCAAATGCCTACTAGTACAGCCTAGGCCCCCAACCTGGCGTTCCCTTAGGGAACCCTCCAGGCTCTGAGACTGGGTTTCAGGTACCTTGGGACACTGCCCACACTCACTCCTTCTCCACTGAGACAGGACGTGAGCCCCTACACCCCTCCCACTACACCGGGACCTAGCTGGGCTACTCTGAACCTCTCCCACCATCCATACAGGTCTGGAAGACACCTGAGCCACCTCTTTTAGGATCACTCCCAAATGCCTCTTCAGACCCTCTGGAATCCACCAAGAGGTCTCCCTCCAACACAAGCTCCCTGGAATCAGAGAACTCACACTCCACCGGGTGTTGGCATAGCTCTGGAAAACAGGGACTTAAAATATGCTCTCCAGCAAATGAATCACACAGCCCCCCACAGTTGTTAACCAAGCTACTCTTTGCCTCACCATCCAGTGCCTCACACAAGTACCCCACACCACTCTCCTGAGATTGGTGACAGTGTCTGACTGTCTCTGTCACTCAACCCACACTCTTCTGGGCGGTTTCCACACTCACACACCAGGACTTCTACCATGGGGGAACCCCTCTCCCTGCACCTCTCATCTAGAGTCAGTAGAGTGTCCCTCCCACCACTAGGAATATGATCCCATGTGTCAGTTCCCCAAGCTTCTTCAGGGACACTGCACACCACTGGAGCTACCTCATAAACCTAAACCCCCTGGTGTATGTTAACCCCCTCCCTCAAGTCAGGCGCCACATCTCTGGGTGTGTGTACTTCTCCCTCAGCACCAGATAACACAATTTGGCTGCCACCATCTGAGCTGGTCTCCACCTCCAACTCTGCAAAGCTCACTTCCTGAGCTACACACATCTCCTTTTGCTGGGCTGAGACACTCATGGCCTCAAGCCTCTCGAGCTCCTCATCAAGCTCCCTCATTCTCAGCTCATATGCCAAGATCAACTTCTTTTCCTCCAAAGCGAAAGCGTTCTTGCTCTCTTCTGCCCTCCTTTCGCTCTCAAAAAGCAATTTCTTTTCTTCCAAGGCATAAGCTCTCCTTCTCTCCTCTGCCTTGGCCTGGAGCCTCATGACCTCCAGCTCATGCTCTCTGACCCTTTGAATTTTCCTCCAGCTCCTCTGGGGAAAAACTCCTACCGTAATGGTTGCTGCCGGCCCTAGGGGCTGCTCCTCCCACAGGCAAATCCTGTGATCCAAAATCATTCCCTTGGCCATCCTCATCCACCTCTACATTCCCTGTCTCCTCAGCCTGTTTGGCTCCCCACCAGGCCCTTAAGGCCTTCTGCAGCTCCTCCTTCTGGCGCTGCTCTTCATGGGACATCCCAAACTTTTGCAAAATTGTTTCAGTTGATCTACTTTGTAGGTAAGCAATGCCTCAATACCAAACTCCAATTCTGCAATCTCACTGGCTGGATTACCCTTCTGAGACATGATGCGCGGATTCTTTAAGGGTCACTCAAAAATAGAACCCAAAAATAAAACACAGTATGTGGCTGCGTAGTGGTCTGCGCTAAACTAGTGATGTACACCAATCACTGTGGGTCAAGTACAAATACAAGCTCAAATCCTTACCGCTGACCACCAATGTTAGAACTGGGGGTCTCTAGTTGGCAGAGGCAGGTACCTTTGACCAAATAGGGACCCTTGCTTCTAGTCAGGGTAAGGGGGAAACACACTGTAGATAACCCCTGCTCACCCCCTTGGTAGCTTGGTACGAGCAGACAGGCTTATCCCCAAGGCAATGTGTAAAGTATTTGCACCAACACCCACAGTAACACAGTGAAACACCACAAATGGACACCACACAGGTTGTTATATAAATATAGATATCTTTATCTAAATTAGGAAAGACCAAAACGACAAAAATTCCGACATACACAATTAATCTGTTCTTTTAAAAGTTCTTCTGTAGGTTCTGTACTTCTTTAGGCAAATATCGTGGGATTAACAGTTCAGTCTCAGGGTTAAAAGGAAAACGTGTGCTGAGACTGTATCCCCCTTAACCATCAAGTGAAACATCACTAGCACTGGCACTGATCTCCCTGTAAAGTAGACTACTTCGTGATCAAGAGGAATCTCTGCCAAAGAAGATCAGCTGAAGAAACTGAGGAGAAGAACTGCCCTTGCTGTGTGTCTGGGGCTGGTCTGCAGTTTGCTGTTTGTACTAAAGAGAGGACAAGGGACTTTGCTGTGTGCTGTGTCCCCCCTGCTTGCAACAAGGACTTTGCTGTGTGCTGTGTCCTGAAGAAGAAGTCTTCAAGGGCCTGAGAAGAGCTGGCCTCCTGTGCGGAAACTCAGGGATATAAAAGTTTCCAAGAACGTCATCAAACCGCTGTCTGCGTGTGTCTGCACCCAGCCTGTGGCAGTCGTGAAGTTATCAGTGCTTCCAAGTGCTTCAAATCCCCAGTTTGCCCTGTGACGCTGTGTGCGTGTGTCTGCACCCAGCTGTGAGAGCCTTCATGCCCCGTCACCACGGCTGGCCCGAGTCGTCAGCGAGATCGTTATCGGAGGAAGAGAAAGCCGTGCCGTGATCGTCGGTTGCAGGACGTTCCCTGGCAACCGGGACGCATCCACGAGGCAGTGCTGCTGCGAAGGGAGCTGCTCAGCGGGACGTCATCGCCGAGCCGGAGAGTGAAGCCGCGCCCGAACCAAGAAGGGTTGTCCCGATCCTCCCTGGCCGCGTTATCGAAGGGAGATCCCCCCCAGTCCGAGGACTGCCACGAGAAAGTCACCTCTGCAGGTAAGACTCGGATCCACGATCGGAGCCTGCGATCGAGACTGCTACGTGTTGCATTGCTCTAGGTGGGGTGTGGGCCTGCAGGGAGCTGTCGAGTGGAAACCTGCCGACGAAGCTTCCTTCCCGGGTGTTCCAAACGTGCCATACTTGCCCGGGTGAGACCCGCAATACCGGGGGCCTGTTTTAAGCATCTTTTTGGTCCCGAGGGGACCCGGGGCAAGTTTAACAGAGGCTGACAACAGAGGAAGCCTCGTGTGGGCAAAGCGGATTTTAAGCGCAAGAGAGGCACCGCGCACCGGTACTGAGTAATTTGTGCTGACAACTGGACGGTGCAGGTGCTTAGGAGATCAGTGCTAGTGATGTTTCACTTGATGGTTAAGGGAGATACAGTCTCAGCACACGTTTTACTTTTAACCCGGAGATTGAACTGTTAATCCCACGATATTTGCCTAAAGAAGTACAGAACCTACAGGAGAACATTTAAAAGAACAGATTAATTGTGTATGTCGGAATTTTTGTCGTTTTGGTCTTTCCTAATTTAGATAAAGATATCTATATTTATATAACAACCTGTGTGGTGTCCATTTGTGGTGTTTCACTGTGTTACTGTGGGTGTTGGTGCAAATACTTTACACATTGCCTTGGGGATAAGCCTGTCTGCTCGTACCAAGCTACCAAGGGGGTGAGCAGGGGTTATCTACAGTGTGTTTCCCCCTTACCCTGACTAGAAGCAAGGGTCCCTATTTGGTCAAAGGTACCTGCCTCTGCCAACTAGAGACCCCCAGTTCTAACATTGGTGGTCAGCGATAAGGATTTTAACATGTATTTGTACTTGACCCACAGTGATTGGTGTACATCACTAGTTTAGCGCAGACCACTACGCAGCCACATACTGTGTTTTATTTTTGGGTTCTATTTTTGAGTGACCCTTAAAGAATCCGCGCATCATGTCTCAGAAGGGTAAACCAGCCAGTGAGATTGCAGAATTGGAGTTTGGTATTGAGGCATTGCTTACCTACAAAGTAGATCAACTGAAACAATTTTGCAAAAGTTTGGGATGTCCCATGAAGAGCAGCGCCAAGAAGGAGGAGCTGCAGAAGGCCTTAAGGGCCTGGTGGGGAGCCAAACAGGCTGAGGAGACAGGGAATGTAGAGGTGGATGAGGATGGCCAAGGGAATGGTTTTGGATCACAGGATTTGCCTGTGGGAGGAGCAGCCCCTAGGGCCGGCAGCAACCATTACGGTAGGAGTTTTTCCCCAGAGGAGCTGGAGGAAAATTTAAAGGGTCAGAGAGCATGAGCTGGAGGTCATGAGGCTCCAGGCCAAGGCAGAGAAGAGAAGGAGAGCTTATGCCTTGGAAGAAAAGAAATTGCTTTTTGAGAGCGAAAGGAGGGCAGAAGAGAGCAAGAATGATTTCGCTTTGGAGGAAAAGAAGTTGATCTTGGCATATGAGCTGAGAATGAGGGAGCTTGATGAGGAGCTCGAGAGGCTTGAGGCCATGAGTGTCTCAGCCCAGCAAAAGGAGATGTGTGTAGCTCAGGAAGGGAGCTTTGCAGAGTTGGAGGTGGAGTCCAGCTCAAATGGTGGCAGCCAAATTGTGTTATCTGGTGCTGAGGGAGAAGTACACACACCCAGAGATGTGGCGCCTGACTTGAGGGAGGGGGTTAACATACACCAGGGGGTTCAGGTTTATGAGGTAGCTCCAGTGGTGTGCAGTGTCCCTGAAGAATCTTGGGGAACTGACACAGGGGTTCATATTCCTAGTGGTGGGAGGGACACTCTACTGACTCTAGATGAGAGGTCCAGGGAGAGGGGTTCCCCCATGGTAGAAGTCCTGGTGTGTGAGTGTGGAGACCGCCCAGAAGAGTGTGGATTGAGTGACAGAGACAGTCAGACACTGTCACCAATCTCAGGAGAGTGGTGTGGGGTACTTGTGTGAGGCACTGGATGGTGAGGCAAAGAGTAGCTTGGTTAACAACTGTGGGGGGCTGTGTGATTCATTTGTTGGAGAGCATATTTTAAGTCCCTGTTTTCCAGAGCTATGCCAACACCCGGTGGAGTGTGAGTTCTCTGATTCCAGGGAGCTTGTGTTGGAGGCAGACCTCTTGGTGGATTCCAGAGGGTCTGAAGAGGCATTTGGGAGTGATCCTAAAAGAGGTGGCTCAGGTATCTTCCAGACCTGTATGGATGGTGGGAGAGGTTCAGAGTAGTCCAGCTAGGTCCCGGTGTAGTGGGAGGGGTGTAGGGGCTCACGTCCTGTCTCAGTGGAGAAGGAGTGAGTGTGGGCTGTGTCCCAAGGTACCTGAAACCCAGTCTCAGAGCCTGGAGGGTTCCCTAAGGGAACGCCAGGTTGGGGGCCTAGGCTGTACTAGTAGGCCATTTGAGGGGGATCTCCTAGTGTCAGGAGAACCTGGAACGTCTGTAAATGGAGCTCCAGTGGTTCTGGTGTCTGGCGGTGCTGCTCCTAAGTGGAGGGTGCAGAAGTCCAGATTGAGGGGTGAGAGGGGGATGTGTTCCCCAGTGGGAGAACCAGTGGGTCAAGGGCCAGCCAGAAGGGCTGAGCCTCCTAGGAGTGACCATGGTGACACCACTTCTGTCCTGGGGGATCTTCGCGCACTGTCAGATGGACAGGGGTCGGGAGATCTGCGCCAGGCAGACTGCCACACAACACGTGAGTCATGTGTTACCCTCGGGGGATACTGTGTGCGTTCCCAGAAGTCCTGGAGTGCCAGGCAAGTGCTCAACCACGGGGTTTAGCCCCAAGGTTGGGAGGCCAGGTTCAGGTGCTGCCTGACCCGGAGGGAAGGATGACTGTAATCAGTGTCCTGACCGGTTTGTCGTCCAGGGGTACCACCCCAGGTGGGAGGGTGCAGCACTCTGGAAGGGGGTGCAGAGGGAGGGATTCCTTGCCTTTGACCCCGGTGCAACCTGAGGGTTTAGACCCTAGGTTGGGAAACCAGTTGCTAGAGAGAGGTCCTGAACTGGTGGGAGAGTTGTGTTCTGAGGGAGGAGAGTGCGGGACCCCAGAAAGGGAGGTAGGGGGAGGAGAGCCTCACCCGTGACCTCTGGTCAGCCTGAGGGTGCAGACCCTGGGCTGGTGGGCCAGTGTAAGGATGCCATACCTGACTTGGCAGGAGGGAAAGTGGAGAAAAGGTGCCAGGCACCTGGGGCTACTGCCCCCCACTTTCTGACGCCACAGAGGTTAGAGAGGCCTGACAGGCATGAGGCCTGGCTCTCACCACTGACAGCTGTCAGTGGCCACTGTGGCTGGTTGTCCAGGTGGACAGAGTTGCCCCTGGGGGGGCTGGAGTCACACCTTGGGGGTGGACTGGGCCACACCGCTGTGTTGGCCAGGTAGGTACTGTCTACCAGTGCGGACACATCTGTGAGCAAAGTAAGCTTAGGCGCTGCACAGATGGGGTCCCCAGGTGAGGAGAAGGGTCCCCCATGGTTTGGCTTAGTGAGCCCTGAGAGTATGGATAGAGGGATCCAACTGGGTTCAGGAAGGCGTAGAACAGGAATAGACCTCTGCTATTCGGGCCAGGTTCCATGTTCTGTCGCCCCAAGCAGGAAATCCCATCGAGGTATCGATTGGTCTACCCTGGATTTAGGCTGGAAGGGGGTTGTGTTGGAAATGGCCCTTTTTGCAGGGTTATTCCTGAACTTTTTGCTTCTTCCTCCTTTGTTTTTCCTGACCTGTGGGTGTTGGCTATAGAACTCTGGGCATTTTACCACTGCTGATCAGTGCTAAAGTGCATATGCTATCTGTGTAAATTGATATTGTGATTGGTTATCCATGATTGGTATATTTGTTTTACCAGTAGGTCCCTAGTAAAGTGCACTGAGTGTGCCAGGGCTGGTAACTCAAATGCTACTAGTGGGCTTGCAGCACTGATTGTGCCACCCACATGAGTAGCGCTGAAAAGAGGTCTCAGGCCTGCCACTGCAGTGCCTGTGCACAGTTTGTTAACTGCCATGTTGACCTGGCCAGTGTACCCACTTGCCAGGCCTTACCCTTTCCTTTTCTTACACATAGGTCTCCCCTATGGTAGGCCCAAGGTACCCCCCTGGGCAGGGTGCAGTGTATGTGAAAGGTAGGACATGTACTAGTGTGTGATAGTGAAATACTGCCAATTTCGTTTTTCACTATTGAAAGGCTATCTTGCCCATAGGACAGAATGGGGAATGCTGTGTAACATGTTTACCTGCATATCTTCCCATAGGAGTGAGATAGAAACTTGGAGTCTGGTATCCCTGAACTCAGAATTTAATAACACATCTTTTAGTAAAGATGGTTTTTAAATTCTGTGTTTGAAAATAGCACTTTTAGAAAGTGGCTGTTTTCTTGTTCAACCTTTCTGTGTGCCTCTGCCTGTTTGTGGCTTGACTGTCTGGCTTGAGAGTGACAGGGGCTGGGGTGGCTCCAGGAGTCTGGATGAGTCAGAACTAGGCTGAATAGACCGACCTGCATTTGGAGTGGTGGGAGGAGTAGCACCTGGGCCTGAATAGGGCTGTGCCTGCCTTCCACAATGCTGGCTCCACCCCCTGCGGTGCGTCTGAAGACCCTGGCCCACATTCACAAAGGAAGAAGTTGTGCACTGGCAGAGTGCACCCAGAACTGGTTTGGACTGGGTCCAGGACCCCCTTACAAATAGAGAACAAAGACTTTTGGGGTATAAATGTAAGAGCTGAAACCCCTGTAAAGTAGACTACTTCGTGATCAAGAGGAATCTTTGCCAAAGAAGATCAGCTGAAGAAACTGAGGAGAAGAACTGCCCTTGCTGTGTGTCTGGGGCTGGTCTGCAGTTTGCTGTTTGTACTAAAGAGAGGACAAGGGACTTTGCTGTGTGCTGTGTCCCCCTGCTTGCAACAAGGACTTTGCTGTGTGCTGTGTCCTGAAGAAGAAGTCTCCAAGGGCCTGAGAAGAGCTGGCCTCCTGTGCGGAAACTCAGGGATATAAAATTTTCCAAGAACGTCATCAAGCTGCTGGGTGCGTGTGTCTGCACCCAGCCTGTGGCAGTCGTGAAGTTATCAGTGCTTCCAAGTGCTTCAAATCCCCGGTTTGCCCTGTGATGCTGTGTGCGTGTGTCTGCACCCAGCTGTGAGAGCCTTCATGCCCCGTCACCACAGCTGGCCCGAGTCATCAGCGAGATCGCTATCGAAGGAAGAGAAAGCCGTACCGTGATCTTCGGTTGCAGGACGTTGCCTGGCAACCGGGACGCATCCACGAGGCAGCGCTGCTGTGAAGGGAGCCGCCCAGCGGGACGTCATCACCGAGCCGGAGAGTGAAGCCTTCCCGGGTGTTCCCAACGTGCCATACTTGCCCGGGTGAGACCCGCAATACCGGGGGCCTGTTGTGAGAAGTCCTCTTATGAGAAAAAGTGGGGGTAACTATAAGAAGCAGATCCTACTCTCCTGCACAATCCCCCCCCCCCAAACGTCAGGACATTAAACTAACCTTGACCAGTTGAGTCTTCATGTTCTAAGTGGAAATATCTGGAGAGTCCATCTGCATTGGCATGGTTACTCCCAGGTCTATGTTCCACTGTATAGTCCATCCCCTGTAGGGAAATGGACCACCTCAAAAGTTTGGGGTTTTCACCCTTCCTCTGTTTTAGCCATAAGAGGGGCTTGTGGTCTGTCTGAACAATGAAGTGAGTGCCAAACTAGTATGGCCTCAGCTTCTTCAAGGCCCAAACCACAGCAAAGGCTTCCCTCTCAATGGCTGACCAACGTTTCTCTCTGGGGGTCAGCCTTCTGCTAATAAAAGCTACTGGCTGATCCTGACCTTCATCATTCAATTGTGATAACACAGCCCCTACCCCCAACTCAGATGCATCTGTTTGGACAATGAATTGTTTGGAGTAGTCAGGACTTTGCAGAATGGGAGCAGTGCACATGGCCTGCTTCAGGTCATCAAATGCCTTTTGACAGCTGACTGTCCACTGAACTTTCTTTGGCATTTTCTTGGAATTTAAGTCATTCAAAGGGGTCACTATGGATCCATATCCTTTGACAAACCTCCTATAGTACCCAGTCAGGCCCAAGAAAGCTCTGACCTGAGTCTGGGTGGTTGGAGCAACCCAGTCCATGATGGTCTGGATTTTGCTCTGCAATGGTTGAACCTGGCCTCCACCCACAAGGTGGCCCAGGTATACAACTTGGCTCTGCCATATCTGGCACTTGGTGGCCTTGATAGTGAGGCCTGCTTTCTGCAGGGCCTCCAAAACATTTCTCAGGTGGACCAGGTGATCCTCCCAGGTGGAGCTAAAGACAGCAATATCATCTAGATATGCTGCACTATAGGCTTCCAAGCCTGTAAGGACTTTGTTCACCAACCTTTGAAAAGTGGCAGGTGCATTCTTCAAACCAAAGGGCATCACCACAAATTGGTAGTGCCCACTAGGGGTTGAGAATGCTGTTTTGGCTTTTGCATCCTCAGCTAGTCTGATCTGCCAGTAGCCAGCTGTCAGGTCAAATGTGCTCAGAAACTTGGCTGAGGCCAAAGTATCTATAAGCTCATCTGCCCTAGGGATTGGATGGGCATCAGTCCTAGTGACTGCATTGAGACCTCTGTAGTCAACACAAAACCTAATCTCTCTCTTACCACCCTGGGTGTGAGGTTTAGGCACTAAGACTACCGGACTAGCCCAAGGGCTATCTGAGGGTTCAATCACACCCAAATCCAACATCTTCTGGACTCCAGTCCTAATGCAGTCCCTGACATGGTCAGGTTGCCTGTAAATCTTATTTTTAACAGGCAGACTGTCCCCAGTGTCCACTTCATGAGTGCACCAGGTTGTCTGACTTGGAGTCAGTGAGAACATATGTCTGAACTGGTTTAGAACTTTTCTGCAATCAGTTTGCTGCTGGCCAGTGAGGCTGCCTGCCAAGGCTACACCATCTACTGAACCATCATCAGGGTTCTGAGAGAGCAGGTCAGGGAGTGGATCACTCTCTTCCTCCTGTCCCTCATCAGTTGCCATGAGCAAGCCCATGTCTGCCCTGTCAACATATGGTTTGAGCCTGTTGACATGGAGCACCCTATGGGGGCTCCTGGGAGTTCAAGGTCCACCAGGTAGGTAACCTCTCCCTTTTGCTCAATAATTGTATGAGGGCCACTCCACGGGCCTGATTCACAGAACTAACTTACGTCAAAAACGTAAAGTTAGTACTTTTTGGTATTCACAGAATACACTTACTCATTTTGGTATTCACAGAATGAATTTACTCATTTCGGTATTCACAGAAGTTAGTAGTCCTAACTTTAGGACTCCTAAATGCCTTCTGTGAATACCGAAAGTCTTAAAGTTAGGATTTTTCTCAGTTTAGGAGTAGTAAAGTTAGGACTCCTAACTTTAGGACTCCTAAACGCCTTCTGTGAATACCGAAAGTCTTAAAGTTAGGATTTTTCTCAGTTTAGGAGTAGTAAAGTTAGGACTCGACTTTACTACTCCTAAACTGAGAAAAATCCTAACTTTAAGACTTTCGGTATTCACAGAAGGCGTTTAGGAGTCCTAAAGTTAGGAGTCCTAACTTTACTACTCCTAAACTGAGAAAAATCCTAACTTTAAGACTTTCGGTATTCACAGAAGGCATTTAGGAGTCCTAAAGTTAGGACTACTAACTTCTGTGAATACCGAAATGAGTAAGTTCATTCTGTGAATACCAAAATGAGTAAGTGTATTCTGTGAATACCAAAAACTACTAACTTTACATTTTTGACGTAAGTTAGTTCTGTGAATCAGGCCCCACTTGTTTTGGAGGGCTGCTGGGGCCACAGGCTAAAACACCCATACTTTCTGTCCTGGCTGATAAACAGTCAACACAGCCTTTTGGTCATGCCAGGCCTTTTGCAATTCCTGGCTAGCCTCAAGGTTTTTAGTTGCCTTCTTCATGTACTCAGCCATCCTGGAGCGGAGACCAAGTACATAGTCCACAATATCCTGTTTAGGAGGTTTGAGAGGTAACTCCCATTCCTCCTTCACTAGACACAATGGACCCCTAACTGGATGTCCAAACAGAAGTTCAAATGGGCTGTAACCAACCCCCCTTCTGAGGAACCTCTCTGTAGGCAAAGAGAAGGCAGGGCAAAAGTATGTCCCATCTGCGCCTAAGCTTTTCTGGGAGACCTTTAATCATTCCCTTCAAGGTTTTGTTGAACCTTTCAACTAAACCATTGCATTGTGGGTGATAAGGGGTGGTAAATTTGTAATTTACACCACACTCCTTCCACATAGCAGTTAAGTAACTAGACATGAAGTTTGTACCTCTGTCTGATACTACCTCCTTAGGAAAACCCACCCTGGAAAAGATTCCCAGGAGGGCCCTTGCCACCACAGGAGCTGTGGTGGTCCTAAGGGGAATTGCCTCTGGGTACCTAGTGGCATGGTCCACCACCACCAGTATAAATCTGTGCCCAGATGCAGTTTGAGGATCTAGGGGACCAACAATGTCAATCCCTACCCTCCCAAAGGGAACCCCCACCACAGGTAGTGGTATCAGGGGGGCCTTTGTAGTGCTACCTGCCTTACCACTGGCTTGACAGGTGACACAGGAGCGACAAAACTCCTTGGTGTCTTCAGACATATGAGGCCAATGGAAGTGAGGGACAATTCTGTCCCAAGTCTTGTTTTGGCCTAGGTGACCTGCTAATGGGATATCATGTGCTAGTGTCAATAGGAAGCTCCTAAACTTCAGAGGTATAACCATCCTCCTGGTGGCTCCAGGCTTGTGGTCTCTACACTCTGAGTAAAGGAGTCCATCATCCCAGTAGATCCTATGGGACCCACTAGCACTCCCAGCAGCCTCAGCAGCAACTTGCTGTCTGAGGGGTTCAAGAGAGGGGCAGCTCAGCTGCTCCTGGCTCAGATCTGCCCTGGAAGGGCCCCCTGTCCCCAAGAACTCAACCTGATCAGGTTCAAGCTCATCTGGGACAGTTCCTTCTTCAGGACTGAGATCAGCTCCCTCAAGAGACTGATCTGCATTCTGAGGCAGGGGGGAAGGCACTGCCTTAACCCTACTGCTCCTCCTCTTGGAAGGCACCTGGTCCATTTTTCCAGGATCCAGGGCCTGTTCAGTGTTAGACATTTTTGCCTGTGACCTGGTCATAGCAAACACATCTGCAGGGATTCCCAACATTTCTGCATGAGTTCTGAGTTCCACTTCAGCCCAAGCTGAAGTTTCTAAATCATTGCCCAACAAGCATTCAACGGGGAGGTCTGCACTTACCACAACCTTTTTAGGGCCAGTTACCCCTCCCCAGGTGAAATTGACAACTGCCAGGGAATGGTCTGTCCTGACATTGCTAGCATTGGTCACTTGGTACATCTCACCAAGTATGATTTGCTCAGGAGCCACAAGATCTTTTGTCACCATAGTGACATTTGGTCCTGTGTCCCTGAATGCCAAGGCCTCCTTTCCATTGATTATAGGCTGTTGTCTGTATTTGCCCAGATTACTGGGGCTTACAAATAAGGAGGCCATATCCATGCCTCCATCACAGACCAACATAGCCTGAGTTGGAACTCTGACTAGGCCAGAGTCCATCTCAGATCCCAGGGTTAACCCTACTACACCCTTATTTGGAACACCACCACTTGGAGCTGAACTAGGGGGAACAGTTGCCTTAGGGGCAGTGGTGGTTGGAGTGGAGTCCTTGGACTTGTTACAATCACTTGTCCAATGGGTCTTCTGTTTACAGATTTGACACCATGACTTCTACTTGCCTTTTCCCTTGTTGGATTGTGACTCCCCACCAGATGCAGATTTTTGGGGCCCTTGAGAAGACTTCTGGTCTTTACCCTTATCCCCACCCTTATCAGAGTTTTTAGAATACTGCTTCTTGGAGTCACCACCTTGGTTCTGAACCTTCTGCCTCACCCTAGTTCTGACCCATTTGTCTGCCTTCTGGCCCTATTCTTGGGGAGAGGTCAGATCAGAGTCCACCAGGTACTGATGCAACAGTTGATTTTGACAGTTATTAAGGATCTGCTCTCTCATGATTCAATTATACAATCCTTTGAAATCACACACCTTACTGCCAAGTAACCAGCCTTCCAGAGCCTTAGTAGCACAATCTACAAAGTCAACCCAGTCCTGAGTCTGTGCCTTTTGGGTGTCTCTGAACTTTAACCTGTATTGTTCAGTGGTTAGGCCAAATCCATCAATCAGAGCACTCTTCAGGACTGTGTAATTATCAGCATCCTCTTCTCTAACAGTGAGGAGCTTGTCTCTACCTTTGTCTGCAAAGGAGAGCCACAAGATTGCTGCCAACTGCTCCTGAGGGACCCTCTGTACCTTACAGGCCCTTTCCAGTGCAGTTATCCATTTGTGGATGTCATCCCCACTCTGGTAGGGAGGGACAATCTTGTTCAGGTTCCTATGGTTATGAGTATGTTCTCTACCTCTAGGGACACTGTGGCTGCCACCATGGGGCTCTAGCCCCAACTTCTGAGAAGCTCTCTGAAGCTCCAGGGATTCCCTATCTAAGGCCAATTGCTCTCTCTTGATTCTGAGCTTAGCTCTCTCAAACTCAAGCAGTTGGCACTTCTTCTCATAAGAGGACTCCCTCTTATGAGAAGCAGAGGTCCCATGAGAAACAGAGCTCCCTACAGATGTACCAGAATGATTAGATTCCTGAGAAGGAGATCTGGATCTTCTTGGTAAACTGTTAACCCTTCCAGGTGGGGTAAAGAGAGGCCCACTGAGGCCCCCTTCCTCACCATCAGGAAGGATTGGATTGTCCAGGTTAGAATCATTTTGATCCTCCTGGCCAGCATCAGAGTCCAGGTCATTGAGGTTTTCACTCCCTGGCCTTTCCTCTTCTGCTGTCCCACCCCCTTTGCCTACCTCATCAGACCCTGGGGTCTTTCTGAGGTCATCCAAAAGCAAAGTCACTATGAGTTTTGGGGTGTTTGGATTTTTCCCTGTCTTCAGTTTCCTTGATGCACACATGTTTCTCAATTCTTGGAATGTGAGATTGTTAGAAATGGGATTTTTGGTAGGCTTGGGCGTGGGCCTAAGCCAGGCAAAAACCACCACTCTAGTCAGGATAAGGGAGTTACACGTCTAAAATAACCCCTGCTCACCCCCTTGGTAGCTTGGCACGAGCAGCCAGGCTTATCTTAGAGGCAGTGTGTAAAGCATTTGCACATAACCAACAGTAATACCGTGTTCGCACTACAAAAGGACACCACACCGGTTTAGAAAAATATCCAATATTTTTATATAATTAAAACAAGACCAAAAACGGTAAAAATCCACAATACTATACTTAAAAGTTCACAGTTCAAAAATACGTTGATTAAAAAGAGTTCCTTGTGTGGATAGCTCTGTCCGGGTTACCACGGCGTCGTGAACACACAAATCCAAAACAGTTCTGGCTGACCGCGGGGTCGCAGGCCAGCTACGGTGTCGGGAAGACCCTCAAACAGTACCTTTCAGAAATGCAGGGCGATGGGGCCCTTGAAGTCACTTGCGTTGCAGGTCGAGCCCCTTTCTGATGGGATCAAGAGCGCTGGCGCCAACAGGCGTCGGGTGCTGCGGTGCGAAGCGCAGCGGTGTGGCGTGCGGTGCCACCAGGTCGCGGTGCGAGCAGCGGCTCGGTGGCGGCATCAGATGGCGTCGTCGGTGAGACCAGGGTCGCGGTGCGAGATGAAGGCGGTGCTCGTCACGGTGCTAGCAGGTCGCGGTGCAAGCAGCAGCGTCATCGCGGCTGAAGCGCTGTCGTCGGCTGATGAGCGGGGTTGATGGTGCCGGTGTCGGTGGGCCAAGGCTGCGGTGTGGGATGAGGGCGGTGCTTCGTGTGACTTACGAGCGGTGCCCTCGAACCACGGTGCAAGCAGCGGCGTCAATTTCGGCAGGGAGTGGCGGCGTCAGGAAGGCTAAGGCATCCTCGTGAAGCAGGGCGGTGCGGAGTGCGGTGCCCACAGGTCCGGTGCAAGCAGCGGCTCGGTGGTGGCGTCAACAGGCGTCGTCGGTGAGACCAGGGTCGCGGAGCGGCGTTGCGGCGGTGCTCTCTGCGGTGCCAAAGCTTCGGCGTGAAGGGAGGCGGTGCGGAGTGCGGTGCCCACAGGTCGCAGTGCAGGAAGCGGCTCGGTGGCGGCATCAACAGGCGTCGTCGATGAGACCAGGGTTGCGGTGCGGCGGTGCCCTCTGCGGTGCCAAAGCTTCGGCGTGAAGCGAGGCGGTGCGGAGTGCGGTGCCCACAGGTCGCAGTGCAAGCAGCGGCTCGGTGGCGGCATCAACAGGTCTCTTCGGTGAGACCAGGGTTGCGGTGCGGCGTTGTGGCAGTGCCCTCTGCGGTGCCTTCAGGACACGGAGTCGGCAGTGGCGTCATAGACGTCGTCGAGTTGGTGTTCTTCGGGTTGCAGCACAAAACACACAGTCCCCAGTGCTGCGGGTCGAAGAACTTGAAGTCTTTGCTGTTCCTGAGACTTCGTGAACAGGGGGCAAGCTCTACCTTAAACCCTTGGAGAGACTCACAAATTAGGTTGCAGAAAGTCCAGTCCAGGCCTTTCACTGCCCAAGACAGAAGCAGCCACTGCAGGTCAGCCTAGCAAAGCACCCAGCAAAGCAGTCGTTCCTTTCCGCAGCTTCTCCGGGTCTTCTTCTTGGCAGTCTTCTTGTTCCAGATGAGTTCTGAAGTTCAGGGGTCTGGGACCCAGCATTTATGTCCAAAAATCCTTTGATCTCTTAGGCAGAGAGGGCCTGTGCCCGGTCAGGACCAGTTCTGCCTTCTCTGGTGTGGATTCCTGGCAGGAGGTGGGGACGGCATTTGTCAGAGCAGGCCCTTTGAGGTGCAAGGAAATCTTCTCCCCCTTCCCCCATCGTAACCCAGGTCTCTTCAGCCCTTTCCTGACCTACCTAGACCATCTGGCGCCCCTCCTGCTCCTCCAGCCTTCTGTCATCCAAAACCCAGACAGGCAATCCACATTCCAGCAGAGGCACACGGGATGACTGAGCAAGAAAATACCTACTTTCTAAAAGTGGTATTTTCAAACACAGAATGTAAAAATCACCTTCACTAAAAGATGCATCTTTAGATTCTGAGTTCAGGCATACTAAATTCTATTTTCTTACCGAATTCCCAGGGCCAGTTATGTTTATAAGATGTTATAAACAAACCTCCCATTCTATCCTATGGGGAACTGGTAGCCTTGCAATAGTGAAAACGAAATTGGCTGTAATTCACTATCAGGACATGCCACACACACCAGGGCATGTCCCACCTTTCACATACACTGCACCCTGCCCACAGGGGTACCTTGGGCCTACCTGAGGGGTGTCTGACATGTAAGAAAAGGGAAGGTTAGGGACCGGCCAGTGTGTGCACTGGCCAAGTCGACTATGGCAGTTACAAACTGCGTGCAGACTTCTGCAATGGCAGGTCTGAGTTACCGTTTTCAGGGCTACTCACGGGGTGGCACAACCAGTGCTGCAGGCCCCGAGTAGCATTTGATTCACCAGCCCTGGCACACGCAGTGCACTTTACTAGGGGCTAACAGGTAAATCAAATATCCAATCATGGAAACATCCATCCATAACACAATTTACACAGAGTGCATATGCACTTTAGCACTGATTAGCAGTGGTAAAGTGCCCAGAGTCCTAAAACCAACACAAACAGGTCAGGGAAAAATAGGAGGAAAAAGCAAAAAGTTTGGGGATAACCCTGCAAAAAGGGCCATTTCCAACAGAGATGGTCATACTTAGTTGGCAAGGAGTCACCAACTTCAGGCCTTGAAGACATGCTAGTGTGGTGTGGTGTATGCACCTACCTACTCTAGTGGGAACTGAGACTCTCTTGAGTTGGAGAAAGGGTGTGCTAGACCCTTGAATTCCCAACTCTAAGTTCAGTAGAACTTACTTTATTCTAGACTTGATTCATATGTACCTAGGTACCTTTAGTGGTTTTTAGTTAGTCACTCACTGAGATTATCTGGTAAAACAATAGCAAGCTTGAATCCCAACCGCTGCACACCAATGTGAGAAGTTGGCCTGGTATATGCTGTCCACTAATTAAAGTGGGCACCTTGCACCAGTCCAAACAACCCTTAATGATGATTAGGTTAAAGACAACCTTTATAGAAAGCTATCCTAGTGGTAGCTGTGGAGAGCAGCCTTCAGGCTAAGTCTTGAAGAAATGTAAAGCAGCTTGTTTTACCAGTATATAACCTCTTGAATGACCAAATGAAAGGAGAACCACACAAGGTATATATAAAATATATGTATTTATTACTAAACACTCTCTACTAACCTCTTTATGAGATTAGAGAACAAGGCACACAATATTACAGTACTAGAACGACAGTAAATAGCACAATACACAGTGGGCTCCAGGGGAGACCAAACCATATATTAAGAAAGTGGTATAACAACCACGACTTGACTAGACACAGTGCCTAGAGCACTTAGAATCGCTGGGACCCCAAGGAACCACCCAAGGTAGTGACACAGGGGACCCACGGAGGACGGGTGCAGTGTGGGAACACAGACGCGAGCTCCGTACAACTCTATGGGAAAGTCGCGGTTGGAAATTTAGAGTTTAAGGACACTTCGGAGAGGACTTCAAGCAAACCCAGTTAAACTTAGAAGGTTCTAAGGCCAGCACCCTTGTGAGTACCGAGGTACCCGTGTTACCTAGCCCAGGGGAAGCCGGGTGCATAGGGGTCAAGTGGTGTCGGAAACCCTCATCGTTTTCAATGGCGTGATGCGAAGAAGTGCTGCTGCTGTGGAGAAGAAAAGTGTCCGGTGTGACCCAAGCCTGGATCGGAGATGAGAAGAACCTGAAAGCAGAGGGGACAAAGTCTGGGTCACTTCACGTGACCAGGAGCGGAGCAATCGAATGCCCACCGATGTCGGGTGCTTCAGGTGCGAAGAGGTGAAGCTTGACTCTGTAGCCACGGGGACCAGGAGATGGCGATGACAACCAGGATCCGCAGGCTAGCTGTCCCACAAAGGATGTCGAGTGCTGAGGGGTCATTTTCTGGATTGGAGACCAACAAGCCTTGGCAACTGCAACCCACGCAGTCAGAGAAATGATGCTTCTGTGAGGACCAGCAAGGTCCTGGAGACTCCCCAAGCAATGGAGAGTCAGGGCACGTCTGGAGCAACCAGAGAAGCCCACTGAAAGTTAAAGTTGCCTTCTCAGGGACCCACAGGTCAATGGACCAGGGATCGCGAAGGGACCTCAAGAGGAATCACACAATACCAGCCCACGGAACACTTGTGGAGTGTAGGCCAGTAATCTTTGGTGGAAACAGTGCTCGGGGCTTGGACTATAAGTAGCCCAAAGCATAGCCTCAGGGATTGCCTAAAAGCATATGCTGCTGCAAATGTGCACGGTGTCCAGGGGTTTGGGTTGCACGGTCCCCACGAGGGCTGCGGGTCTCAGGTTTGCTGAGAGCACTAGTCGGCCTTGGGGAAGCTTGGGCACCCACCTCCTGTGTTGCAAAATCTTCGGAGTCCGTCAGGAGCTGCGTAGATGAAAACTGGTCAGATGCGTTGAGGTGCCTGCCTTGCAGGGGAGTAACTCCTTTACTCCAAGGGAGATTCTTCAGTCGTCCAGCAAAGCGTAGATCGTCAAAGGTTACTTGGTTTCTGTAGCAGAGTTTAGTCCAGGAAATATCTAAAGTCCTGTAGTCAGGGTTCCTACTTTATACCCAAGGAAGGGGTGGGACAAACTCTGGGGACCCACCTATGGGAGGGTCAGGACAGAGGGGTGGCTACACCTATGTCCTTTGTCCAGTTTCGTGCCAGAGCAGGGGCTGATAGCCCCTGCAACCGGTTTGAGCTGGACTATGCACAGGGACACTAAATGTGCCCGCAGTGCAGACATCAAAGCACTCTGAGAGTGCACCCACCCAGCCCCAATACACTAAAGCCTGTCTGGGAGGTGGTCACACCTCCCTGTGACAGGAAACCTATTGTCCAGCCTCCCCTGCCGGAGTTTCGTCCAGCAGCAGGAGGGCAGACTCGTGTCTGTGGCTGGCAGCATCCATTTTGTGATGCCAGGGCTCTGTGAAGCTGGTACCAGGTGTACCGGTGGTGTCATATTTCTCCCTCTAGGAGGGAGGAATCATACCTCCCACACCAGTTACTGGTGTGGAGGTATGATTCCAAGGTGTTTGACACCAAACACGACATAATTCCTTGCAGCCGTTTTAAAGTTAGCATTTACCGCGAGGTTATAATGCACTTAAGAGTATATGGTTGGCTGCATCACAAACAACCCCGGAATAGTGGTTCCGAAGGCTGCAGAGGGGCTATGCTCATGCATGGGCACCCTCTCACATAAAACCCAGCACCCTGCCTTCAGGATTCATAAGGCCTGCCATAGGGGTGACTGATAGGCTTATATGTGCAGTGATTAGGATAGATATAGTGAACCTATATCTAAGTAAGGGGTGCATGCACCACCTTACACAGGCTGCAGTAGCAGACCTGTTGTGTCATTTTGAATGGTCTCTCAGGGGTGGCATAATACATGCTGCAGCCATTGGGAGGCCTCTGGGGTACCTATGCCCTGGGTACATAGTATACCATATACTAGGGACTTATAAGGGTACCCCAGAATCCAATCTGGAGTGTACCTAAAGTACATGCCATCAATTTAGAGGAGAAAGCAGATAGACTGGGGTCCTGAATAGCAGGATCCCAGTTAGACTAAGTCGAAAACAGTGAAACATCAACAAAAAGTGGGGGTAACTATAGGAAGCAGATCCTCCTCTCCTACACCTGTTTTAAGCATTCTTTTTGGTCCCGAGGGGACCCGGGCGCAAGTTTCATAGAGGCTGACAACGGAGGAAGCCTCGTGTGGGCAAAGCGGCGTTTAAGCGCCAGAGAGGCACCGCGCACCGGTACCGAGTAATTTGGGCTGACAACCGGACGGTGCAGGCGCTTAAGAGATCAGCACTAGTGATGTTTCACTTGATGGTTAAGAGAGATACAGTCTCTGCACACGTTTTCCTTTTAACCCTGAGACTGAACTGTTAATCCCACGATATTTGCCTAAAGAAGTACAGAACCTACAGGAGAACATTTAAAAGAACAGATTAATTGTGTATGTCGGAATTTGTGTCGTTTTGGTCTTGCCTAATTTAGATAAAGATATCTATATTTTTATAACAACCTGTGTGGTGTCCATTTCTTGTGTTTCACTGTGTTACTGTGGGTGCTGGTGCAAATACTTTACACATTGCCTTGGGGATAAGCCTGTCTGCTCGTGCCAAGCTACCAAGGGGGTGAGCAGGGGTTATCTACAGTGTGTTTCCCCCTTACCCTGACTAGAAGCAAGGGTCCCTATTTGGTCAAAGGTACCTACCTCTGCCAACTAGAGACCCCCAGTTCTAACACTGTGCAATCTATTTAGGTCTTTTTTTATATTCAGCCTGATATATTTTAATGTTTTGGGCTTTTTCTGGATGTAGAAACGTCCATACAGAGAATAACTATAGGACAAATCTGAAATGAAAAAATATCTCTAAAGCGCACAGCTACCTCCATGGAGGTGTCCCGGCGCTGACAGTCAACTGACATGAGGGCCCAGCTGAAAGTTATGTCTGCTTGAAGAACCAGGTTTTTAATGCTCTCCGAAATTCTATTTCTGATTCTATCCGGCGAAGGTGAGGCGGGAGAGAGTTCCAAAGGTTTGTAGAGTGTACCATGAAAGATCTGCCGCCTAGTCGGGTCTTGCAGAAGCGTGGAACCCCTCCCAGATATATTCGCCCAGGGTTATAGGCCAAATCTGCGGGAGAAATGGAGTAATCCAATTTCTGGTGGCTTACTCAGCCTTTCATACATATGAGGTTGACAAATTTAAAAGAACTGAGTTGGATAACAATAAACATGAATTAACTGCCATTAGTACCAAGATGCATTTTGGGGTGAACGGTGTTCCACAAATGTTATGTCACGGTACTGCACTTACTGTAAAAATGCATCTTTCCATATGGATTCCTCAGGATAGCATTCTATTCCATCATTTTATCTCATCTTTGCTATTGCATGAAAGTGGTCTTAGCATACACAGATCAATTTTTGCTTTTAGTACTGGTCAAGCAACTGTGAGGCCACCACCCACGTGCATGGAAACATAATTAACTACTGACTTTTTTCAACCTCTCAGGTTCTTCAACAAAGTCTATGGCACTTTAGGCCCAGGAGCCATGTCTCGGCATGCACCCCCCTTTGCAGTACCTCATGGTAGCTTTCTGTTCCATTCCATTAAGCTTTTCTCTGCAAGAACATAAGGCAACCCTGCTACGGTATGTTAGTTATAGCTTGCACATTATGCAGCACCTTTTATCCTGTAGCCCAGGGTTCTCCAAAGTCGGTCCTGGAGGGCCGGATCAATGCCAAATTTTTAAGATAACAACATTTTTCTAAATGAAGATATGTAAAAAAAATCTGGCGTGGATCCGGCCCTTTAGGACCGACTTTGGAGAACCCTGCTCTAGTCCCACAGTGCTTTTGTTGCTGCTTATGCACAATATAGCGCTATATACCCTCCTAATGTGTGGCGCTTTACCGACGTATTGTACATTAATCAGAGCAGTTAGGAATTTGAAGAGTACCTGGAGATGGAACACGCAAAACTGAGTCCTATTGTTCAAAAACAATATCTAAAGGTTTGATTCTTAATTTTATGCCATTCTGTTCCAAGTTAAACTTGAAGTAAACACCGTTTTAAGAGAGACAGGAACTTTTATACACTTAGTATGCTCCACTGGCTTGTGGAATCAACATGAATGTACATTGTCACAGGGCACAAGAGAAACGCCACAAGGTAAGAAGTTCTCTTCTGAGCATTTTTACTGTCAGGGACCCTTTCGATAAAGTGTGGCCTCCGTCACTTGCACTGAACCAATTAAAGGCAGTGCATTGTCATCGCTTCGTTGTGAGAAGGGTGGAAAGAGAAATAGGACATCCATCTGTTTCTCTAAGGATCTGTATTATGATTTAACAATCTTCTCAGAAATAAAGTATGTAAAGGGTATATTTTCTGCGGTAATCAAGCCTACTTACACTCTTGATGACCCTTTTGTCAATTACATGCACAGGTGCTTCTCAATGGCTAGCTGCATGGTGTAAACCAACAGAAAGAGGTGAAAAGCTGATCACCGAGAAATAGCAGAAGACAGGAATGCAGACTATTGAGAGCAAGCATGGGACCAGAAAACTGATAACTTGTTAGCAGCGCTATGCTTTTTTGCTATTGTTAATACAGCTTGTTTTATTAGCGGTGCTACTTTTAGACATAAAATAAGCTGCATGGACAAAAAAAGCCAACCACTAGATAAACAAGCATCAACAAAGCCAACAGGTCTGGTGTTGGCTGTGAGCCTTTTGGCTTGGTCAGTGCTTTTTTATTATTTTGTAATAGTTTTTGTAAAACTTTGTTGTGGGGGAGCTGCTTGGCCCTAGTCAATATAAGATCGATTAAAAGCAAAAATAATGATGTCTCAAAAGAATATTTTGCAATAGTAGTGCCTTCATCCCTGGTACTGAAGGGAATTATTTTGTGTGCTGATGGGCTCCTTGTGAAAGAGCAGAATGACATAACTCACGGGGAAGTTAGCCAGTCGCTGAAGTGGGTTGACTTTTTGTCCCATGCTGTGTGCTGTAACTGTAGGGGGAAGAAGAAAACTGGGAATGACGCAACAGTGATCGACCAAGAAGGCTGGCTGAAAGCTTCTAATAAACAATTATATTACATATATAATTTTAGTAAAATCAAAAATTCTTGGCTAACACAATACCTGAAAAGAATATGGCTTCAATTGATAAGTGACAATTAAGGTGTGGGGAGTGATGAGAGGGAGGCACGCTAGAGACCAGAACAAGAAGAGAGGAGGGAGTAAGAGGCAGCTTGGCACAATAGATGCCATGGAGAAGGAGGTGGTCAAAGGGACAAATTAGATTTGGGCTGTGTCATGGAGCAGGGAGGCAGTCTGAAAAAGAGTAGTAAGGCAGGTTGAGGGAAAAGCCAGTGGCAGGTTAGAAACACCCAAGTGGGAACATAACAGAGAACAGAAGGAGTGGTTGGAGGGAGCAGTGGGAGGCAACAAAGCAAGGGGCAGTGAGGCTCAGACTCACAGGGACCAGTGAGAGAGAGAGAGGCAGATGTACTCCCACTGACTAATAAAAGCCAAATTCTAAAGAAACATCCAAAAGAAAAAATAGTCCCCGGAAGTCTGCAGCAGAAGGATACACTCACCTAATCAGAAAACATGATAAAATCCAAGAGGTCTTGGGGTGGGCCAAACACAAGCTTAAGGAGGAAAGCCATTGAGTAAGGAGCGGGGAACTCAAATGGACAGGAGAGCTATATAGAACAAGGGGCAGACCCAAAGCCCAGTCTAAGTCTAAATTATTGGTTACAATCAGTGCTCATTTTGTAATTGAATAAGTTCCTGGGCCACAATATTGCTCAGCAGTCTGCATCTGGTGCTATCGAATGCCAGGGGTGCCAACCACCACCTAACTCTCTCTGTCCCTCTAATTCAGTCTTTCAGGTTCTTTTTCATCTCTACTTTCTTTCTTTGCCATTGTTTTTCCATCTTACTGTGCCTCCTCCTTTCCCCCTTTTGCGTTTTTCTTTGTTTTGCTCTGGGTCTAGGTCTGATGAGGAAAATAGATGCTAGACCCCAAACATGAGTACTGGTAAGCCCCATATGCAACCCCTAGCACAAATTAAGCACTGGTTACAATATTATCTGTGAAAGAGATAGCTAAAGATATCTATAACAAGACAGTAACCTCATACGGGTAATAGAGTTTCTTTTCTCTTGACATAGACCAGCAATGTAATTGTTTATCACTTAAAAATCTTTGCACAGCTAAAGGTATGGCTTGTCATAAAAGGTGTAGAGTTGGCAACCACGTAAAAGTAAGCAATGTACTTAAACAATCACCCTGTCATATTCACATTCACTACTAAGTAAGACACCAACATCTATTTGAGAAAGTTACAACCTCCAATCTGTTTTGAAAATTTACAGACATCTAAGGGATAACTATAACCAGAAAGAAAAATATTTATATATTAGTAAATGCGACCAAATAAATCATAACAGGACTAGAAAAAGACAGAAATAATTCTAAAAGACTTAAAATCAGAAAGTTTAAGCCAATCCGTGTCTTTAATTGTCCATGATGCATATAATACAGCAGAAAAAGTGACTGTAGCCAACCTGATACATATGCAACTGCTGGGCATGCAACCCCAACACAAGTTCTCTTGGCCATACATTATTCAAGCATGACTAAACTAAAGTATATTGGAACAATATCTTGAACACAAGAATCCAACCACATATCGATATTTATAGTTACATGTCATGAAACCTTCAGGTGTAACTTGGATCCATATTTATGAAATAAAAACATATTGCTTTATCAATTACTAGGCAATACCAGCAAAAGACAGTTTGTATTTCAGAATATTGAGGTCAACAATATTGACTTGTCACAATATTGTGGCAAAAATATTGGCAATAAGAATAGCATGGTGATAAGTATATGTATGTAATCATTGATTTATTATTCTTAACTCCACCTTTCCTTACCTTGAAGATATATATGGCCATGATAAGTGGAGTCAGTATAACAAACCTATACTTACCTACATATGCTTACCTTCAGGATATTCTCGTAGTCTATATTTGTCCCAAAATATTTTGTCAGGTCGGTATTCTGGTAGTAAATCCAAAGCAAACTCCCACTAATGCACACTGTGTTGCATTGTACTTAAATGGCACCCCTGTGTCATCCACACCTAATAAAGAACGTGGACAACTAACATACACCCCAGTGGGATAACTGACTATGACAATTACAAAGAATACAATCTGAAATTGATCAAGGGGATTTCAAAACATCAACTGATTATTGTCATGAGAAGTGCTTAACAAAATCTGCCAAATTCGGTGTTTCAAAAGTGCAACATGAGGTGGAAGAAAGTAAACATCTTCTAAAGCTACTACAAAAGGGTACTTGCACATTCAGTACAGTGGTGACTCCTCTGCTATGGCGGAGGAGTGTCGCCCCACTGCTTTCAAGCAGTGCGAGAAGAGGAAACATTAAATGATAATAACTTTCAGGTATTATCATTTCTTGTTTGTGCTGCTTTGCGGGTGGCGGGGCTGCTCTGCTCTCAGAGCAGGGCAGGGGAGGAGTGTTTTGCCCACTCCTAAGTGTTCCAATGACTGTTTGGTCGGCCCTCTGGGGCCACCCAAACCAGCCATGCGCACTTTCCCCGTTCTCCATGCAGTCTGCATTACAGCCTCTGTGGAGAACATGCCCAGGCCCCCATTCCCTGGTTGAGCGTCGAACCAGGACATTCAAAACCAATCACAACGCTGCATTGCAGCGTTGTGAATGGTCAGGGGAGCCTGGCTCTGCTTCCTGTTCCTCGAGGAGAGCAGGAGCAGAGACGCGGGACCCAGCAGGAAGGTAAGTTAATTTTAAATTTTTTATTTTCTTATTATGTGCATCCTCACGACCTCCCCCCCACGACCCTCCCACCCCCCGCGCCCGCCCCGCCACCCGCGAGCCATGCCGGCCACCACTGTGTGCATTCCTGGCCTTTAGCATTATACATCTACTGTGATCAAGGCTAAATTGTTTATGACTAAAAGAAAAACGAAATCAAGAAAGATTAAGCCTATCCCTGAATTTATTCTCCACACTTCCTGTCACTTAATCACAAGACTTCTTTCTTGCCTTCCTGTCTTGACAAATTAAAAATAGTTTTTATTAATTTACAAGCCTAGTCATCTCATCATTGTTTATAGGAACAATGTTCAAGAGTCAACTAAATATATATGTCTTCACATTATACATTTACAGGTTTCTCAGTATGTTTAACTTATTTACACAAAAGCAAGCTCATAACCCACAGTCCTTCAGGTCGTTGATTTGAGGTTGTTCCATATCATTTCAAGTTTATCCTGCTAAATCCAAAAAAACAAAAAACGTGGCATCTACTGAGCAAAGAATGAGGGTTTCATCTTGATATGTAGTTTGATCGCTGAAACAACTGTATGTGGTTAGGCGCTAACAACATGGAATTTTCGTGGCTGCTTGGTTTGTTTCAGTGGTAGTAATGTGAAGTGTACTTAGCTTTGCAAAACTCAATGCCATTTAAATGGCTCTGTGCAATCTTAGATGTAGAGTTTAAATAAGAGGCAGAAACCTAATTTAGAGATGGGTCAGGTCTTATCGGAATAGGGTAATTGCATCAATAGAACTGATAATCACAGATTTAGCTTTAACCGGAAAATAAAATGTGGAAATGGTGTTTCTACATTTAGAGGTGCACAGTTAGCACCAGCTTTTTAATGGTGCAGACAGGCATAGACTTCCTGTGAAGGGATAGTAATTCATTTTGTTATATGCAAAATAAACCTTAATCTGAATAGAAAAATCATTCTAAATGCTTGGATGTCCAGTTACCATCTTTTTTCCACTTCCAGCAATTTTGCAATTAATAGCCTAAATATGGGCCAGATGTACAAAAGGATTTTGCGATAGCAAATCCTTCGATTTGTAAAATCACTGTCTGTGATTGCAAAATCCCTATTTCCTATATACAAAAGCAATTTAACAACTCAAAGAAATGTTATGATGGCTTTTGTGACCCATGCCGGATTGCTGCTTGGAAGGGCTGGTCCTTCCATGTAATTCCAGTGGCAAATCATCAAACAGTTACTGACACTTTACAGGTGGAAACTGTTTTATTAGACTGGTCATCCTTTAACCCCCATCCCATGGCTATTTTGTGATGCAACCTATTAGTACATAGATTGCTTCATGAAATCAGAGTTTGCAAAACATTGATGCACAATTTGCAACCACTTTTTGTGAACATACTCTTAGTACATTTAGCACCTATATTCCCTTTGCTGCTTGAGGTTTCACCGTAGTAATCCTCTAATTGTAGGTGGTTTTCATTTGACCAAGTTGATACAACTTCTGAAAATCTCTTACACACAAGCCTTGAAGAAGGGGCCTCCTGCTCCCACTTCCCAGGCCCACTTCTTCTGTCATTCTGTTTCTCACTCTTCTCTCTTCTTTAAGCTCCTAACCCTGTTCTGTAATGCATGAACTGACAAATGGTCTATGAATAGACTCCCCTATCTATAGTGGTCTAATTCTCATGATAGCCCCCACAAAGATAGTTTGTCTTCTGTACATAAGAATGATTCTGTGCTGCTGCTAGCCAGGACTGACAGACAGAGAAGAACGCACATCAGAGCTGGGGTGAGAAGAGTGTGTCTGTAGAATACTTTCCTCTACCTTTCCTGTCATCAAACTGCAACTCTGAGCTGATATCGGGCCAGCCAAGCACTTTCAGACATTTTGAGACCAGAATTGTGTATATATATATATATTCACCGACAAAAACCATAGGTTTCAGGGACGTTATAGTTAGAAATTAGCATTTAAAAAACCTTAGAAATTCATTGTAAAAACCACAGGTTTCAGGGACGGTATAGTTAGTTGGACATTTCACTAGTACAAAACCAGAGAAATTCGTCCGTTATAGTTTGTAGAGATAACTATAACTCGTGCCCCCGCAATGCACTGCTGATGACGTCACATATTACATCACTCATGACATCACTCATGACATCTCAAATGACATCACTGATGACATCATCCAGTGAATGTGTGTTTCTTTAAAGTTTAAATATGTTTTATATATATTTATGCCAAGGAGTATTGAAGAATGAGTGGGTGTATAAGTGTCTGAATGGATGATTTAGTAGGTGCGTGACTGATTGTATAAGTGACTGATTAAGCGTATCTTACTGAATGCATGGGTTAGTGAGTAAACTGTGTAAATGTCTGTATCAGTCTGTCAGTTGGTGTATAAGTGGCTGCATGGGTTGGTGAGTAGCTACATGACTGTCTATATGGGTTATTGATTGGTTGTCTGAGTATCTCTATGGGTGCCTGAGTGTCTGTGTGAGTGGGTGGGGGTGGGTGACTCTGTGCATAGATGTGTGAGTGGGTGATTCACTGTGTGTATGGGTTCAAGAGTGCATCTGTGAAGGGCTGTATGGGTGTGTGATTGTGTGTATGGGTGTGTTGGTGAGTGAATGGATGTCTCAGAGGTATATGTGTGAGTAACTACATATGTGAAAGGCAGTATATGTGAGTGTTGGAGTATATAAATGACTATACGTGAGAGTGAGTGATTGTGAGAGTGGCTGTATGGATGAGTGTGTGCTTGTATCAGTGATTGTATAAGAGTAAGTATGTGTTAGTATTTGTATAAATAAGTGAGGTGGTCTGTGTATAACTGTATAGGTGAGTAAATTGGTGTGATTCATTCTTTGGATGACTGAGTAGGTGTGTGAGTAAGTCTATGAATGAGTGGCGGTGTGTGAGTGTATGTATAGGTGTATGAGTGCATATGATAGTGTTGTATTGATGAGTGACTGCATGTATGAGTTACTGTATGGGTGAATGAGTGGATGTGTGTGTGTGTAGACCTAGGAATCACTGAGCGGGTATGTACTAACTGCTATTGGTCTGTCTGTGGTTTCGATATTGGTAGTCTGTATTTTAGAGTGAGTGTATAAAAGGTTTTATTAGGGTGTGAGGAGGTGCATCAGATTATCACATGGATGATGTAATCAGTGATGTCATGAGTGATGTCATTTGAGATGTCATGAGTGATGTCATCAGTGATGTCACTGACCATGTCATGAGTGATGTAATATGTGACGTCATCAGCAGTGCATTGCGGGGGCGCGAGTTATAGTTATCTCTACTAACTATAACGGACGAATTTCTCTGGTTTTGTACGAGTGAAATGTCCAACTAACTATAACATACCTGAAACCTGTGGTTTTTACAGTGAATTTCTAAGGTTTTGTAAATGCTCATTTCAAACTATAACGACCCTGAAACCTATGGTTTTTTCAGTGAATATATATATATAATCACTTTCTCCTCGTGTGCGCGTTCCCCACTGCGCGTTCTTTTTAAAATACGCTCTATCCGGTAGAGCACATACTGCGTGTAGAAGTCAATAGCAGACTCCCAAAACAAGGGCATTTATTATTGATAAACATAGTGCCCGTTTACAAAGCGCACACCGTGGACGGAAATGTCTTTTGGCGCTAAATAATATGGAGTTCGGATAGTTGGATTCTTTTTCTCGGCAGATTGTTGTCGCTCACGTACACAGCCTCAGAAGTAGGCAGCGTCAGAGAACCGGCGGACGGATTGTGATACATAATGTAGGGTCTCTGCAGACATCGGTCGGGCCGCTGCCCACACCTACAACTGCTGAGTAAGGGGGGTTTGAACCCACCGAGCTACCCCGCCCTGACCTTGCCCTGCCCGCCACCACCCTCAGAGCAGAAAAGGGCAAAGTACAGACTTTAAAGAACTGTATTATTTCCTGATTTAAAACATATCAATTTAAATGTGCCTCGAGGCGCACAGCGTCTAGGATAAAACCTGCAGTGTTATATATACATCACACACTGTTAGGAAATGCCGCTTTATTAAAACAAGACCACGTGATTTCATTTTCGACTTCACAACAAATAAGGCAAGGAAAAAAGAGATGTATTTGTTATCATTCATCAGGTCCTCAGAGTTACATGTGAGATGAGCCGATCCATCTTTAATAACATCTTTGCTGTATAAACCCCTCTCCGGACGGGGTGCGTCGAAGAGTTTTACCGGGTTCCAGGCAACAAGTGTCGGAATATTCCTGCCCGTTCGCACGCCAGGTTTTAGTGGGGAGTGTTTACCGGAAGGTGCCTTAACATCACTTCCTCTCCCATCATCACACCACACCTTAGTGTATGTATCAGTCCTGAGAGATATTATGGCCACAGTTATATTGCAGTAAAATACGGCTAACAATCTCATAATCTTTAAATATAAAAATGTATAAGAACCATAATAAAAATTATCATAATTCACAAACATTGAAATTAACACCAACCATGCAATATGAATAGTAAGTTTGAAACGGACAATACAAATAATAAATAAAAGTATAATGTAATCATAATAAATGCAAATATCAATGTTTGTATTAATACCATTAAAATATAATTATAATAGTAATACTACTACTAATAATAATAATAAAAATACTTCTGAGCGGCCCCTTTCCAAAACCGGCTGTTCAGTGTCACGTGCCCCTCGCTGCCCTATAGCAAGTGCTTTTACCCAAAGTAACCCAACTTATTTTTGCCAAATGGATGCATGAACCGTCCGAGCTGTCATCAGTTCACAGGTGGGGGTTGTCTGCTGCTGCAGCTGTTCTGTGCACTGCGCTGTTCTACGGATGCTGTTGAACGCCTCTCTGTGGCTGCGGTGTGGTGTGTACACGGCAGGGTTCTGTGCGTGCACTGCAGTGTGTGTGAGATACGGGCATGTGGGTGCAGTGTGATGTCTGTGGCTGCCTGTGTTCCCTGGATGCAGAGAGACTTGTGTCAGGCAGAGCTCTGTGTGCACAGCATGTCGCAGGCAAGCAGAGTTTTGTGGGTGCAGTGTGGTATGTATGCGGCAGTTTTCTGTGGGTGCAGTGTGGAATGTATGCGGCAGATTACTGTGGGTGCAGTGTGGTATGTGTGCGGCTAATTTCTGTGGGTGCGGTGTGGTATGTGTGGGCTCAGTATGGTATGCGTGCTGCCAGTTACTGTGGGTGCAGTGTGGTGTGTATGCGGCAGATACTGTGGGTGCAGTGTGGATTTTGAGTAGGTAGCAGTTCAGTGGGGGCAGTGTGATATGGAGAGTTTTGTGAGTGCATTGTGGCATGTGTTTTTCAACTTTCCGTGGGTGCGCTCTGGTGTGTGTGTGTGGCATGATTGTGAGTGCAGCGTGGTGTACGTTTGCCATATTTTTGTTGATAACGTCTGTGATGTGTTATGGCAGAATTCTTTAGTTGCAGTGCAATGTGTGTTTTTTTGGCATATTAAAGCCGTGTGGCATTTGTGAGAAACAAGTCTGTGTGCACATGGCAGTGTGTGAATGCACAGTTCGGTGGGTGCTATGTCGTTTCTGTGGTGCTCAGTTTGTGGGTGGAGTGTGAATGGGGTACAGTCCTGGGGTAATGCTTTGTGGGTGTCATGGCATGTTTGGGACATAGTTAGATATGTGGGCGTGTGGTGGGTTGGGTTCTCTATTTGCAGTGTACAATGTGGGGGCACAGTTCTGTGTGTCAGTGTGTTTTGTATTGTGCTCAGTTCTGTGGGCTCAGTGTCGTTTGTGTGGGGGCACACATTGGCAGGTGATTTGCGTTGGGGACACCGTTGGATGTGGTTGTTTGTGCGGTGCCAAAGTCTGTGGAAGTAATGTGTTATGTGTGGACAGTGGGTACAGTTCTGTGTGTGCTCTACGGATGCATTGTGGTTTGTCTGGTGCACAGTTCGGTCGGGGTGCTGTGTTGATGTAGCGTGGCTTGTGTGGTGCTCAGTTCTTTAAGTACTGTGTGTTGTGCAAGATTGTGGATGCTGTGTGCTGTGCGTGAACACAGCTCTGGGGGTGTCTGTGGATGCAGTCTGGGTTTTGGGATGCACAGTTCTGTGGGTACGGTGTGGTGTGCAGGTTTATGGATGGTGTTTGTTGGCATAGTTCTGTGGGTTCTTGGTGGATGCAGTGTGGTTTGTTTGATGCGCAATACTTTCTGTGCTGTGTTAATGTAGTGTGGTGCCCCGCTCTGTGGATGCAGTGTGGTTTGTCTGGTGCACAGTTCTGTCGGCGGTGTGTGACAGTGGGGTTTGTGTGAAGCACAGTTCTGTGGGTGCGGTGTGGTGTGCAGGTAGGTAGGTTTGTGAATGGAATGTACTGTGTGTAAGCCAGGAGCGGCCTGTGCAGGTAAGAGCGGTGGGGCGGTAGGGTCGGGTGAGAATTGGGATTTTGACAGAAGACGAAGGAAAATTAATTATTTATTTAATTTCCCCTTGTGGTCGTTTGTCGATTCCCCCCCAACTCGGCCCTGCCGCTCTTACCTGCAGGGGCCGCTCCTGGTGTAAGCACAGTTCTGTGGGTGCTCGGTGGGTGCAGTCTGGTTTCTGTGGTGCGGAGCACCGTGGGCGCTGTGTGGTTTGTGCGGCGCCCTGTTCAGTGGGTGGGTGGCTGCACAGGTCTGTGGCCCCTGTGCTTCTTAAAGGGCTAGACCGGGGTTCCTGGACTACACCTGCCATGCCCCCTGTGCACCACAACTGTGAGTTTCTCCGACCCCCTCAGCCCGCTCGGGGCACAGCCTCGCTCGCCGTGTTTATTTTTCACACTTTACCCCGAGGAGGCAGCGCACCGAAGGCCGGTGTCATTATTAAAGCTGCTCGGACAGATTCACGAGTATTTTGTTGTGAATTACTTGTCGGACCGCTGAATCTCTGCTGAATGACTACTCAAGATCAGCAGTAAACCAGCAGCACTACAGGAGAAAGCCATGGGAAAATGTTAGCGACCTTGGCTCACGGACCTTTGAAATAAACTACAAAAATAAATACTGCTTCTTCTAAGATGGGCGGGAGAACAGCGTGGGGTGTTTCAGCTGCTTTTATGTTTTTACACACATTTAATGAAAACTCCCGCCCCGCCGGTGGTTTGACCAGGGCGCTATCAGCAGCCCTGTTCAATATTTTACAGATAACATATTTACCGTATCGATAGGTAAAAGGTTGTTGCCCATAGTCGCAGACTACCGGCAGCAGCACGCGCCTCTCATCCTGTCAATCAATGTAGCTTCCTAGCCTCATACCAGGGAGGGTGACCCTCACCCCAACGCCCTCTCCCCAACACACACGCACAGTGGGAGGGGGTGACCTGTTGCGCTCTCCACAGGGCGCGCACCCTCTATGTGAGATACTGAAACACGGACATTATTTACACACTGAAAGCGCACCTAAGCACACACAGGCGCGAACACACACGTGTACAAAAAGCACACACTTATACACAGGTATGAGCGTATGTACACAGACAGACAGCCACGCACACCTATGCAGGTGGACGCGCACACTGTCATGGGAGGGGGCAGAGGTATTTTCAGACCCCTACAACCACCTTTCATTTCTTTTGCAACCAGCACCTCCCACGCCTTGGCACTGGGGGCCGTTTGCTTGCTGTGGGTGTGTCATTTTTGGGATGGGGGCCTCTTGGAGTGCTCGATCGCCCCCTTGACAGCGCTCATGAGCGTTGATCTCTGCGCCCCCACCCCCAGAGCACAAGCTCCGGTCGCCAATAGGGGAGAGGGGTGTCCCAGTCCTGTGTTTGGGGGGCTCTAGTCTGATCCAGAGGGGTGGACATCCTGTGCCCACCAGGCGCCAGTCTGCTTCTGGGCCCCCATTCATCCCAACCGAGCCCGCCCGTGAGAGGGGGGCCCCCTGTGAGAATTGTTATTTTTCACCAATCACTTGCAATTTGTCTAAGTGGCCGGGACAGGACACCAGCAGCCTGCTGGCTGAGGTCACAGCAGCGGAGACGAGCAAATTGTGTTCGCTCGCAGACCCACGGATCCAAGTAAGGGTCTGCGCGGGAGGAGGGGGGGTGACATGATGGAAATATGAGGGGCTCTGATAGGTACTAAACGGCCTGGCGCCAGCACATGGGTCTGCAGGCTAAGAATAGAGGCCGGTGAGCGCGGATGGGCAGAGATCAGAGCCCGCTTCCTCTCTGCGAGACACAAGCCGGCGCGGTGGGCAGCTAGGTGCTGTGCTAGCGGCTAATTGGACGTCACTGGCCCCGGAGAAAGGAATGCACTGTCCATCCGCGGCAGACACACTTAGCACTTTCACACCCGGGGCAGAGCAGGGTCACAAGCAATCTCGGCTGTCTGGGCCGTGTGAATATATAGGCGCATGGCAACAGTAAGCGTGTTCCTTTCGTAACTAGGCGCTATAGCACCCCGAAGTATTGCAAGATATCAATCGGAGCTTTATAAACTACCTCAATGAATACGTGTGCGTATCACAAATACATTCACCCACTCCGCTCCTCGCTCTCTATTCAGTCCGTTTCTCACCACTCACTACTCTCCGTCACTAACTCACACTTACTTAATCACAAGGACAGCTGTACTTTCACTTTATACTAATTCTTGGACCTATAGAGCTGGACAGAAATAGCTGTGCTTCTGTAGCAAAAAAATATTTTTTAGTAGCTTAATAACAATGGCTGCCTGTGTTTAGCTCAGGAATAGCCCTGATTAAAAATGGTAATAATAAAGATAATAATTGTTGTCTCTATTTAGGACAATAATAGAGTTACCTAAATAACAATAACAATCATAGCAATGATAATAAAAGTAGAAGTAATACTTGTAATAATAATAATAGTAAATATAATAATTCTCATCTATGCTAATAGGATCTGTCCTTACATACAATAACGCTACTTGCACTTATATCTCATTAACATACCACGCGTACATGTGTGCATATCTTATTAACTGTGCCCGGCATACTGTCACAGACATTCTTTGAGAAATACCGCAATAAGGGCACTTATATAGTGTCGTAATAACCATACCAATAGGTATTCTTATGTAGTGTGAAAAAACGTGTGTTGATAGAATAACACTCAATAAGAGCTTTACTTTGTAGCGCACTACTCCCCCTTTGCGATATCTAAGCACTTTATAAAAATACTCTTGCAATAAATGCACACTCCTTTTACAAATCCGCGAGAGCACAGATCTTTACAGCTGACAGCGACACACGTGTCATTGTTCTCTTACCTCAAAGCTGCCCATGTTCTCTGCAGCGCTGCACTGTCAAACACACAGAGTATGGGGAAGCGCTGTGTGTGCAGTGAGAGAATAGGTAATCATATGAAATACACATGTTCTGAGTGTAAGGTGACTGAAGGGACAGAGCCTGTATTTACTTAAGATATGGAATCCGGAAGAAGGTCCAGATTATCTGTGCAAAAAGTAGAAAAGGACCTTTGCAAATCACACTGGCTCAAATAAACTAATCCTTGGCAGCGGTGCAAAGTGGAACGAAGCATGGTAAACGGGCGCAAAGTCTCTCAAGGGCATTTATTATTCAGCGCAAAAGGTGCTGGCACTGGAAAGGCCCCCTTTTAATAAGCCCCGGGGAGGTGGCGGTCCCCGGGGCTGCGGGCGCCCCTGCGGGCCCCCGCAAATGATTCAATGATTGCCCCCGGGACCTGACCCACCCGGGGGCTTTTTGAAAATGAAGCGCGGAAGCCCGCTCTTCGTTTTTTTGGTTTTTTTCACGGCAGGATTCGCGATCCCAACGCAAATTCTGCCGTTTTAAAAAAAGAAAAATGCTTTTTTTGGCCCTGAGCAGGCCTAGGGGCTCAGGGTGTTTCTACCCTGCCCCCTTTTCTTGTTTGTCACCTTTTTTTGTACTCTTTTCTTGTGACTTGGTTACCGAGCCACAAGATGGCTGCCAACACATTCTGGATTAGAGTTTTGACAGCCAATCAGAGTGAAGCTCGTGCCCGGGAGGGTTCGCGAACCCTCCTTGGTGCTTAGATATCGAAACTTTTCTTTTTCTAATTTCTCAGGAACTACTGAACGGATTTACACCATTTTAAAAAAAGGTCTCTTTCTGAACCAAGGGCTACATTTTTGCCAAATTTGGTGTAATTCCGTTCAGCAGTTCGGGCTGTAGCCTGTTCCAATTTTTCCTATGGAAATTAACATGGGGAAAACACGTTTTGGGACCCCACTTTTTTCTCGGCCCCCGCTTGACGAATCACCCCGAAACTTTCAAGACAGGAGCTGACCTGAGCGGGCCATTAGTTTTGAAAATTACGCGAAGAGTCGCCAAACGACGCCAAAGATATTGGCAAAAGAAAAAACGCTTTTTGAATAGAAACGAGATCCTAACTATAACTACCTACTGGCGACCGCCAGTAGGTAATATATATATATATATATATATATATATATATATATATATATATATATATATATATATTATCTACTGGTCGCCAGTAGATAGTTATAGTTACAACCTATTATCCATAGGAAATCCGCGACATTCTATTTGAAATAACTCTCTTGCCGGTTGACGTATCTTCGCAAAATTTTCAAACTTTGTGGCCCGCTCCGGTCCGCTCCTACCCTGAAAGTCTCGGGGGATTCGTCAAGCGGGGGCCGAGAAAAAGGGGGTCCCAAAACGCGTTTTCCCCATGCATTTTTCCATAGGAAACTTTAGACACGGCTACAGCCTCGAACTGCTGAACGGAATTACACCAAATTTGGCAAAGAGGTAGTTCTTGGTTCAGAAAGAACCCTTTTTGTTAAATGGTGTAAATCCGTTCAGTAGTTGCTGAGAAAATGAAAAGTAAAAAAGATAGTGATATCTAGGGCCGCGGATCCTCCCGAGCACAAGCTTTATGTTAATTGGCTGTCAACACTCCAAACCAGGAAGTGTTGGCAGCCATTTTGTCCCTCGGTAGAACCGAGGGACAGAAATAAGTGTGCAAAGCGCACAAAGGGGGCAGGGTAGAAACACCCTGACCCCCTAGGTCTGCTCAGGGGGTTCCACAAGGACCCCCTGGGCAAAAAAAAAAAAAATTAAAAAAAAAATCGGCAGGATGCGCTCAGGGAGCGCGAACCCTGCCGAAAAAAAAAAAATCGAAGCGCGGTCTCCCGCGCTTCGATAGTTAATTGGCCCCGGGTGGGCCAAGTCCCGGGGGCATGCTGGGGGGGTTAATTTATGTGTGGGGGGCCTCTAAGGGCCCCCAAGCCCCGGGGACCACCACCCCCCGGGGCCTTATGTATAATGGTGCGGGAGGGCTCTGAGCCCTCCCGCAGCCCCGCGGACCACCACCTCCCCGGGGCTTCTTTTTTTAAATTAAAAACCTGTGTGGGGGGCTCCAGCCCCCACACGCCCGGAGACCACCACCTCCCCGGGGCACTAAGAAAAATTAAAATGGGGGTCCGTTTTGGACCCCCAAGCCCCGGGGACCACCACCTCCCCGGGGCTTTCAAAATGTAGGGAGGGGGCCGCGCGGCCCCCTCCTGGAGCCCTTGATGGCCCTGGGGACCGCCACCCCCAGGGCCGGCTCCTGCAGTGTCCCGGGGTGCCTACCCCCGGGACACTGCTGTTTGCAATGACAGGACGGGAGCCTCGCGGCTCCGTCCTGTCATTGCAAACTTGCTTTGGATATTGGAAGAGAGCAGGAAACCTGCTCTCTCTTCCAATATCCAAAGCCGATAGCTTTCCACATGGGGAGCTGCATCTTAGCAGCTCCCCATGTGTAAAGCAATGCCGGCTCCCGTAGGACACGGGGAGCCGGCGGGACTGTGGGGGGATTGGGGACCCCCCCACAGTCCCCAACGAGAGGCCAGGCCCCGGGGGATGGGGTCCCCGGGGCCATAAGAGGCCACGGAGGGGGGCCACGCAGCCCCCCTCCCCAAAGTAACAAAAATTTAAAAAAAAAAAAAAAAGTGCAAGGCCGGCCCCGGGGGATGGGGTCCCCGGGGCCTTAAATGGCCTGAGGAGGGGGCCACGCAGCCCCCTCCAAATAAAAAAAAAGAGGCCATGCCCCGGGGGATGGGGTCCCCGGGGCCAATACAGGCCCAGGGAAGGGGGCCACGCGGCCCCCTTCCCGTTTTTTTTTAATTTTAATTAAAAAAAGGGGGTAAGGCCCTGGGGGATGGGGTCCCCAGGGCCTAAAAATAGGAAAAAGGAAGGGGGGCCACACAGCCCCCTTCAGGGGAAAAAAAAAAAAACGATCGGACCCGTAGGCCCCGCCCCCTTCCTTCACCACTCTGCAAACGCGCCCCTGGCGCGTTTGCAGAGGGGGAACAATTCCCCTTGAATACTGGGGTCCCTGGGGGCCAACTAGCCCACCAGGAACCTCCAGTATGCGCCAGGGGGCTGCCTTGCAGAGAGGTGTACAGAGGCCACGCCCCTTTTTACACCTCTCTGCAACACAGCTCTTTGGCGCTTTTTGGAGGTATATGGTGGGCTAGATGCACCCCAGGGACCCTCAGGATTCAAGGGGAGTTAATCCCCCGACTTAAAACGCGCCACAGGGCGCGTTTGCACAGTGGTGAAGGGAGGGGGCGGGGCTTCAGGTGACATGTGTGCAAACAGGCCCCGTGGCGCATTTTAAGATGGGGAATTAAATCCTCTTCAATCCTGAGGGTCCCTGGGGCCAACTAGCCCAACAGGTACGTCCAGAAAGCGCCACAGAGCTGCGTTGCAGAGAGGTGTAAAAGGGGTGTGGCCTCTGTACATATCTCTGCAACGCAGCCCCTGGCGCATACTGGAGGTTCCTGGTGGGCTAGTTGGCCCGTAGGGACCCTCATGATTCAAGGGGACTTAATCCCCCAACTTAAAACGCGCCACGGGGCGCGTTTGCACAGATGTCACCTCAGGCCCCGCCCCTCCCTTCACCATTGTGCAAATATTCCTCTAAAATCAGCCGAAATACGAATTCTGATTTACTCACCTGTTATCAGGAGAGACCTCAGTGCTGCATCTTTCAGCCCAGTACTGGTCCTGAAAAGTAATTTTAACCGTACTTACCGGTAACTTGAATTTCCTTCATAGGCTAACATTGACTGGTTTCACTTGGAAATTCTTCTAAGTGTGGAGTTTTGGAACTTTAAAATATTCCTCTAAAATCAGCCGAAATACGAATTCCGATTTACTCACCTGTTATCAGGAGAGACCTCAGTGCTGCATCTTTCAGCCCAGTACTGATCCTCAAAAGTAATTTTAACCGTACTTACCAGTAACTTGAATTTCCTTCCATAGGATATCATTGCCTGCTTTTTGCTGACAAAGTTTCTAAGTGTTGATTTTTGAAACATACAAATATTCCTCTAAAATCAGCCAAAATCCGAATTCTGATTTACTCACCTGTTATCAGGAGAGACCTCAGTGCTGCATCTTTCAGCCCAGTACTGATCCTCAAAAGTAATTTTAACTGTACTTACCAGTAACTTGAATTTCCTTCCATAGGATATCATTGCCTGCTTTTTGCTGAAAAGTTTCTAAGTGTTGATTTTTGAAACATACAAATATTCCTCTAAAATCAGCCGAAATCCGAATTCTGATTTACTCACCTGTTATCAGGAGAGACCTCAGTGCTGCATCTTTCAGCCCAGTACTGGTCCTGAAAAGTAATTTTAACCGTACTTACCAGTAACTTGAATTTCCTTCATAGGCTAACATTGACTGGTTTCACTTGGAAATTCTTCTAAGTGTGGAGTTTTGGAACTTTAAAATATTCCTCTAAAATCAGCCGAAATACGAATTCCGATTTACTCACCTGTTATCAGGAGAGACCTCAGTGCTGCATCTTTCAGCCCAGTACTGATCCTCAAAAGTAATTTTAACCGTACTTACCGGTAACTTGAATTTCCTTCATAGGCTAACATTGACTGGTTTCACTTGGAAATTCTTCTAAGTGTGGAGTTTTGGAACTTTAAAATATTCCTCTAAAATCAGCCGAAATCCGAATTCCGATTTACTCACCTGTTATCAGGAGAGACCTCAGTGCTGCATCTTTCAGCCCAGTACTGGTCCTGAAAAGTAATTTTAACCGTACTTACCAGTAACTTGAATTTCCTTCCATAGGATATCATTGTCTGGTTTTCAGCAGAAAAGTTTCAAAGTGTTGATTTTCACAAACTACAAATATTCCTAAAAAATCGCCTGTATGACTTAAACGCATTCTTTCAACTGTTTACAGGAGATGCACCAGTGCTGGATCCAGGATCCAACACTGAGTAAGAAAAAGTAACGATAACAGTTTTTAACTTCTAAGTGAATTTCCTTCCATAGGATAACATTGGTGATTCTATGAGAAAAAGTTTCTAAGTGTGAACTTTTAAAGTACAATAATATTCCTTAAAAATCACGACTGTAACCAAAACGCTTTTACTCAACTGTTTACAGGAGATGTCCCAGGACTGAATCTAGGATCCAGTAATGTGGTTAGAAAAGTAATCCATAAAGTAACTAATTGCATTTAACTAGAAATTCACATTGAGCTGAATGTTGCATTGTTTGAAAATGTGTTGCCCATTGCAACAACTGTAACTACTGTACTTAAAAGTCTATTGCCTATGTGCAAAGTAATTAAACTAAAGTAATTCATTCTGAGAAAGTATTTTTTGTAATGTAATGTATAATGTAATTACAATGTAATTTAAAAATAAA
The DNA here is from genome assembly GCA_963921515.1 of Calotriton arnoldi. Classification (NCBI taxonomy): domain Eukaryota; kingdom Metazoa; phylum Chordata; class Amphibia; order Caudata; family Salamandridae; genus Calotriton; species Calotriton arnoldi. Next base: position 1,114,626 of record CAWUFW010005089.1, on the reverse strand, counting down.
ATATGTAAAAAAAATTGTTTCTAAAAAATTTGGAAATCAGTATGAAAAAAATTTATATAACAATTAATACATTTAAAAATTGTCATTTACAAAACCTTTGAAATTCACTGAAAAAACTGTAGGTTTCAGACATGTTATAGTTACAAATTAGCATTTAAAAAACCTTTGAAATTCACTGAAAAAACCATAGGTTTCAGGGACGTTATAGTTACAAATTAGCATTTAAAAAACCTTTGAAATTCACTGAAAAAACCATAGTTTTTAGGGACAGTTATAGTTAGTTGGACATTGCACTCGTACAAAACCCGTGAAATTCCCCCGTTATAGTTAGTCCAGCTAACTATAACTCGCGCCCGCAATGCACTGCTGATGACGTCACATATTACATCACTCATGACATGGTCAGTGACATCACTGATGACATCACTGATGACATCTCAAATGACATCACTGATGACATCATCCACGTGATAATCTGATGCACCTCCTCACACCCTAATATAACCTTTGATACACCCACTCTAAATTACAGACTGCCATTCGCAAAACCATAGACACTCCAACACCAATAACTACATACCCACTCACTGATTCTTAGGTCTACGCACACATCCACTCACTCACCCGTACAGTCACTCATACTTACGGTCACTCAGTACAGGACTATCATATGCACTCATACTCCTATATAGACACTCAAACACCGCCACTCATCCATAGAGGTACTCACACACCTAGTCAGTCATGCAAATAATTAAACACACTACCATTTACTCACCTATACAGTTATACACACACCAGCTCACTTACTCATACAAATAGTAGCACAATCTTACGCTCTTATACAATCACTGATACAAGCACACACTCATCCATACAGCCACTATCACAATCACTCACTCTCGCTTATAGCTATTTATATACTCCAACACACATATATACTGCCTTTCACATATGTAGTTACTCACACATGTACCACTGGGACATACATTCACTCACTAACACACTCTTACACACACTTACCCACCCATACAGTCTATCACAGTTGCACTCTTGAAACCATCCACCCAGTGAATCACCCACTCACACATCTATGCACAGAGTTGCACACACCCCTCCCACACAAACACTCAGGCACCCATACAGATACTCAGACAAGCATTCAATAACTCATATAGACACTCATGTAGCTATTCACAAACACATGCAGCCACTTACACAGCAACAGACAGACGGATACAGACATTCACCCAGTTTAGTCACTAACCCATGCATTCAGTAAGATACGTTAAATCACTCACTTATAGAGTCAGTCACGCACCTACTAAATCATCCATACAGACACTTACACACCCACTCATTCTTCAATACGTCTTTTCCTATATATATTAAAAATATTTAAACTTTACAGAAACACACAGTCACTGGATGATGTCATCAGTGATGTCATCAGTGATGTCATTTGAGATGTCATCAGTGATGTCATCAGTGATGTCACTGACCATGTCATGAGTGATGTAATATGTGACGTCATCAGCAGTGCATTGCGGGGCGCGAGTTATAGTTAGCTGGACTAACTATAACGGGGAATTTCACGGGTTTTGTACGAGTGCAATGTCCAACTAACTATAACTGTCCCTAAAACCTATGGTTTTTTCAGTGAATATATATATATATATATATATATATGTATGTGTGTGTGTGTGTAGGTGTTTATGTGCATATATATATGTAATTTTAAATTATTTAACCCCCCTTTTTACAAATGAAGTTTACCATCCTATACCCTTACCCACCGCAAACCCTAAAAATACCCTTACCACCCTGTTCCCCTATCACACTAAGCCCGAAAAATACCCTTACCACCTACCCCCTTACCCTCTGTTCAACCATAAAATACCTGTATCACCCTATTCCTTAACTACCACTAAACCCTAAAAATACCCTAACCACCTTATACCCCAACCCACTCATAAACCCTAAATGTACCCTTACCACAGTGTAACTCTACCCACCCCTAAACCCTAAAAATAACCTTACCACCCTATACCCATACCCACCCCTAAAACCTTAAAATACCCCTACCATAGGTGCTATACCCTTACCCACCTCTAAATGCTAAAAATACTCTAACCATAAAGCCAGCCCCACACCACGAATGGCCTTTGGCAGGGCACAGTGTGTGGTTGGTCTCAAGGCCTGGCCTGGCCTGGCCTGGCCTGCAGTCAGGCCCTACATCCAAACCCCACAGACAGGCAGGCCCCTGCATCCAACCCATCGCAGGCAAGCAACCCCACACCACTCATGACCTGTGGCCATGCATGGTGTGACATTAGGCGCGGGGCCTGGACTGCAGCCAAGCCCTGTGCTCATCCACCTTGTGCACGACCTGCATCCAATCCACTACAAGCATCCTACCTCCTTCAGCACACAGCGTTCTGTTATGCGGCTGGTCTCGCCAAAAAGTGTCAAAAAGTCACAACACGAAAATATAAAAAGTGGGTTTATTGGCTTTATCATGGGGTGAGCATATCAATATATACATAAGGAAAATCCATCATCTTTGTCCAAAAATCACCAATATTTTTAATCAAATGTATATGTCAGTAATTCAGACAATGCAATGTTTAATAACAGTGATTATTAGCTAAGAGTGCTTTAGAAAAATGGTAAGATGCTTTAAAAAATATGGTAAGGGGGCGTGGCCAAGATGGCGGCGAGATAGGACGCGTTGCTCCGTCTCTCCCGTCTGCGGCCCAGTAAAGCACTGGCTTTTTAGCCATCTTAGCCATCGGAATCTCGCACACTGACTCCCGAGGGTTGCGGGAAGCTCTGGGCTCCGTCGGGAAGCCGGCGGACCGCGACGACGAGCCTGGCCTTCCTTGACAGCGAGAGCGCGAGGTCTGGATCTGGGCCTGCGACGCATAGCCTACCGCCGCGGCCGCGGAGCTCGAGTGGCGGCGGCTCCAGCATCGACCAGCGGCTGGCGACGAGGCCCGTTGCTGATCCCCACGAGGCCGACCCAATTGTGTGTCTCTTGCGACCCACCAGTGGCAGGGAGCTGTCGGGGCCGCGATCGAGGAAGAGGATTCCCACTGGTGGACCCGTGCCTGGGGGCGGACCGACTCCTGAGCGTCCGGAGGACGGACTGTGAGCCCGGCAACAGAAGTGTAAGGTGAGCACCTCCCGGGGAAACTCGCAGTGCGTGATCGGCACTGGGCGAAGAGCTGGGGTGGCCCGGGGCCCCGTGGGCTGCTGAGAGGCCTGAGGTGCGGCCGCGACTGGACGGGGCCTCCTCTGCGCTGAGACCGGGCCTAGTGACACTCCCCAGAGGCCCCGCCGCACCACACCGCTGCGGCCTCCAGTGGAAAATCCAGATGCCACCTATCCGTCTACCTGGGGGGCACTGAGTCGGATGCTCACTGAGGGCCTGAGGCTCAGAGACGCAGACGCCACACGCCGCTTGGGCTGGGGGTGCCCGGGGGGATCCGGCGGGGACTACGACCACCCCCGATTGCACCGGCCTGGAGGGAGGGCCTGAGTGCCCCTGGGACGTTTGTGCAGCAGGAGCCTCGCGCTAGACTGGGCGCTTACACTGGGCCCTGACCGTAGAGTGGAGCCAGGGTCCGTCTTTCCCGCCAACGACCAAGGCTGGAGGCAGTGTGACAGCACGGCACCCAGTGGCCTACGGGTGACCGGTATTGGCCTCCCCGCACCTTTGAGCATACGCCGAGAGCGCCGTGGGGGAGAAGACGCATCTACGATACATAGCGCCAGCAGAGGGGCCCCCCCATCGACCCGCGGCGTGAGCGCCAGACCCGGAGGTCCAAGACGCCCCCCAGTTAGGCCTGCCCCGACACACCCGGGCACACAGGGGAGAATCGAGCCATGTCCTCCACACGTGGGAAGAAGGACAAAACTTTGAAGGAACTGTTTGCGCGCACCCAAAGCGGGAGCCAGACGGGTTCTGTTCTCCCAGGTGACGAATCTTCCTCACAGACGGGCGGTGACGGAGCGGAACCGGTCACCAGGGCCTTTCTCGAGTCCCTCTTCCTGGCCATACGGGATGACTTGCAGACGCTCAAGCGCGACCTCACCGCCGAAATTAAGGAGGTACGCAGAGACGTGGACAGTGTTGGTGAGAGGGTTGCTGTACTGGAGGAAAAGAGTGACACGAGGGACACGGAGCTGTCGACCCTCCAGCAGGAGGTCATCCGAATACACGACCAACAAGTGGACCTTCAGACCCATCTCGAGGACTTGGAGAATCGGTCCCGCCGCCATAACGTTAGAATTCGGGGGGTAAAGGCCAACGAGGAAGCGGGTGACATTTTCAAGTATGTCAGGGAGCTTTTCAACCACGTACTCGGTAACCCCCCCGATACAGCACTCACTCTAGACAGAGCACACAGGGTGGGCCCTCCAAGATCCGACACGGCACCACCAGCAGACATACTGGTCTGCGTCCAGGACTTTCGTACCAAAGAGGAGATTCTCCGGAAGGCCAGAATGATGCAGCCGATTACATTCCGGGACCAGCAACCCGTCCTGTACCAAGATCTAGCAGCACTCACCCTGCAAAAACGGAAGTCCTTCCAACCCATCACCACGCACTTGCGCCAGCGCAACATCACCTATAGCTGGGGGCACCCATTCCGGCTTGTATTCCGCATGGAGGGCAAACTTTACCAACTCCGCTCACTCTCAGAGGCGGGCCGCCTGCTGGGGGTGGACATCCCGGAGGAGGAGGATGGCGGGGGTGGCTCCGATCGCGGAGCAGAGGAAGACAGACCACGCTGGAGACAACAGGGACGTCGGCGCCGCCCTCGGAGACCAGACCCCGCAACGATAGCACAAGGACAGAAAGCAGCCTTGGACGCCATGCCTGCGGCGCTGGCCACAATGCAGCCCGCCTGACGGGCACCTACTCAAGAAACGCATTTCCGATGTCATTCCTCTCGATAAGTGGCCGACGGGGGGGAGGGGACGCGCCCCTGGCCACGACACGATCCCCACGAAGACCTTCACCGATCGTCTATGGATGATGGACTATCATGCAATTTTGAACTTTGTTTTTATTTGAATCCGCCTTATGTGGATAGTTTGTTTTGGGTTTTTTGTTTTGGGTTATTTTTTGGGTTTTGGGGTCCCTCGTCCACCCTCCTTTCACACCCACACAGGGCGTCCCAAGGGGAGAACCCCTCCATTGTTATCACACGCTACCCGCTACAGGAGCGACGGCCCTTGCCCCGCAGTACTGCACCCCACCACCTTTCCATCGGATAGATGCCCCCAACTACGCTTACAGTCCTCTCCCTTAATGTGAGGGGACTTAATAACCCTATCAAACGAAAGGCCGTCCTCTCCTGCTTAGAAAATGCCAAAGCTGACATATGCCTCCTGCAGGAGACACATCTACTGACTAAGGATTGCCACCGCCTCAGGTCCCGCGCGTTTCCAATTCAGCTGTTTTCATCCGGGCCCACTAAAACCGCTGGGGTCGCTATTTTGGTGCCCAGCACATTCCAGGGGAGGGTTCTTCAGAAAGAGGCAGAGATCAAGGGGCGCCTTCTTACCTACCGCTTTATCCTGGGGGGTTTGACTTTCACGATTGGGTCGGTGTATGCGCCTAATGAGGGTCAGGAGAAGTTCTTGCACAGCGCACTCACGGAGGCTACGTTGACGACAGAACGTAGGATCCTACTGGGGGGTGACTTGAACCTGGTGTTTGACAACATTATAGACCGGTCATGTCAGCGCACGAGCCAGGCGGGTGCAATTTCAGCAACCGGCCTTGCCCGGCTGCAGGACTTAGGTTTTAATGACTTATGGCGCTGTTTCCATCCCCTTGAGCGCGAGTATTCCTACTATTCCAGTGCCCACAAAACATATGCTCGACTCGACTATATCTTAGGTTCCTCAGCTATGCACGCGCACGCGACTGGGGTGGAGATAGGAGTTGCCTCGCTCTCTGACCATGCCCCGGTGGTTGCTACCTTCGCGCTCCCCCCTGTGCAGTCTCCTACCCGCCACTGGCGCCTCCGCGACACCCTTTTGCACCGCACAGCGACCGTGGAGCAGACCCAACGCGCTATTAAAGACTACCTCTTACACAATGCAAACCACGACACATCTCTTTCTACACAGTGGGCGGCACTTAAAGCGGTCATACGCGGGGAGTGGCCATTTCCACAGCAGACAATGCGGAGCGCAGACGCAAGAGGGAGGACCTCTCCCAGAGGACGAGAGAACTAGAGCAGATGCATCAACGCACCGGGGCCCCACGGGTGTGGCGACAATTGAAGGCTGTGCGACAGCAACTTGCCGCGTTAGATCAAGACAGGGCGGAGTATGCCGCTCTCCGGCTGCGGCATTCTTATTATACGGGCGGCGACAGGTGTGGTCGACTTCTCGCTCACAAACTACGTGAGGCTAGGCAGAAAAAGGGGTCCAGGAGATCCGGAGGGGGGACGGTCGGCGGGTCACGGAGGACTCTGAGATTGCTGAGGCTTTTCGGGATTTCTACGCCCGTCTATACTCCAGTCAATCCCTGAACACAGCGGATGGTGCTGCATACCTCGCGGAGACTGATCTCCCTACCCTAACCAAGGCTCAGGCCGATCACCTGGAGAGAGAAATACGAGTAGAGGAGGTTATTGCAGCCATTTCGCGCCTTAAACAGGCCAAGGCCCCAGGACCCGATGGATACTCCGCTGCTTTTTACAAAACATTTTGCCCGCTTGTGGCCCCAGTCCTGACCGGCCTTTTTAACTCCTTTGGTACACAAGGTGCAATCCCGGGGAGATGCTTGCAGCATCCATAGTGGTTATCCCGAAGCCGGGCGTGACAGAGCGGCCTGCGGAGCTTACCGCCCCATTTCCCTCCTTAATGTCGATCTTAAGCTCTACACCAGTATCCTAGCTGCACGCCTGGGCCCCTACATGCCAGGGCTTATAGACCCGGATCAAGCTGGTTTTATCCCCCAGCGCCACACGAGCGACAACACCAAATGGGCCCTCCACCTTATCGAGAAGGCTTCCCGGACTGCGGGAGAATATATGTTGCTTACCATCGACGCCGAGAAGGCCTTTGACAGGGTCCATTGGCCATACTTAGAGCAGGTCCTCGAGCGGGCCGGGATGGGGGAGAAGCTCAGAACACACATATTGAACTGTTATCGCTTCCCCACTGCTACAGTCCGGGTGAATGGCCACACATCTCCCTGGTTTCCTATAGGCCAAGGGACCAGACAGGGGTGTCCTCTCTCACCCCTCCTTTTTGCGCTATATATGGAGCCCCTGGCTCAACGCTTCCGACACAATCCGGAGATCACAGGGATCAAATTCGGAGGGGATACCCACACCATCAGCTTATACGCGGATGATGTATTGATCTCCCTATCTAACCCGATACCCGCGCTGCAGGCCTGCTTTCTAGAACTTGATGCCTTCGCACAAGCCTCGGGGTTTAGGGCTAACATGGATAAGTCTGTCGCGCTTGATCTCTCCCTGCCTCCATCCACCCGGGCGCGGCTACAGGAGCGACACCCTATCCAGTGGGCGTCCGATACTGTCTCCTACCTGGGGATCCAACTTGCACCCTCTGTCTTAGACACGGCCACTGTCAACTACACTCGGCTGCGAGCGAAAATACGCAGGGAACTGGGTCAATGGAAGCACAACCCGCTTTCTTGGCTCGGCAGAGTGGCAGCCATAAAAATGACCATATTGCCACAGGTCTTGTACCTGTTTCAGACCCTGCCCCTCAACCCCCCTCCGGGATGGATTCAACAAACCCAGTCTGACCTCGCGCAGTTCATATGGAACGGCCGTAAACCCAGGATGAAGCGTACTTTGACGGTTCTCCCGCCGGAGGAGGGCGGCCTTGGCGTCCCCAATCTCCAGTTATACTTCCAGGCGACACAGCTACGCCACCTGGTTGAGTGGAACAGGTTGGAATCGGAGAGGCATTGGCTTTTTCAGGACCAAGCAGTCGCGGCTACACCCTTACAGAGGGTCCCTTTCCTTCGCAGGGCGAATCGACCGCCCAATCTCTACGCGTCACATATTACCCGCGTCACCTTGGAGACCTGGGACCGCACCAATATTAAACACGGCTTGACCTCCTTCCCTTCTCCGCTCACCCCGATACTCGACAACCCAGACTTTCAGCCAGGCATGGACAGTGCAGATTTTTGGAGGTGGCGCTCGTCGGAATGCCGCTCTTTGGGGCACCTCTTCGATGTAGACGGGATCATACCGTTCCCACAGCTTAGATTGGACTATGGGATCCCCGAATCTGAAAGACTGCGCTATCTGCAGATTAGACACTGGGCGCTACACCCTCGGGTGCGGCCGTCGGCTGAAAGACGTCTCTCTGTGTATGAGAAATGGCTCCTCACCCGCACATCCGACAAAAAGCTTATTTCGGATCTATATAGGATGCTGTTAACTAGGAACACGCACGAATACAGCGCCGGCCGGGCCCGGTGGGAGCGGGACCTGGGCAGGACACTTAGCAATAAGGAATGGGAGGGGTGTATTATAGGGCTCGCCACTCTGCCTATCACATGGGACTGACGGAAACGTTTACTAAGCTGGCTACCTATTGGTACTACACGCCTGAGCGCCTACATCGTGCAGACCCAAGACAGAGTGCTGAATGCTGGAGGGGATGTGGGAGCGTGGGCACCCTGGTACACCTTCTCTGGGATTGCACACACATACAGGGATACTGGACTCAGATACTTGATGAGGTGGATGCACACTTGGACACCCAACTGCCACGGTCCCCGCATACATTCTGCTGGGCCTTCCAAACCCACTGATGTACCCGCTTAAATCTCGCAGAGGCCGCCTGATAGCAATTGCCCTAAGCTCGGCGGTCCAAAACATATTAACACACTGGCGTACTCCCCAGGTCCCTACTTTCACAGCTTGGTTGTATCGCTTGTGGCATGTTCTGGGGATGGAGAAGCTGACCCTCACACTGGCAGGGAAGGGCTCTACATTTGTCGAGCTCTGGCAGCCGTTCATATCCATCTTGGCTACTGAGTTCCGAGAGGTCACATGCCCCAGGTACTTGCGTCTTCTACGACTTTCTGCCCCACAACTGGAAGCGGCTTAAAGCATCACTCATATGCCAAATCCCGAGTGGTGTTCCTGTTTCCCCTCCCCTTTTTCATTTTCCCGGTGGACGAGGGTTGGGGAGGGAGGGGAGGGGGGCGGGGGATTCGAATAAGTTTCATTTTATGCCTAGGCATCCCTCGTAGGCACTGTTTTTGTCGCTTATGTATTCAATCAGACTGTGGCCCTGTTGCCACATTATGCTACGCACTCTGAACTGCCAGGTATGTTGTTTGTTGATAAATTTCAATAAAAAGATTTAAACCATAAAAAAGATGGTAAGTTCTCCTGGGGTCATGGATTTAATGACCCAGGAGACAAACAGTTTTTTTTATGTTGCTTGGGGGGTTGCTGCATTCCCTGCAGTCCCCCACAATATGAACAAAATAATCAGTAGTGCCCATGCCCCTTCTAAGGGCATCACTCAGCTAAAAATCAAAATGTAAATAGCCCTTGCAGGGCATTTCGGGGCGCGCCTTTAAGGAGCAGTGAATAAACTATCTGCTCCTGCCACTCATTTACTATTAACTTTTTAGAAACAAAATTGTTGTTCTGGGTGTCCTGGTGTCGACACAGGACAATCACATTGTAAAGTTCCTTTGTGGGTGTGGTGGAGCCCCTGGACCTTCGTGGCCCCAGCCGGCTCCCCTGGCAGGAGCCAGCTTTTTTTTTTTTTATTGTAGGTGGGTGTCCACCCAGGGTACCCACAGTGTTAGCCAGTTGGGTGCCTTTGGGGAAGCCTTAGGGCCCTGGCAGCCCCAGACAACTCCCCTTGCAGGAGTCGGACACTTTCTTATTTGTAGGTGGTGCCCCCGTGCCAACCTGGGGCAACCAAAATCCAGGGGTTGTTGGGGTGTGGTGGAAGCCCTAGGGGCCCTGCAGCGCCAGCCGGCTCCCATTGCAGGAGCCGGCCACTTTCTGAATTGTATGTGGGTGCTCCAGTGCCCACCCGGGGCACTCACACTGCAGGGGTTGTTGGGGGCTGCGAGGGGGAGCCCCAAGGCACTTTCTATTTGCTCCCTTATTTTTTTACTGCTCCCGTCACGTGGGAGCAAAGTTTAATTCCCTGCCCAGGAGAGTGCGGACAGGGTATGCCTACAATCTCCCAGGCATGGAACCACTGTGTCCTGGGGGTCGGCTCCACAGGACACAGGTATTGCACCCTGGGGGATGTGGTGCCCAGGGCTGACACCCGCATGGGTGGGGAGGGCAAGCACAGCCCCACTCCCCTTTTTAAAGTAATTTGGCCTCGACGGAAGGGGCTCAAGTGTGGCTCAGAGACGGGGTCCATTCGCCCCCCTCCCCTTTTTAAAAAATTGGCCTGAGGATGGGGTCCATAGGGCCTTATTGAGGCTCTGGGAGTGGGCTGCATGACCCCTCCCCTTTATGCACTACTCAGCCCCGGGATGAGGTCCCAGGGGCCTCGTAGAGGCTGGGGAGAGGGGCCCTTTTACTAATATGTCAAGCCCCAGGCATGAGGCCCCCAGGGATATAATCAACTGGGGTAAGGGTGCCCCACGCATGCCCCTCTTCCCAAACATTAACATGTACTGACCCCAGGGACCTGGCCCACCCTGGAGGTCATATTCATTTTTTTAAAATGGCAGCTGTCATTTGTTTTTGTTTTCCTGGAGTATCGTGGGAGTACCACAGAATTCTGGAGAAAAAAATCATTTTTTAACAATTTGGCCCGGAGGGTGGTCTTTCTAAGAACCCCCCACATGGCCTAGTGGGAGCAGGGTATCTCTACCCTGCCCCTTATATCTTTTTTTAAACTCTTTTCAAGACAGGAGACTAAGTCCCCAGAGTCCTGTAATGACTGCAGCAACATTTTTGTTCATGTTGCGGCCAGCCAATCAGAGCGCTCGCTCCCGCTGGAGCCTCAGTCCCCCAGGAGCAATGTGGCCCAAGGAATAAATAGCCCCCTAGGCTAACCAGAATGCTCTATTTTTTAAAGTTGAGCTCATGGGACTCTCACGAGAGTCCCTCGAACTCAACCGCCAATATTTTTTGTACCTTCATTTCTCGAAAACTACTGAACGGATTTACACCAAATCACAAATCACAATAGCATGCATGAGAAATGCATTGTCTGGTAAAGGATTAAAAGTAAAAGGATGCATGATTAAGACAGCGTTGTTGAGGCTGTTTCCCAGTTGGGTTAACCCTGTCGAATTCCAGCATTGATGGAGCAGACTTATGAGCACCGTGCATGGATAAATGTGATTATTCGTGTTGTAGCCAAAAGGTTGAGGGCAAAAGGACCCTACAGAACAGTGACTGCGGGCAGAGGGACATTTTGAGGCTGGCAAGAAGCCATTCAGTGGTACAAGACAACTTGGACACCGAGTAACAGACTGAATTATTGTTCCCCTGCTATGAATGCTAAAAATGTGTTCTCGCATATATACATCAATTTTAAGTAAAAAGAAATTAGGCAACATGGATATGGGACATTCTTAACCATCAGCTACACCCATTGTCTATCTTGCATACCGGAAAACTGCTGAAGTGGTTACAGGGATAAACTGCTTCACAAATTATATTTTGATCACCATACTTATCCGTTTTACGTTCTATTGTCTTTTCTGGTATTTTGGCCAGTTGTTTATAGTGCCTCTTATGTAGAGATGCATATAGTTTAGCTTATGCCAAATTTCCATGGCATTAGTTCCTCCTAGTTTTCATAGATGTCAAATCAATTGCTTTGGAGCTTGAGTCCTCTTTTACCAGAGCTCTGGAGGGGCTTGTATTATTTAACAATCCCATTAAATACCAACATTGTTGGATGAGGTATTTACCAGATGTCATAAATACCCTTTTTTCTAGTTTTCACTTGGAACTGAGGCATAACATGAAATTTGGTGCTCAGTGCAACAAGTTCTGCCTGTTTTCATAATTACTGGAAATATTTTACCACAATAAATTTCAGCAGGTTTGACTTACCGAAAATTGACCTAGGTAAAAGTGTGAGGTTGCGATGTTTCTTGCTGTCAGTTGGTGCTTGTGTTCAGAGGAAGGGAAGGTTGGCGGTACATGCGGAGTGTTGGCACGGATTGGAGAAAGACTTTGCATCTTCAGTGGATGCACTACTCAAGACGCTGGAAGACCGTCAAGGAAACTACATGTCTCATGAAGCCACAGGACTCTCACAAGGTTTGCAAGTGCTGGCAGCCATTTTAAAGTCACAGAGTTTAAGTTCCTCATTGTCCAGTGCATTCTTGCCAGGCAATCAAGACCTTGTTTTTAGAGATAAGGAAAATCTTGGAAATTCTTTTTGAAAATGATTTGAAATCGACAGATATCCTGAACTGAATACAGAGAAATATTCTCTGTGTTTAGGGAGAAAAACTCTATTTTCTGTGTACTGTTTCAGAACTATCTTTTCTCATATTTTTGCAGACCTTGTTATTCGAACTGATGAACAGGAAGGATTATCAGTACTTCAAAGACTTTGATATTAATTTTCCTTTGATACACATAATATATTTAATTTATGGAAGAGCTACTTTGAATGTATTTTTAAATCAGGGAGCTTATTCTTATAAGACTGAGGTTTTAGGAGAACTCAGAATTCCATCGAAGTGTAGAGTGCTGGAAATACAGAGATCTAAGGGCCTTTTGATCATGGTTTTGTGTCGCCATTGTGCCATGCAAGGGGTCACGAGGGCGATACAAAACCTAGGATGACATTTACCAAGCCACACAAGGCCACTTTGCGTGGCTTGGTAAATGTGAAATAACACAAAGCAGCGCAAATCGCTGCCTTGTGCTACTCTGCCCCAGGGAGGTGTTACCATGGATCTACACATGGATTTTGGTGCATTCCTAGATTTACCATTAGTTGTAGACTTGGGAATGCATCAAAATGCTACGCCTCCCCAGGGGAGGCGAAACGAGGAGAGATATGCTTATTTCTCCTTGTTTTTTCCTCTTATCATGTGTGCTGCATTCTGCAGCATACATAGAAAGACGAAGAAGCCTCAGAAGATTGTTTTGTGCAGGAAGGTGTCCCTTCCTGCACAAAACAATCCTGCCTACAATGCAGGTGCCCTTGTACCATTGTGCTAAGTTGGCGCTAGGCAGCAGTTTGTGCGCCAGCGCAGGCAGAGAGCAGGAATGTGCCATATAATTTTAAATACAGTACATTCCCGCCCTCTGTCTTTCATGTAGTACAGCTCAGCAAGGTTGCTTGCTGCATTGCGTGAATATTTGATAAATTTGCACCAAAATGATGATATTAGCACTTATCCAGTTGAAGGCAGTTCCTAGTTCAATGTTAAGTCAGAATGGCTATAGCCAGTATTTCAGTTTTCTCTCTTATTCCATTCCCCTTTCCCTAGGTCTACTGCTAACCAAAATATTACCTTGTGTAAGGTTTACATTGAATTCAGACATCTGTGAAAACATCCATTGCTCCCTTAGAATACAGACTACAAGGTGAGTGCTTCCTTTCAGGGAAGAGCACCCAAAATCATTTTCTGCATTTGTGAGGTTATGTTTTACCATTTTAGCCCCGTTCAAATATCAGATCAACAGGTAGTTAGAAAAATTATCTTTTACTAACTCAGGGTCTGACGGAAATTTCAGCAGACGAGTGTCATCAGTGCAGTTGACAAATCTGATCTCGTATGACTATCAGGATTCTCCCAAGTGGTGCTCACAAGGCCTTGTGAGGTGCCGCTGTTGCACTAGTATATGACAGGACTCTTTCCTATACCTTGCATTCCCAGCTCCACATCCATCCCATTTCAGGTTTATGTACCCTCTTCTTGATGCTTCATGGACCCTGTAGTCTTTTCTGTCTCCGAACCCTTCCCGAACACATCCTGGTGGGGGGACTCTATTCTCTATCTTGATTCCTGGATCATATGCCTTTCTGTTATGTCATAAGTTTTTGTAGAGTGTGACAATTACCCGGAGGTGTCAAGGCGCTGAAAGGTGAGAATAAGCATAACCCTAATGATAAGTATGGAATCTAGGTGTTGCTTTGGGGCGGTGGTCCCCTTACCTTTAATTAGTCAAAAGCCGTGTTTTCAATGCCTTTCTGAACATGAGCAGATTTGATATGTTCCTGATATTGGGGGGCAAAAGGTTCCATTCCTTGGCTGTGGTATTCACAAAACTTCTCTCTCCCTAGTTAGTAAGCCTGACCCTTTAGCTCTCCAGCTTCCGGGCTCCCAGGGACCTCATTGTCCTCCCTGGGTTGTACCATTTGAAGGATTGTTTCAGGACCGCAGGGCCCGTTCCATGTAAAGCTTTATGGGCAAGGCAAAGAGCTTTGAATTTTGATCATTGCCTTACCGGTAGCCAGTGGAGATCCTTAATCAAATGTGCGACTGGTTTATGTTCAGGGATCCCTGTCAGTATTCTGGCAACATCATTTTGTAGTACCTGAAGCTTATTTAGGTATTGATGCTGCAAATTAAGGTACATGGAATTACAGTAGTGTATCTTGACCATGACCAATGCCAGAATCACTGTTTTTTGGGCGTTAACTGGAATAAATGGGAAGATCTTTCTGAGCATGCTGAGTGTATGGAACGTGGAGGAGGTGACTGCTTTTACCTGTGGCACAAAAGTTAGTTTACTATCCCTTACCATTCCAAGGTTCTTAACTTTAGTCACTGGCATGGGCAGAGCCCTCAGTTCTGTTGGCCACCAGGATAGGGCCCAGAGGGAAGGATTATTGCCGAAAAGGATGACCTCTGTCTCCCTGAGTTAAGTTTCAGGCAGTTTAGGTTCATCCATTTGCTAACTGCTGCCATAAAGTTGTGGAAATTAACATCTGCTAAATTGTTGGAGGAGGACAATGCCACCACAATTTGGGTGTCGTCGGCATAAGAGGTAAGATCCAGCCCAAACTATCTTATCAGTATGGCTAAGGGTTTTACGTAGATGTTAAACAATGTTGGTCTGAGGGCAGATCCCTGGGGGGCCCTGCATGGTAGGCTATAAGGTTTTGATACAAACGGGTCCATGGCCACTACTTGTTTCCTATCAGTAAGAAAGGATTCTAACCTGTTTCAGGGCTATCCCGTTAATACCAACCTCCCGGAGACGGTCAACCAAGATCTTATGGTCAACCGTGTCAAAGGCCGCAGATAAGTCTAAGAGTATTAGGGCTGCACTGCCACCTTCATCAACTATTGCTCTAATTTCTTACGTAGAATTGATCAAGGCTTTTTCGGTACTGTGACCGCTTCGGAAGCCACATTGAATGGATTCTAGCAGCTGGTTGACAGCTAGGAATTGTGCAATTTGATGGTTTATTGATTTTTCTATAACCTTGGCTGGAAAGGGTAAGCAGGAAATGGGTCGGTAATTATTTGGGTCTTCCGGATTTGGAGTAGCCTTTTTCAGCCAGGGGCGGATGGATGCTTCTTTCCAGAGTTTTGGGAAATGACCTGATTCCAACATAGAATTAAAGATAATGGTCAAGCATAGCCTACTTTATAAATTTTGGAGGACAGGGGTCCGTAGGTGATCCTGATTTAGTGACTGCAATAATGGAAGAAACTTCCTGCGATGAGAGGGGAAGAAGCTAATCAATTGAGGATAAGCCTCAGATAGCATTGATTGTGGGGTTTCTCCTCCTGAGATGGCATCCCTTTGTTCAGACTTATTAAAGATCTTAGCAACTTTATCCAGGAAAAAGTCGGCCAACAATTCACAGAAAACTTGGCTGTTGTTTAGTTACTCATCCCTGGACGCTGTGCCCAGGCTTGACACCACTTGGAATAGTTCCTTTGGTGAGGTATTTGCTGCTACTATTTTATGTGTGTAATAGGCGCTCTTTTTCTTAATTATTAGAGTTTTATAGTCATTCAGACAGACCTTATATTTTTCTTTTTCAGTTTTGTCCGCATTTTTTCTCCACCGTCTCTCTTGCCTTCTACAGGCTTGCTTCTCAAGCTTTAGCTTTTCGTTGTACCAGGGGGCTGTGGGCTTTCCTATGCACTGAGTTAGAGTTTTAAGAGGCGCAGAGAGTGCTATGGCTGATTTTGTGTATTTAATGGATGACTTCGCTGATGTTTCAGAGAAAGGGGGCATTGTATCTATTAAGGGTTTATGAGAGCGTCTGCCTTTATATTATTCCGGATTCTTCCTAAAGCAACTGGATTTGAGTTTTTTCTCGTTGTATATCTGTGCTCCAGCTTGATATAAAACATGACTGCATAATGATAGGTCCATGTAAGAGCTAGTACATCTTTCTTGACTATGAGAGAATTGTTAGAGAAAATCCCATCTAGAGTATGTCCTGCTTTGTGGGTAGGTTGATTTACTAATTGAGTCAGGCCGAAACCCTCAAGGGTCTAGATAAGTGCCAGTGAATCATTATTTTCCGAACTTTCTAAATGAAAGTTGAAATTCACTGGTATGGGATATCTTTGGCAGAGAGACTCTCCTCTAGGATGGTGCCAATGTTTTGGACAAAGGGGTTCCTGGGTCCCGGGGATGATATATTAAGATTCCCCTAAAGGATTGGGATTTTGCAAGTTCAATAGTAAACTTAAAGGCTTCGCATTCTGAAATGGAGGCATGTTCAATTATTGCAGGTAAGTTATTTCTAACGATCATGGCGAGTCCCCCACCTCATTTTAAGGACCTGTCAACATGGTGGAGGATGTAGTTTGGAGGGGTTGCAGCCACAAAGTCTGGACCTAACACCTGGTCAGCCCATGTCTCAGTGACCCATATGATGTCCCTCTGGTTGGTTTCTTTGAGATCTCTAAGCTCGAAATGATGTTTTACAAGTGATCTTGCGTTCAGTAATGCACATCTGATATTAGTAGTTTGGTTAACAACGCTTTCTGTTGGATTAGGGGGTTGAAATTCTTTATATTTTAGATTATGCCAGTTGAGCGTTACTCCACAAACGAAGCACCTGTAAGTTCTCCCCTGAACCTTGGTAAGTGGATCTCAACATAAGCATTGCTGATTCCTACCTTTAGTGTTTAATGCGAGGAGCCCTTCTCTTGTGTAGGAAGTCCTTGTTGATGTTAGTGAGTCAAAATGGGCATAGTGGCTGGCACTGGGCGCGGTCCGGGTGTGGACACGCTGCCTGCTACATTATATCCCCCTCTGGATCGGTGGGTGTGTCCCAAATGACCTGTGCTTTGCAGTGCAATAATGAAGAACAGGTGGGTGAAATAAAATATCAAACGGGGGTCCAGCAACCCTTTTTACCCGCTCACCAGGCTCCCCTGGGAGGGGTAATACTAGTAAAAGAAATATTTAAGGCAACACAATGTGGGAGAAAGAAAGCATAAAATGAATAAAACCGGTTAGGAGACTCTTCAGAGATGGCGCCCATTAGGAGCCAGGCACCTCCATAAAAATGCACAATGCGTGCACATACAAGGAAATCAAATAGGGTTGTCAGATGCTCACTATGAGCTGCGCGGACGTGCTTCCTGCCGCATTATATCTCCCTTGGGATCGGTGGGCGTGTCCCAAATGACCTGCGCTTTGCAGCGCGATAATGAGGAACAGGTGGGTGAAACAAAATATCAAACGGGGTTCCAGCAACCCCTTTTACCTGCTCACCAGGCTCCCCTGGGATATATAATACTGGTAAAAGAAATATTGAAGGCAACACAATGTGGGCGAAAGAAAGCATAAATTGAATAAAACCGGGTAGGAGACCCTTTAGAGATGGCGCTCAGTCGGAGCCAGGCACCTCCGTAAAAATGCACAATGCGTGCGCATACAAGGAAATCACATAGGGCTGTCAGATGCTCACATTGAGTTGCACGGACGCGCTTCCTGCCACATTATATACCCTTCGGGATCGGTGGGCGTGTCCCAAATGACCTGCGCTTTGCAGCGCGATAATGAAGAACAGGGGGGTGAAACAAAATATCAAACGGGGGTCCAGCAACCCCTTTTGCCCGTTCACCAGGCTCCCCTGGGAGGGATAATACTGGTAAAAGAAATATTTAAGGCAACTCAATGTGGGAGAAAGAAAGCATAAAATGAATAAAACTGAGTAGGAGCCCCTTTAGAGATGGGGCCCAGTCGGAGCCAGGCACCTCCATAAAAATGCACAATGCGTGCGCATACAAGGAAATCAAATAGGGCTGTCAGATGCTCACCATGACCTTTTTGTACTTGCATTCTGGGCTTTTCACTCTCCTATCTCTGATTTGGACTCCATTCCTGGCTTTCCTGTTTACTGTCTTATACCTCCTGGCTGTGCTGGTCTTCTCCTTTGCAAGCCTCAGTTCTGCCTTCTCTTCATTAGAGGTTCCTTAATTCCTTGCACCTCTTTTATTCCTTGCACCTGGCTCTCTCCCTGCACCTATGCTCCTCCCCTAAGCTTCCACCTTTATGAGCCCTCAGTGTGCAGTGGCTCTCAACTGACCTTGCTGCTGATTCTCCTTGCGCTTTGTAGTGATCCTGCTGCTGTATTTCCAGCCATGCTCTTTGATTTCTGTTTTCATTGCTTTTTTATCCTTTTTTCCTGTTCTGACTAGTTAATTATGTCTGTTATCCGTCTGTTGCTTATTGCACCTCTTTGTACCTTTGATTGCTTTGCTCCATGTCTTGTCTGCACTAGTTCTGATCCGTCCTGTTATATGCAGTCTCCTTGCCTTGTATCCTATGTCCCTGTTTGTCTGCATATTTCTGTCCAGTCTAGTTCAGGTGCACTGTTTTCCTAGTCTTGTTTCAGTATTCATAGTTCTGTGCATCCCAGTCCTGCTCCTGACCTTGACTTTTCTTGCAATCGTATCTCTACTAAAATTGGTGCATACATCGTGTGTCCTGTGTTTTGTTTCAACTATAGCTATCAAGTCTTCATTACCTGTATATATTAGCTCTGCTATTTGTTATTTCAAGAGCACTTACATGATGTCTGTAAAAAGGAGACTGTGGCATTACACTTGTGAAAATTAAGTTTTTGGTTTTTCCACTTGTCTGTTAAAGACACCATCAAGACTTTTCAATTGTCCTTTTTGCTGGCTTAGATTAGCTTGCTTTTGGAGCAGTAAAATAGGGAGATGTCTCTTTTTATGAGTATTTTATGGTCCTTTTCCTGCAATGTCCTTTCCAGGTTCTGTTTAAGCTGATTGGTTTCCGGCACCTGTGTGTCACCCATTGTTTATCTTTACACTAAGGTTCCATTTTGTATATTGCTACTAAGACTTGTGCATTGAGTCCTGCTTGCCAGTTTTGCAACAGGGCATTGATGGTTTTAGCTTTGAAAAGACAATTTCCTAGGTTTGACATTACTTTTCATCTTTGAGCAGATTCCACTTTCTTATAAACTTGTGTATGGTTGTATTTATTATCTTTATAATGCCCCATATGTTCGAGGATCAAAAAACACACCGCGTTGTTATCCGACAAAGATACAATCATGAGCTACTTCCTTGTTCATCAAAGATCACATTTATCCTGCATTCGGCATTTTAGGTAGGCCCTTTTACCTTAGGTAGGCCCTTTTACCTGCTGGACAATATTTACTCAATGCTTGGTGGGGGTGGTTATCGTCTATCTACCCAAATATATTAGGTCACCTATGATGGTGAAGGTATTACGTGTAACACTTAGGTGTCTGATAAAGTTTCTCAAAGAACAAGGCACCTGAAGAATGGTTCCTGTAGATGACCAAGAAGTGGTTGGTGTGATTGATGAGGGCCAATATGTTCTTAGGTCAAGGAAATTGTACAGTCTGGTAGGATTTACCGGTGCTTTACCATCCATAGTGTTCTTTTCTGCCAGTCCAGGCCCGGAAAGGCCTGGCAGCCTTGCCTTTGGCATACCACCAGCATCTTCAGTGGGCATGACCACTGTGCAGATGTGCAACAGTGTCTGTCTCATCCAGACTTAATAATGTTGTTACTGTCCATGTGATGGTTAATGACCATTAATTACCCCCAACCATTGGCTCTGCCCTAAACGGTATGCATTTATTAGTGCTTCATAACTAGACAATGTCTTCATATCTATCAGCCAGTTACACCCAAGGGAAAGCAAATTTCACTTCACATGGTCTTGAAATTAAATTTTTTTTTTCCAAAAGGGCATTTTGTTGTTCTGGATTTTCATTTAACAAACCAGCAGATTCTGTGAGTTGCAGTTGTTCTTCAGTTCAGCTGGAATAAAGTTTTGTATTGCATTTTAAGGACCAGGGGGACTAGCATGATGTATGAAGTCTGCTAAAGTAAGGACAATTCGAATATTTGTGGGAGATTCAACGTACACCACAGAACAAATACACTGGTAGGTGGCATATCTGCTTGAAAAAGGACGCCTGTTATTTTGTGAAGCAAGCTCCGATCGTGTACACACAGATAGTCAATTTTTCAATGCAAAAGTCTAACTTATTCATGGATGCTAAGTTGTGTGAATTAGGCCCAGTGCTTAATTTAAAAAAAATGCAGAGGCCAAATGATTTTCTTATGTGCACATTGCTGGCCCTGCCATATATCGAAGCTGCCTAGTCTTAATTCCACCTTACTCCTCTTTCTTCAACCACGCGCGCTTCGTGTCTCTTTATCACACTCTTCCATGTTCTTTGTCATTCCTGCTTCCTCCCATTGTCACTGCCTATCTTCGACTTCCTCCTAATTTCTCCCATATCTGCCTTTCTCTGAGTCACAGACTGCTGATGAAAAATAAGTGTGTTCCCCCCAAGATTAGTGCTAGTGCACACCACATGCCACAATATATTGGGGCCTATTCGCAAGGGTATTGTAGTGTGTAAAGTAGAACACCTGTAGTACTTTTACATGCCTTTGTTAACTGAGCACAAAACAACTAAAATGGAAATATTCAGGGAATAGTCACCTACAATCAGTACAAGTAGAAAGGACTAAACCAACCATCTTTGCACTTTTACCAATAAGGAGTTGGACGTGTGTGGGCTGATTCACAAAGGATTGTAAGAGTAACTTACTCCTGTACTGCTTTTATGAGTGGCCCTCTTTGGGGTTTTTTCAGAAACAAATCCAAAATCAAAACAAACACTGTTTTTTCTGGGTCGACAATATAAATGCATTTTTGAAGAGATCAAAGATCTCCAGTCTGTTAAGACTGCTCTTTTAATTATTTCCCAGAAAGACGTTTAATCATTATCCTGGCGGCTCCCTCAGAACTCAATATTACTCAGCGTGCCTTATGTGTTATCTCCTCCAATTACATGGGATAATGCTCCGAAGTGGATAATAAACAGTGTTCCTAGAAAACATTAACTCTGCTGATGGGAGTTTTTGTAAAACAAAATCAGCAGTTTTACCCCCTTAACTATTCCACTTTTATGTTTTGTTTGTAGGAGGTTTAGAGGAGCATGCACCATTCTAATCTCTAATTTTCATTTCTAGCAAAATTTATTTCGGTGTTAATTTTGCATCGATTTGTACATTTAGGAGAATGCATCATAGCCACGCTGTGCTATTAGTCTGAAAATGTGTTTGCAATACACCATAAGCTATTATCTTGAGTGGTAATGGGTCCAAACAAAATGTACGTCAAACAGAAGGCATCCCTCACTCTGCAGGGATAATAAAATGAGTCTATCTCAAACAACAGTTGCAAATTTTGTAGTTTTACTGACATGAAATAAAAATCTACATTTTCGCTGGAGCAGCTACCCAGACATGATTACTCAGAACAAATGCTTTAAGTGGCAAATGTGGCAGAAATGAAGTGTTATGTTGTTCGTGTTTGGTTCTTATGGGCCACGTGGCTATGATGGTTCTAGAATCTTTAGTGAAAGGCAGTTAAGGTGTTGCTGCGAATTTTCTCCTGTACTTGCAGCGTTGTGAGAATAAAGAAAAGTTTCCTTTGGCACAGGGGCAGTGTCATCTTTATTGCACAAGAAATTGGTGACAAGTTGTTAAGCTGCCGTGGTCAGAACCCTTAAGAAGCAGAACACTCAGGGCACTTCTTACAAAAATACACAATGGTAAATAGGTCGTTATTGTGTGTGTATCTCGCTCATTGTCTCCCACAGAGGAGAAATATTCTGTGATAGAAAGGGAGACAGTGGCATGTATGGGGGATTTGAAAGCTTTAGCCAATTTATATGGGGATTTCTGGTAATCTTGAGGTGTGATCACAAACCACTCACAAAAGTACTTATTACTTGTGGCATGTCTAATGCTTCCACAAATCTAGCAAGATTGTCAATGAGATTGCTGGATTTTTTTTAAAGACGTTCAGTATGTACTTGGAGTTAAAAACAGAGTGTCATATGTTTTGAGCCGCATGTTGCATTACACCGAAAAGGTGTCTTTAACTGATTTGGATGAATGTTGTGTGGCGAATGTGTGGGACAAGGAAGAACATGGTATCAGTGCAGAGGAATGGAGAAAGGGGATAGAAGCGGATAAAGAATTAAGTGTTGTGAAGAGTTCCACCACGAATTGTTGGCCAAATAAGAATGGCATTATTAAACATTTGCATGCATTTCAGGTGGTGAGTGATGAATTATCTGCTGAAGAAGATCTTTTGTGGAGACGAGGATAAGTGATTCCTCTCACTGGGCTGTGGAAGAGAGTTCTTGACCTTTGTCATGAAGCTCATGTAGCAGTTATAAAAACTAAGAGAAGAATCAAAGGTCTGTACGATAAGGATGTTGAAAGAAAGGTCACGGAATGTGAACGCTCCGATAAGTTGAAAGCGACATTTAGACCACCTTTTTGTCCCAATTAGCAGCCTATGCATGCTGTGGAAGAGGATTGGCATGGACATTATGGATCCTACTCAGGAGGAAAATGGTGACATGACATACATCATTGTGATTACTGATTATTTCTCTAGATGCTTTGAAAATGATATTGTGCATGGAACAGGTACAGATACTATCAGAAAGTAGGACTATGCAAATGTATTGTTAGTGATAATGGGCCACCGTTTTTTATCCGAAGGTTTTCAGGATTGATTGAGAAGGAATGGAATATTTTACAAATCAACTTTGTTTTATCACCCACAAGAAAATAGCAATGTGGAAAGGTTCAACTGTGTGACTAAGGGTGGGATTTAACCAGAGAGGAACAACATTTTGAGTTGAATGAAAGAGGTATACAAGATGGTGTGGGAATATAGGATTACGCAATGCAAAATCACGAAACACAGTACACTTGTTTTGGTGAAGAGCAGGCTTTCATTTCCAAAGACAACCTGGGGTCGATGACTGAAATATGACAAGTATTTTGCTATCAACAAACCAAACTGATCCCGCCCAATCATAGACACAAATTGATACACTTTAAATTCCTCAGGCGTGCCCACACCACCCCTAGTTTCCTGGCTAAATTGGGTCCCTTGCAGTCCTCGAATTGTCCTAAGTGCAGCAATGTAGACACCGATTTTGCTCACATGACTTTGACATGCGCCCAATGGGGGAACTTCTGGACTGCTGTTTTTGCTCAGCTCTCACAGATTGTGTGTTTCACTATTACACCTGACCCGCTCCTTGCATTGTTGGGTTATGTACATGATGTTCCTAAAAAGGCCCATAAGTTCACCGCGATGGCTCTACTACTGGCAAAGCTCGAGATAGCTCTGTACTGGGGCAGCAGCCTTAGTCTAACCGTAGATGGATGGCTTAGGAGCCTCACCTTCTGCTATGTTACTAGCGAAATCTACACCATCTTGCAACTCCCCTCCTCTTGCCCACGGGACATCTGGCAACCATTTCATGCTTACTTGCAGCACCGCGAACAGCAGGGGGCTATCTAACACGATTACCTCGCTGACGAGGGTTACTACCCTGGCATACGTATATGATTCACTCCTGCCCTGTGGAAGTTTATGTACACCAGCCTTACATATGGGTGTTGTTGCTTACCTGTTTCCTTGTGGCATTGAGCGTTCACTGAAGTGCAGTAAATGTTGCAATGATGACGTTCTTACTGGACTGTTCTTTCGACTATTGATATTACTGTCAATGTACACAATTAATTCTGCATGCTGTAGGTAGTTATGTATGTTGTTTGTGTCTTTAAAATTATAAATAAAGTTTAAAAAATGGATATTAAAATAAGACAAGTAGAATGGTCCCCAGAGGTAGTTAGAAGAAACTACTGTGCATGGTCAAGCAGCTTACAAGTCATTATATGATGCAAAACAAGGTGTGAAGAATGTTGGATTGATAGACGGTGATTGAGTTAGAGTGCAGAGAGGCAATACGGTGAAATAGGGAGACTGTACATTTTCCCAACCTTTGGAAGTAAGGAAGATATTGTGCAACACTGCAGTTCTGAGTAAAGCAGAGCATGGCACATGGGGCAGTTGTCCAAGTGTTTCCCACATTGTGGAGAAAGACCAGCACATGAGAAAAGGTTTGATTGGTTGGAATATGAAAATGTCAGTGAAGTAGGAAGTGACGTGTGGTAGCCCATAAAGTGTCAGTATCCCTGTTGGCAGAGGTGTCATTAAAAAAGAAGATTTAGCAGAATAATTTCCAGACCAAAGAAACTGGAGGATTTTGTCTGCATGTTATTGGAGTATAACCCTTTAAAAATGCTGTTTTTGGTTACTTCATGTATTGTATTTCAATATTGTAACAGATTCTTAATTAGCTTGCCCTGAGATTGTGAAAAAGATTGTTATATTTAATTTGTCTCAACTTGTTCCTTTCTTCTTATCTTATGTCTTTTTATTAGTATATTTAGGGGGGAAGATATGTTATGTTGTTCACGTTTGGTTCCTATGGGCCACTGTTTGTTCTTGGCTATGTGGGGTTCTAGAATATTTATAGGCAAGCAGTTAAGGTTTTGATGCAAACCTGCCTAAATCTCATCACATTCTCACCTGCACTTGCCGGCTTGCTAGAATAAAGAAAGGTGCACTTTGGCACAGGAGTAGTGTCATCATTATTACACAAGATGGAGTCCCGTAAATGCCTTACGCACCTTTGACTCTACACACTATAGTTTGAACTTTGCGCTCAGCATGCTTTGTTCAAATTCACTCAACCTAGTTGATAAGAAATTTCAGAAGTAATGGTTTAGTTAAAAAAAAACTTCCTGGTTCTGTCTATGGATCTGGATTTTAGCAGTTAGGGCAATGGTTGTATATAGATTTGCTAGGGTTTAGACATGCCATTCATACATTAAAGAGATTTGGCAATAATATGGATTACAAAGTCAAAAGATGTTTAACTTATACAATTATCTCAATTGGCCAATATAAGCAGGCAAGTTTTCTTTTTAGGTCTGGTCACTGACAGTTTTAGTACTTTCTAGACAGACCTTCTGCCATCACTTAAAAAAAATAAAAAAAATAATAGGTTTGGAAAGAAAGGAGGCTCTGGGTCAGATGTCTTCAGCCATAGCATTTTATGTGTTTCCCATGCTTTGCCTTTGTTTGGGTGAGCTCTCCGTCAAAGTAAAGGCATTATGTAGGTGGTTACATTGTAAATTGTGTTCCTATTAGGTTTTAGTTATAGAGCAACAAGTACCCTTTTTGTTACACTGTTTCTGCACATACACACTGATATTAATCATTCAGACCTTAGGT
Organism: Calotriton arnoldi; assembly: GCA_963921515.1. NCBI lineage: Eukaryota > Metazoa > Chordata > Amphibia > Caudata > Salamandridae > Calotriton > Calotriton arnoldi. Next base: position 1,089,028 of record CAWUFW010005089.1, on the reverse strand, counting down.
GAGTGACACACAGACACCCTGGCATCAGTGGCAACAGCACAGAGCTGCTTCAGAAAATGGACATTAGAGCATGGAAAATTGGTTGTCGAGATGTACATTTATGGATGGGAAGATGCCTGAGTGTTATTGCCAACCAGCCTATGATATGAGCAGTGCGCTTTCCTAAGAGGAGCTGCCATTATGTGCTCTGCCACTGGTCCTTACTCCTCCTGCCGCCACTATAATCACGAAGGCCGTAGAGCATCAGGTGCCCAACGGTCTGCTTTATCTTATCGTCCGTCTTTAGAGTCCCTTCTACTCTGAGTGTGGTACATAGTCGGACTGGCTGGACCGGGCATCGGGCGTTTCCCCCGGAGGCTGGAAGAGTGGGGGCCGGTTTCGTTACTGGGGGCTGTTTTTGTAGCAGTGCAGCAGTTTTGAAAGCACCCACTGCAGAGTTCCTTGTATATCCAGTTGTTTTCAAGCAACAATGAAAGGGTCAAGATAGCTCTGGTGATTAATGTACCTGCTGGCGAGAGATCAGAGTTATGTCTAGTGGCAGTTTTGACTCATCTAAGGTAGCGCAGAGGGTTAATATGCCGGCTGCAAAGGACGTGGACCAGGCAGATCACAGAACAGTATTTTATGTACATAACTTAGTGGGTTACTGCTTCTGTCACAGAGATCCTTTTGTTACTGTGCAGTTCATAAATTACAATCATAATCTAGCACAGTGAGCTGTGACGGGTCATCAAAGAGCTGCACGCAAACTACATGGTACAGGTTAGAAAGTTATGTTTTTTTCCGAGTCTTTCATTATCCCAATGTTGCTAAAAAGGGTTTGTTTGGGTAGAAATAAATTCATATTAGTAAAGCCAACCCTAACCACTGTTACGTTCTGAATCCAGAGTTTGTGCTTCTCCAGACCAAGCACTCTTAAAAAAACATCTACCAATATGGATGACATGAATCCTACACCTTGTAGTTCCCTTTGTCTTATGTAACATTTTCTATACACTGGTTTACACATGTATGATTCATTGTCTCCATATTTGTGTGTGATGTACAGTGCTCCGACACGTACACTGGTATGAGAGGCGCTATAAAGCAAATGAAATACATTTGAGAGAGGGGCTATTGGCAGACGTGGGGCACTGTTGGAAGGTGATAGTGAGGGAATCATTGAAGGGCCCCAACAAAAATTGGCATGTCTTGGTGCACTGTACGGTCATCATTTACTATGCTTTAAAACCTAATACAATCGAATTTTTTAATGAAATATGTGTTGTAGAATGTGCCATTTTTGCCAAACTTTTCTTGGGGGAGAATGCCCCCCCAAAACCCTACTTGTACTGGTCAGGCTCGCTCGCTGCACTCACTATGCACCATACGGCGAGGGGAGGGTCAGGGGGGTGGTGTTGGTGTGACAAAATTTGCCAGGACTGCTTTGGGTTCCCAGTCCGGCCCTGATGTGGTTGTAGCTCACACTTCGCCCGAGTTCATGCAAAACGTGGCGCTCAGCAGTACCATGCTTTTTCAATTGTCCGCAGCTTCTTTTTTTTCCTTGATACCCACAGGAAATAGCAACATATATAATTACTAAACCACGTTTCAGAAATGGACACTATATTTATCAGGTTTGCAGTTAAGTTTTATAAAAGCTACAATTCATCTTGCATTTATTGTAGGAGTGTGAGAAAAGGCTCCTTACGAACGAGACCGCTGCAGTTCCAATTCTCCTTCAAGTTAGGAGTAGCCAATGCAGGAAGTACTGTGCAGAACCCGGCCTATTATAGTACAGGGGTGGGCCTGCTGTTCCACACACTGGCACCAAAAAAGATGTCAGCCGCTGCAGCGCCAAGCATCCTGGGAAAAGTGGGGCCCCTGGAACATCCTCATCCCTCTGTTGTGCGGGCAACCAACAGTGTCAGCTTCACTCTACCTGTTGTCAATTCTCAGGGGCCAGCTACAGCGGCACCCCCCCCCATTAGGGCGGAGGAGCATCGCCCCCCTGCTGCCAGTGCAGCAAAAGTGAAAAAGAAAACGGTAATAAAATGAATTACCATTTTATTTTTCACTGCCCCCAACCTGAGCAGTGTTAGGAGGTGGGACATTGCTGCTGACTGGCAGCAGGGGAGTGATGCTCACTACACCAGTTTACACTGCGCACGTCACTTTGGACGGCTCTCTTGCGACTGCCAGCCTGACATGCGCAGTGTAAACCTGTCCACCTAACTGTCTCAAACAGCTGAGCGGAGAGTAGGCACAGGCCTCTTGTACCTGCTGGAGCGTTGAGACAGTCAGCTCCAGCCAATCCTGGTGCTGCTCTCATGCTGCTCATCTGCAGCATGAGAGCAGCGTCAGAATTTGCAGAAGGGGGTTGCCTGAGGCTCCATGAGGTGCCGTCACACTGACGCCAGACGAAAGAAGAAAACACGGAGGAGAGCGAAACACGGGTAAGTATTTTTTTACATTTTTTTCAATGATCTGTTTGGCCCTCACTGGGTTTGACTCTCGGTCCCCTCTGCGCCCTTCCAGTGCTGACGGTCACCGCCCACCACTGGCCAGCTGACTGGGAGCTACAGTAAGGGGGAGCTCGCCTGTCAACTGCTTCACTGAGCAGGAGCAAGTCCCTACCAGCTTCGCCCCATGGTTAAACACCCTACCATGCCGGATTATTTTTAGGTCTCGCCTACGCAGCACGCATGCGCTGCATAGGAGGAGACCTTTAGAAATCGATTCCGTTTTTCAGGCAAAAACGTGCACGCATTGCATTGCTTTGAATGGCAACGCGTGCACGTTTGGCGATTCCCTTGCGGGAGCGAGCTTTGAAACCATCTGTTTGTAATTAACAGATGGTTCCTGCTTGCTCCCGCAAGGGAAACAGGTGCAGGCCCCCTCCTCTCTCCCCTTCCCCTGCTGCCTCCTCCTCAAACTTGTTTTTTTTACTTTCAGCGCGAGGCGCGCGCGCCTGTTTTCCTTACCTTCGTCGGCGTCTTTGATGTTTCCCGTCCTCTTCACATTCCTCCTCTCCCCTTGCTTCAGCTACAGGGCTATCAGCTGCTTTCTGTCAGTGTAGGCTTCCTCCCCTTGTCCCCGCAGCCTTTAAAGTTTCCCGTACTCTGCATGTTCCCTCTTGTCCCTCCTTGCTTCCACGTGATTTCTAGGTATGAGCAAAAGAGTCCTGCTATACCAGAAAACACTGTTTACTGTAGGGTGAGTACCGGGAGTCTCCGATACATGGCACTTGCTGGTGTAGCGCTGCTACACCCCGTGATACGATAACTTCTCCACACTCTCCGCTCTTGGTAGGACTGCGCCTTGTGTGTGACAAGAAGTGTGTGTGTATCGGAGGCAGCGCAAACTCAAGGGACAGTGACATTAATTAAAGATCTCCCATCAGCAATTTCATCAAGCAACCACGCTTCTCCAATCTTGGTGTCTGTGCGTATTGCTGTGAGTCACTGTGTCTATGTGTGTCTGTGTCTTTTTTTGTCTCTGGGCCTATTCGTTTATCATTGTCTGTCGGTGCACCTTGGCTTTTACTTATACTGTCTGCTGTGTGCTTAGTGTGTGTCTCTTTGTGTTGCTGGGTACGTATTCAGCGGCATTTCTCTGTCACTCACACTTACACATTGCTGTTTGCCCGTGTGTCATGAGTGTGTCTTAATGAGTCTCTTTGTTTCCTTTTCATATCTAGAGACCTGTCTGTGTATTGTGCACCTGTTTCCCTGTGTCACACCTTCATGCTGATTACCTGTCTTCATCTGTGTGTGTGTTCTTCTCTATGATGATCTGGCTAGTGCCTGTGGCATGTCTGTCAACCCCCGAGCTCCTCCCTTCATTCCTGTGTGTGTCTTGGCATGGTCAACAAAGCCAGACCGCTCTGCAACAGCTTCTCACAGAATGAGCCGTGTTTCCAGGATTTTGATCATTTTCACCACCCGCTGAATTACACACAGCAGCAATTAACACCAACCTTTCTAGTAGACCTATCCCAGATTTTGCATTTTCATGCAGTTAAAGCAGAGAAGACGCATGGGACCTCCAAAAGTGACAAGGGTGGGAGTAGAGTAAAGCATGGGGAGAGGGTTAGGCATACATGAACATCCCTGTGATCGCAAAGTGACTAACAGAGCCACTGACACTTTTATGAAATCATATGATGGCTCTAATACAGTTTCACTCTTCTAAATGTGTTGCAAGAGGCAACTAACGTTAACTTCTCCATGCCTTCTGCTCTCAGCTTTAAGAGGAATTCTCTCCTTACAGTAAGAGTCACTGAACGAGAGTATAAATGGGGCTGTAAGACTGACACTCACATTTCCTCATCCCATGTCTGTCTCTGTCCTCGTCCCTCTAATTCTCTGTGTGTGTATCTCTCTGCTCATACGTCTGTCTTTCATTATATATCCATGGCCCTCTGCCATCTTTTTGCCTGTTCCTTTCTCTGGGCTTGTCCTTCTGTGTTATCCCAGTCCTGTCCCTCTGCCTATCTATGCCCCAGTTTTTCTCCCGGCCTCTTCTTGCCTTTATCTCCATGACACCCTCTACTTTCTGCCTGTCTGTCCCACTTTGGCTTGGAGCATATTTCTCTTTTTCACCCCGTGGTTTTGTGGACCTCAGTCCTTCTAACTGTCTCTGACCTTCTACCTTCTTCTCTTTCTTCCTCTATCTAACTCTGTCACGCTGTCTGTCTCTTTCCTTCTGCCTTGATTTTGCGGCTCCCTCCATACTACTGTCTCTGTCACGTGGATTGCGCTTGTCTGTCTCCCCTTCTTGATTTCCGTGTCACCTTGTTTGTCTCCCTTTATGATCCTGATATGTCTATCCTTTGGCCTCTCTCTGTTCCCCTGACCTCTCTGTGTGAGGCTCTTTTTCTTGGTTTGTCTTTCCTGATTCAGGGTTTGCGAGTCACAAGAGGGTCTCATCTGTGCCTCCAAAGTGTAATGGGTGTTTCAGGCCACCCATGGGCCCACGCCCTTTAAACTCTATGCATTGCAATAGGTACCTATGTCTACGGGTAGAGTTTTTGTAAGAACATTTTTTCTTGTTTTTAATTTTTTTTTCATGTTCAGTTAAACAATATGCAGTTAAAGGAGTCCACTGGTGACATCTCACTGTGAATTGTATACAGTGGTTTGATTTCATTTGGAAATGGGATGTGAAGGTATGTGTGTGTGTGTGATGAAATATATTCCAAATGATGAAGAACAAGTGCACTGTTGTGGATATTCACCTTATTTCAGGCATGCACAGCAGATGCCCAGGAAGGATGGACAGATATCAGATTTCCATGTGAAAATGAAATGAAATGAAATGAAAAGGACATTTGTAAAGCGCATGGCTACCCGGCAGCCCCCCAGCGCTGGGCATGACTAGAAATCAGAGACGGAGAGATTAAGGGAACAGAAAAGATTTCAGTTGTTTTCGGAAAACAAGGTGGCTGGGTTCCCTGCGGAGATGTAGCGGCAGTGCGTTCCAAAGTTTTGCCGCGTTAAGGGAAAAAAGTCGGCCACCGCTTCTGGCCCTCTTAATTCTTGGAGTTTCAACTAAGTGAAGTTCGTCCGAGCGGAGTTTCCTACTCGCTTTGTAGGGGCGGATCATGGTCGAGATTAATGGTGGCCCGTTCCCCTGCACGGACTTGTGGACGATGCAGAGGGCCTTAAAGCTAACTCTTTCCTTCACTGGCAGCCAGTGAAGGGAACAAAGAGCGGGTTTAGCTGAAAGGCGCCTTGACATTCCCAACAGTAGTCTTGCCGCGCAGTTTTGGACCGTTTGCAGTTTCCACATGTTATGTTATCCACATAATAAAATAGTTTTGTGTACAATGTATTTAAATGGGAATGATTGACATTTTATGTGGATTTCCACATTATCTGGCATATATACAGCCCTAATGAATCTAAGTTGGACACCCCTGATTTGTTTTTATCAGAAATGTGATCACTCTTCTAAGAATACCCACTGGGCTAGTCTAAGGGCTAAATTGCTTCTATGTTGTGTACACATGACTCTATAGACATATGCACACTCACATGCTTTACACGCTTTGTAAATCAGGTAGAGTCCACCTCTGTATAAAACTGCAATATTTTGAAAAGTTAACACCTGGTAAAATCTTTGTTTTTCTTCCCCAATAATCTTAATGTGAGAAGTTCAACATTTACTATGAATATAAATTTGACATCTGATAGATTGTTTCGCGGGTGAAAAATGGGTGTGAATCATAATAAAATGAAAAGGCTTGAATTGTTAGAAGATGTGCAACACTGCCTCAAGTGGCAGGAAATGTAAAAATCATGTTGAGCTGTTGTCAGGGACTGAAGGAGATAGACTGAGTAACAAAAAGGGGCCTGCTGAGAATCCCACTCGTCAACACGTTCCAGAATATCTCAAGTAGGAACCAGAGGAAAAATGGGGGAAGGAGAGACATGAGAGACACTGGTTAAGAACACGCACTGGATATCGGCTCAGGACCTTCAAGGAGACATTGCTCAGTATTCTATGAAAAATAACAAAGCACAGATAAAGCAATCCTCTCAAAACATAAATATCACATCAATATATTTTGCATTCTGTAATTAACTTGCTAGTTTTTCGGTGCTGATGAGGGCTGTTGAGCTCTGTGTCTGACCGGAAACCAGGACCGAAGCCCCATTATGCCAAGACAGGGTAGCCAAACTCAAACGAAATCACAAAAATGTGAGAAGCAGGGCTAAGCATAAGCTCAATGAAACAGAGGTTAAGGCATGTTCAAAGGAAAGGGGGAAAGGGGACCGAAAAAAAGAAATACAACAAAAGTGGAGGGACATAAACGATTATTACCTAAGTGGCACCGAAGTAGCCGAAACAATGAGGAATGTTCCCTGGCACCTAAGCTAGTGCAGGAGGAGACTTTATGCTGTTGTTTTATCCTTGCCCAACATGTCCCATCCTAGAAAAAGGAAGTACTTCCCAATAAGTCCACTTCTATCTAGTGCAACACTCTCCGAATAGAAAACCATATGGATTATCTTCCATGTTCTCCATTATTGATCTTTCCTGACTTTAAAGGATGTTTGGGAACCCTTTAGGCAAAGACCATTTCTACATTGCTTTACATCATGCCGCCCTGCTTTTCGGTAAACCCTGACAGCTGACGAGCTTATGTTGACAACATACTGTGCACCAATCATTGCACCAGTTATGCCTAAGAAGTCAACTGCATTGTTTATGTATTGATAATCTGGAGTCCTGTTGCTCTCAATACATTTATGGTTTAGTATGCAAGTAACAAAAAAAACGAGCTCAAAAGCTTATAAATTACCTGGCAACCTGTTGGCATGAGCAGTCTCACAGAAGAAAAACCCATTAGGTTTTTTAAAAGAACCCTCACTTACCAACCTAGTTGCTGGTAGGCTTCATCATCGGGTTCCCACCTAGGGGGCCGAGTGCCTCCTAGGTGTGCTGCGACGCCTGATTGGTATGCAAACACTTACATTTAAAGGGCGTTTTGGGTGATATAGCACTGCTGAGCAAGACTGAAACAAGCAATATTTTGGTATCCAATTTAGCTCCGGCTTGACCAGGCTCATGTTAGATTTTCAGGATATCCATATGCAATAAATTTACATACAAAGAATCTTAATGGAACTCATTTACATAATTAGTATTTAGCCTGAAAATCTGGTATTGAGCCGCCCCTTCTGGGCCTTTGCTGTACACTGCTAAGTTACATAGATATCTGATCTGCATTTAGGTGCAGGACTGAAAATACTGCAAAACAGTGATCTTCTCATTTTTCTTGTTTGTTTAAGAAATAGGTGTGACAATCGTGATCCTGCCATTCTGTGCCAGGGAAAAGAGCTTTCTTCTAATTGTACTTTGAATTGATCTCTTACAGAATGAAGCAGGTGCAGCCTGGACTGCATTTTACAAGAATGCCAGCGAGGAGGCGAGCAAGTTCCCACCAGAGCAGATTAATAACAATGAAACAAAGCTCCAAATTATCTCCCTTGGCGAGAAAGGGACCTCTGTTTTGCCAGATGACAAATACAATCTTGTAAGTCAATGATACCTCCCAAATGCTTAGTTTTACAGACTATATAGCATCTGCCAAAATATCTTAATGATCATATTATCCTAACATACAAATGTTTGCATGAACACCTTTTCAACTTGGTACTTAACTCCTTTGCCAAAGTATTGTACATTAATTTGTAACATGTTTTTATTGGGATACTTTTAGTAATAATAGCAGTAAATAATATTTAAAACAATAGAAACAGAATATCGCCAATATATTTTACAAAATGTTGATATTATCTTATTAACAACCACAAAAGAGGGGAAGGAGAGGAAATATTTGTCGAGGTCCGGCACACAACCGCCCCAGGTTTAATGAGTGCCAAGGAAAAATTGGATGCTGTTCCGTCATGCGATAGACGATTAAGTCAAAGTTAGACACCACTGGTGTTCATCAATTTTGTGGATCCCAAATTTATGGATGTTATAGCTTCACCCACCTAAGATGCATGCTTCATCATCGGGCTAGCTACTCGCATGGCGGACGTTGCAGTACCCAGCGGGCTCCCACAATCTGGGTCTCTTTATTGGAGATCTTTTCCCTGGCTTGCTGTTGGCCAAATCTCGGGTTGCAGCTGGATTTTTGGGTGTAAAGGTAGGAGGTAGATTGGGTGAAGTGATGGTTAAAATTGACTACGGGCACTCCTTTTATGTCAAGGTTAAAAGCAAAACTGAACCAAAATAGGCGCTGTAATGGGGCCTTAGTTGAGTTCAGTTGGGTCAACATATTTCATGCCCACAAGTGCAAAAAATATCTGGGCATTTCTTCAGGACCATAGGGGGACCCTAATTACACAGTAGACCTTTTTTTCAGACCTCTGTTGAGTTGGATCACGGATACAGCAGAAGGAGTTTCCACCAACCCACAATGCGATGATGATATTGTGATTTACACTTAACAAGATCCACACATCCAGCAATTTCCTCTACAAGCTATTTACAGACTTAACCAATATAATAGCACCACTGCAAAGAATGGATGAAGGTTTGTGCATCTCTTAGGATCCTCAGCTTCAATGCTCAACAGAAATTAATATAAATATAAAGCTGTGCAAAAGCTAAGATCATTAGCAAGACTGTAGGAACACAAAATGGTTCTGCTGTTTCCAGCTGTTTTTTAATCACTCTTCCATAATCCCCAGTGTAAAGACCTTTAATGAACTCACGTAAACAGAGATCGAATACCCTCATCCCATAGCGAGCCAGCACTTAGGTCTATATATGGACTGTAAACTAAGATAAATCTTTAAAAAACACTTTGAATTGTAATTTGCATGGACACAGGAGTAAACAGGCAAAAGCTTTGGCCTGTTGCTTGTGTTGCAATTTAAGAAAACAATTTTAAAAATATGAGCCAGAATAATCACAGTGGCACAAATCTTTGTGAGCCAAAGTTAAGTACAATAAAGATGTAACTTGTACGTTTTTGCTATAGAATCTAAGAAATAGGCCTTGAACATAAAAGGCTTTCTCTAGGTCTCTCCCATATACTGGTGGAATGGCCGTTTCTTATATAAGAGCACTGCTAGACCAATATTTTTAACTGCAACAATCCAAAATAGGCTGCAGTTCTTTCAATCTCTAGAGCCTTCACCAGGGGTTGTATGACGGAGCCACACATGCGATTACCACGCATGCTGGTTCAATGCGGTCTTAACCACGCAAGTCATAACCACGCATATGCCTTTACCACCATGTCTTTACAACGAAATATGCGTTGTTAAGGCATATAATGCAAAGCAAAGACATACGTGTGGAAAAAACGTACCGGGTAAGAGTAACTCCAAAATATTTTTATATATATATATATATATTCACTGAAAAAACCATAGGTTTCAGGCACGTTATAGTTAGAAATTAGCATTTAAAAAACCTTAGAAATTCACTGAAAAAACCATAGGTTTCAGGGGCGTTATAGTTAGTTGGACATTCACTCGTACAAAACCATAGAAATTCCCCCATTATAGTTAGTTCAGCTAACTATAACTCGCGCGCCCGCAATGCACTGCTGATGACGTCACATATTACATCACTCATGACATGGTCAGTGACATCACTCATGACATCACTGATGACATTATCTCAAATGACATCACTGATGACATCACTGATGACATCATCCTTGTGATAGAGTGGCAGACCTCCTCTCACCCTAATATAACCTTTGATACACACACTCAAAAATACAAACTAACATTTTCAAAACAATGGACATACCAATACCAGTTACAACACACCTATTCAGTAATTCCAAGATCTACACACACATCCACTCATTCACCAACAGTCCCTATACAGTCACTCATACATGTACTCACTCATCATATGTACTCATACACCTATACATCCTGTTACACACCGCCACTCATCCATAGAGTTACTCACACACATAGTCACACATGCAAACAAAGTATCAAACATCCATTTACTTGCATATACAGTTATACACACACTACCACACTTACTTCTACAGAAACTTACACATACTTACTCTCTTAAACAATCACTTATAGAAACATCTACTTATTTGTACAGGAACTCTTCCAATCTCTCACTCTCACATATACTCACTTATATACACCAATACTCACATATACTAGTTTAAAACATATGTAGTTACTCATAAAGACACTATTGAGACAGTCATTCACTCACTAACACACCCATACACATACTCATCCACCTATACAGTCCTGCACACATGCTGTCTTCAACACATACAAACAGTGAGTCACTCATTCATGCATCTATGCACTAAGTAATACCCCCACCGAACCATACAGACACTCAGACACTCATACTAATACTCAAAAAACCAACTATTAACCCATATAGACACTCATGTAGCTACTCACCAACCCATGCAGCCACTTATACACAAAGTGAGAGACTGATACAGATATTTTCATGTTTAAACATTACTCACTAACCCATGTATTCACTAAGATACACTTAGTCAGTTATACAATCAATTTTACAAAAAAAATCATCCATTTAGACACTTAAATACCCATTTATTCTTCCATCGACCTTGAGCTATACATATATAAAACATATTTAATTTTCAGAAAAACACACATTCACTGGATGATGTCATCAGTGATGTCATTTGAGATGTCATCAGTGATGTCATGAGTGATGTCACTGACCATGTCATGAGTGATGTAATATGTGACGTCATCAGCAGTGCATTGCGGGCGCGCAAGTTATAGTTAGCTGAACTAACTATAACGGGGGAATTTCTATGGTTTTGTACGAGTGAAATGTCCAACTAACTATAACGCCCCTGACACCTATGGTTTTTTCAGTGAATTTCTAAGGTTTTTTAAATGCTAATTTCTAACTATAACGTGCCTGAAACCTATAGTTTTTTCAGTGAATTTCTAAGGTTTTTTAAATGCTAATTTCAAACTATAACGTGCCTGAAACCTATGATTCTTTCAGTGAATATATATATATATATTTGTTATACTATGTATACATGTGAAAATGTCTCGGTCCCCTGTTTGCCTCGGTAGCACGGAAAAAATGGGTGGAACTGACGTCAGCACGCCGACGAGGTCCTCTTATGGCTCCGATGACGTCATATGGTGTCGCGAGCGGAGCCGTGCTCGTTGACGTGGGAGAGCTAGGAAAGAATTTCCGTGGAATGCTGGTGCAGGGGATATTCACCTAAGTGTTCAGGCTAGTCCTTTGGGAGCAACTGTTTATGTTGCCACTCCAGAAACCGAAACCAGTGATCCGAGGGCAGAGGCCCTGCAGATGACACACGAGGTGGGGTGCCCAGTCGTGTGCACCAGCGGGGCAGCGAAGTGACAAGCACCACAACCCACAAAAAAGGTAACGAGGGCACTGAATAACACAGGATCTTCTCTTTGTATCTGGCAGGAACAACGAAGTTAAAATGCCCTAGTACCAAAATGTAGAATTAGTGCTACAACGGTCTTCAAGAGGACCTGCGATGCCGCTTCTGCCTCCCGTACCCTGGAGGCGGCACATGGGTCACGCGGTACGGTCATACTGCGGTGGGACGCACACTCGTTGACCTCTCATGGCACTGCTCCACACTTCAGGGAGGACGCTTTCCATTAGCTATGTTTTCTGATGACATGTCGCTCCGGCCCCGTCCAACAACAGAACTCCTTTAGATCCAAACAGACTCTTCCACTCTTTCACCGGAAGTGAAACCAGGCCACGCGGACACTTTCACAATACAACAGCCGGGAATGCACTTTTCGGTAAAAAAAACACATTCCTTCCTCCTAATTAATCAAATAAACATCTCACTGAAGAACAGGGGCCAGCTTCGATCGGTAAACAGCTATTACAACGACTTTTTTACTTTGCGATACCATTACAACGCATGCATTACCACGCATGCGTTGTACATCACGAAGTCATTACTACGCATTTTTTTAGAACGCATGGTCATTTACCACGCATGCCTTTACAACGAATTTTGTTGTAAAGGTATGTATGGTAAATGACCATGCGTTCTAAAAAACATGTAGACGATCCATGTCATTGTAAGTAAACAGAGGCTGTTCCGTTTCCTCACAACGACGTGCACCGCCCCTCAGAGATGACGTGAAGCAGGAACCATGAGGAGAGAGGAACCATGAGGAATGAGAGGTAAGGGGGATTGGGCATGGGGTGGGGGTTTCTTTTCTAGGGTTTAGTGTAGTGCAGTGGTGTTTGGGTGGTGTAGGGGGTCGTGCTGGGGGTAGTGTTTTAGGGTTTAGGGTAGTACAGTGGTGTTTGGGTAGTGTAGGGGGTCGTGCTGGGGGTAGTGTTTTAGGGTTTAGGGTAGTGCAGTAGTGTAGGGGTCGTGCTGGGGTAGTGTTTTAGGGTTTAGGGTAGTGCAGTGGTATATGGGTAGTGTAGGGGGTTGTGCTGGGGTAGTGTTTTAGGGTTTAGGGTAGTGCAGTGGTGTTTGTGTAGTGTAGGGGGTCATGCTGGGGGTAGTGTTTTATGGTTTAGGGTAGTGCAGTGGTGTTTGGGTAGTGTAGGGGGTCGTGCTGGGGGTAGATTTAGGGTTTAGGGTAGTGCAGTGGTGTTTGGGTAGTGTAGGGAGTCGTGCTGGGGTAGTGTTTTAGGGTTTAGGGTAGTGCAGTGGTGTTTGTGTAGTGTAGGGGGTTGTGCTGGGGGTAGTGTTTTAGGGTTTATGTTAGTGCAGTGGTGTTTGGGTAGTGTAGGGGGTAGTGCTGGGGTAGTGTTTTAGGGTTTAGGGCAGTGGAGTGGTGTTTGTGTAGTGAAGGGGGTCATGCTGTGGGTAGTGTTTTAGGATTCAGGGTAGTGCAGTCGTGTTTGTGTTGTAAACGGGGTCGTGTTTTAGGGTATAGGGTAGTGCAGTGGTGTTTGGGTAGTGTAGGGGGTCATGCTGGGGTTAGTGTTTTAGGGTTTAGGGTAGTGCAGTGGTGTTTGGGTAGTGTAGGGGGTCATGCTGGGGGTAGTGTTTTAGGGTTTAGGGTAGTGCAGTGGTGGTTGTGTAGTGTGGGAGGTCATACTGGGGGTATATTTAGGGCTTAGTGTAGTGCAGTGGTGTTTGGGTAGTATAGGGAGTCGTGCTGGGGGTAGTGTCTTAGGGTTTAGGGTAAGTAAGTAAGTAAGTCCGTTTTTATATAGCGCAGCTACTCACCCTTACGGGTCTCAAGGCGCTGGGGGCCGGAGTGGAAATTAAGTGAGCTATTGCCCAGAGTCACATGGTGCTGAGCTGAGCTGCCGCCGGAGCCGGGGATCGAACCGTGAACCCTGTGCTCCGGAGTCAGCTGCCCTGGCCGCTGCACACCAGGAGTCGTGCTGGTGGTAGTGTTTTAGGGTTTAGGGTAGTGCAGTTATGTTTGGGTAGTGTAGGGTGTCGTGCTGGGGATAGTGTTTTAGGGTTTAGGGTAGTGCAGTGGTGTTTGGGTAGTGGAGGGGGTAGTGTTTTAGGGTTTAGGGTAGTGCGCCCAACCAGCCACAATATCCGTGGACAAAGGGGATCCTGACTCTTTGGAATGCTCCGTCAATTGAATAATTTGGGTCAAAGGCTCTACCACGTCCAAGACCTATCAATTCCTTTCTTGGGATCCCTCATATACTTGGAGAAAAAGGTACATAGTTTCTCATCAATTTCAGGCGTGGGTGCCACCTTCCCCTTCAGTGAGGGCCTGGGGCATTCTCCCCTCATCCTATTCCTGACCTCCCTTTCAAGGGGTTGATGGATTTTCCCCACCACATACTCTGCCACTTTGGCATCAGTTGTCCACTCTGCCGACCTAGGATGGTAAATTTGGGTAGGCTCGAACATGTCCGAGTGGACCCCGTCCCCAACCGGGGACTGAGAGGAGTGGTACTCTGGATGCCAGAGATGCCCCGAGTCCTTATCCTCATCGGAGGAGAAATCGTCCTCCGATACACCCTCTCCCTCTAAGGGAAACCCGCCGTCGGGGTCTACAATAGTGGTGACAGTGTCGCAATTTTCTCCGGGCCCCTCCTCCTCCCGGCAGGGTGCATGTTTTAGCGTTCACGCACTCTTGAGGAAGGTCTCCGTAAGTTTATCAAATCCTTCCAAGTGCCCCGCGTTATGCTTAACGGCCCTTTTATTCCCCATCTGGGAGCTACTTGGACCCGCCACCACCAGATCTAGGTCACTGAACACCCCAGGGATGCTTTTCGCCGGCCTATCAACCTGATCCCTAAGAGGAGCCAGCGCCCTAGAAATAGCCAGAGAGAGGGCTTGGTCCACTGCTGGAGGGAGAAGTTGGGGGGCCATTCCTCCTCCACTTCCTGGTAGGAGGAGTAAAAATGGTCTTCTGGAGAAGACATGATAGCAGAGGGTGTGAGCACAGAACAAATGCCCTTAAAATCCTTAAGACAGCCCCCTCGCTGGTGCTCCAACAGCTGGGCTTTCTCCGAAGCTGTTATAAAAATAGACTGAGGCGCAATACCAATTACCACCACCAGGTGGTGCTGGTCACTAATGTGGCCGTGTGGGGAAATCACCGTGTAGCGGTGTCAAAATTAGGCGAGGGTTGGTCGGGAATCAAGCGGACTCTAAAGGAGTGACCGGATTCCCAAACGCGCGTAAAGACCAGCGGGAGTGCTCGACGGAGCTGCCTCACTCGGACCAGACGCGCCTGACAGGATCTCACCACGCGCAGAGCACACAGCGGGAGAAACTGCGAGGGGGAGAACGCACTCGGGCAAGAGCCTGCTGCGCAGGGAATATGAAACAATACCAAGGCAATAATGCTAATAACGTGCACAAGAAACCGCTATACAAACAGCAACAACGTCAGATTAAGCCAAGAATGTAAGGAATGCACTTAACTGACTAGCAGTGAAGAAAGAGGAAGCGGAAGGGACGTCACGATATTATATACGATGGAGTGTGATATGATTGGACTATAGTTGCCTTGGAGACTACCCCTAATGGTTCATGGGTTGTGTAGTCTTTTGTTTAATGATTGTTGTGTTACGTTTTCTTTGAACTGCTATGCAAATAAAGTGAGGAAAGATATGCATAATCCTCGACTCCGTCCTGCCATAGAATTCATTAAACTTTATTTGATCTGATTTAGAAACATAGATCATAAAAGTGTACATAAAAACAGTAAATCCTCTTTCCTAATACAATACAGTGAGAATTAATTAAAACCAGTAGGTAAAAACGGGTGTTACAAAGCCCGGTTCAGAGCAACTTCAGGTTAACAGAATCGTAAAGTTCAATGTTTCGCAAGATCAATCTCATGTACTTCGTGCAAAATACGCAATAAGGGGTCCAAGTAAGATGTAACGCTCCAATACCTGACCAGTTTGCACTATATAAAACTGCAGAAAAACTAAAAATAAAAAGTGTTTTGCACACTTCTGTCATTGGGCTATATGTGGGCTACATCTGGGTGATATTTGTGCTACATTTGGGCTCTTTTTTCTCTGGTGGCCATCTTGGGAGACTTATTTATTATGAAGTTTCCTAATTTCTTCATTTACTGCAGTCTCCACAGTAGGAAATGCTTTCAGTTTTTTACTTTGATTCCATCAAGAAGGCATTCAGATGTGTCACACATTTGCCATAAATTCAGAATGTTAGCACTCTAGTTGTTCATTAGATCACTGTAGTAAAGCTACTGCTCACAAGGGAGTTAACTGGAAGTCTACTGCTGGTATTGAAAGTGATTGTTTCAGTCTGCATGTCAGAATTTTCTAATGAAATAGAAGAGGATTTGAGATCTCACTTAAAACATGCCCTAAATTTTCTTTCTGCAGCACTAACCATAATTTCTATGGCAAAATGAACCCCCTCATTTTGTTCCTTTTTAAATTAAATGTTTTAAGTGTTACCAGTTTATTCCAATCAAGATGGCTTCAGGTGTGCCATACTTTTGTCATAAGTAAGACTGTTAGCGCTCTCGTTGTTCTTTAGAACACTCTGGGAAGCTGCAGTAGAACACAAAGGCATCAACTGACAGGCTGCTCCTGTTGAAATATAACAGGAAGATATTTGAGATCTCACTTAAAACATGTTCTATTTTTCTTTCTACAGCACTAACCATAATTTCTATGACAAAATGAACCCCCTCATTGTGTTCATTTTAAATTAAATGTTTTAAGTGTTACCAGTTTATTCCAATCAAGATGGCTTCAGGTGTGCCATACTTTTGTCATAAGTAAGACTGTTAGCGCTCTCGTTGTTCTTTAGAACACTCTGGGAAGCTGCAGTAGAACACAAAGGCATCAACTGACAGGCTGCTCCTGTTGAAATATAACAGGAAGATATTTGAGATCTCACTTAAAACATGTTCTATTTTTTCTTTCTACAGCACTAACCATAATTTCTATGACAAAATGAACCCCCTCATTGTGTTCATTTTAAATTAAATGTTTTAAGTGTTACCAGTTTATTCCAATCAAGATGGCTTCAGGTGTGCCATACTTTTGTCATAAGTAAGACTGTTAGCGCTCTCGTTGTTCTTTAGAACACTCTGGGAAGCTGCAGTAGAACACAAAGGCATCAACTGACAGGCTGCTCCTGTTGAAATATAACAGGAAGATATTTGAGATCTCACTTAAAACATGTTCTATTTTTTCTTACTACAGAACTAACCATAATTTCTATGACAAAATGAACCCCCTCATTGTGTTCATTTCAAGTTAAATGTTTTAAGAGTTACCAGTTTATTCCAATCAAGATGGCTTCAGGTGTGCCATAAATTTGCCATAAGTAAGACTGTTAGCGCTCTAGTTGTTCTTTAGAACACTCTGGGAAGCTGCAGTAGAACACAAAGGCATCAACTGACAGGCTGCTCCTGTTGAAATATAACAGGAAGATATTTGAGATCACACTTGAAACATGTCCTAATTTTTCTTTCTACAGCACTAACCATAATTTCTATGACAAAATGAACCCCATCATTTTGTTCCTTTTTAAATTAAATGTTTTAAGTGTTACCAGTTTATTCCAATCAAGATGGCTTCAGGTGTGCCATACTTTTGTCATAAGTAAGGCTGTTAGCACTCTAGTTGTTCTTTAGAACACTCTGGGAAGCTGCAGTAGAACACAAAGGAATCAACTGACAGTCTCTGCCCTTGTTGGATGTACATGTTTTACTGAGAATGTCAGACTTCATTCTCACATGACTGAGAAAGATAATGTCAATTTACAGAAAATATGCTCTCATTTTAGCTTCTGGAGCACCTTCCAAAACTGTATGGGACAAGCATGTGAAAATAGTTTTCTCTCAAACATGATTCATGATATCCCAGCAGAAGGTTTTTCACAGGGTAAAATCACCTTAGAACACACCACAATTCCTGAAATTAGTATGGTACCATCAACAAATGAATTCTAATGTAACTAAAGTCTGTTATCACCCTTTATAGTTCTCCTTTTGGTAACCCTCAAAATCTTCGATTCACTACAATGCATTTCAATGGAGTACTATCATTTATATTGGTCCCAAGATGGCTGCCAGCAATTCCAGGATGAAGTGCTGACAGCCAATCAGATCTCACGATGACATGTGTGGTTAGGCTCCCGCCCAGATATATATGTGTTTTCTTTTTCAAATTTCTCAGGAACTACTGAACGGATTTACACCATTTAACCAAAAGGCACGACTCTGACCCAAGGGCTACCTTTTTGCCAAATTTGGTGTAATTCCGTTCAGCAGTTCGAGCTGTAGCTGCGACTAAAGGTTCCTATGGAAAATTGCATGGCGAAAACATGTTTTAGGACCCCCTTTTTTCTTGGCCCCCACTTGATGAATCACCCTGAGACTTTCAGGATAGGAGCGGACCGGAGTGCCCCACGAGTTTTGAAAATTTCGCGAAGATTCATCAACCGGCGCCAAAGTTATTGGAAATAGAATGTTGTGAATTTCCTATGGAAAATAGGTCCTAACTATAACTACCTACTGGCGACCGCCAGTAGGTAATATATATATATATATATATATATATATATATATATATATTACCTACTGGCGGTCACCAGTAGATAGTTATAGTTAGTACCTATTTTCTATAGGAAATTCACAACATTCTATTTGAAATAACTTTGGCGCCGGTTCACGAATCTTCGCGAAATTTTCAAAACTCGTGGGGCGCTCCGGTCCGCTCCTATCCTGAAAGTTTTGGGGTGATTCGGCAAGTGGGGGCCGAGAAAAAAGGGGGGTCCCAAAATGTGTTTTCCCCATGCAATTTTCCATAGGAAACTTTAGACACGGCTACAGCCCGAACTGCAGAACGGAATTACACCAAATTTGGCAAAGAGGTAGTTCTTGGTTCAGAAAGAACCCTTTTTGTTAAATGGTGTAAATCCGTTCAGTAGTTGCTGAGAAAATCAAAAGTAAAAACACATATATATCTATGGCTGCGGAGGATCCGCGCACCCTCCCGATCACGAGCTGTATGCTAATTGGCTGTCAACACTCCAAACCAGGAAGTGTTGGCAGCCATCTTGTGCCTCGGTAGAGGCACAAGAAATCAGTAAAACAAGTGCGCAAAATGCAAAAAGGGGGCAGGGTAGAAACACCCTGACCCCCTAGGCCTGCTCAGGGGGCCACACAAGGACCCCCAGGGCCAAAAAAAGATTTTTTTTTTTTTTTTAAATAGGCGGGATGCGCTTAGGATGCGCGGATCCCGCCATGAAAAAAAAAACGAAGCGCGGGCTTCCGCGCTTCGTTGTTATTTGGCCCCTGGGTGGGCCAAGTCCCGGGGGCATGCGGGGGTTAATGACAAAATTGGGTGGGAGGGCCTCTAAGGCCCCCTAAGCCCCAGGGACCGCCACCCCCGGGGCTTTGAATTAAAAATGGTGCGGGAGGGCACTCAGCCCTCCCGCAGCCCCGGGGACCGCCACCCCCCGGGGCTTCTTTTTTTTAACATAAAAATACCTGTTTGGGGGGGCTCGAGCCCCCCCACACGCCCTGGGGACCACCACCTCCCTGGGGCACTAAGAATTTTAATGTGGGGGTCTGTTTCGGACCCCCGAGCCCCGGGGACCACCACCTCCCCGGGGCTTTGCACATGTTGGGAGGGGGGCCGCACGGCCCCCCTCCTGGAGCCTGTGATGGCCCTGGGGACCACCACCCCCCAGGGCCAGCTCCTGCAGTGTCCCGGGGTGCCCACCCCCCGGACACTGCTGTTTGCTATGACAGGGCGGGAGCCTCGCGGCTCTCGTCCTGTCATAGCAAACTTGGTTTGAATTTTGGAAGAGAGAGCAGGGAAACCTGCTCTCTCTTCCAAAATTCAAAGCAAATTGCTTTTCCACACGGGGAGCTGCATCTAAGCAGTTCCCCGTGTGGAAAAGCAATTGCCTTCTCCCGCAGGAGGCGGGGAGCCGGCGGGACCGTGTGGGGATTGGGGACCCCCCCACGGTCCCCAATGGAGAGGGCCAGCCCCAGGGGATGGGATCCCCGGGGCTACAAGTGGCCCGGGAGGGGGGCCATGCGGCCCTTCTCCCCCAAATTAACAAAAATAAATAAAAAATTAATTAAAAAAACAAAGCCCGGCCCTGGGGGATGGGGTCCCCGGGGCCATAAGTGGCCTGAGGAGGGGGGGCAATGCAGCCCCCCTCCAAAACATTTAAAAAATAAAAAAAGGACATGCCCAGGGGATGGGGTCCCCGGGGCCGATTAAGGCCTCGGGAGGGGGCCACGCGGCCCCCTTCCAAATTTTATTTAAAAAATGGGGGCAGGCCCTGGGGGATGGGGTCCCCAGGGCCAATAAATTAGAAAAGAAGGGGGCCACACAGCCCCCTTCTTAAAAATAAAATAAAATAAAAGACCGGCATCGTGCCGGAGGCTACGCCCCTTCCTTGCAGCACTCTGCAAACGCGCCCCCTGGCGCGTTTGCAGATGGGGAACGAATTCCCCTTGAATACTGGGGGTCCCTGGGGGCCAACTAGCCCACCAGGAACCTCCAGTATGCGCCAGGGGTCTACGTTGCAGAGAGGTGTTCTGAGGCCATGCCCCTTTTTACACCTCTCTGCAACGTAGCTCTGTGGCGCTTAATGGAGGTAGCTGGTGGGCTAGTTGCACCCCAGGGACCCTCTGGATTCAAGGAGAGTTAATCCCCCAACTTAAAACGCGCCACGGGCGCGTTTGCACAGTGGTGAAGGGAGGGGGCGGGGCCTGAGGTTATGTGTGCAAACACGCCCTGTGGCGCATTTTAAGTTGGGGGATTAACTCCCCTTGAATCCTGAGGGTCCCTGAGGTGCAACTAGCCCACCAGCTACCTCCATTAAGCGCCACAGAGCTGCGTTGCAGAGAGGTGTAAAGGGGCATGGCCTCTGACCACCTCTCTGCAACGCAGGCCTGTGGCGCTTACTGGAAGTACCTGGTGGGCTGGTTGGGCCCCAGGGACCCTCAGGATTCAAGGTGACCTAATACCCCAACTCAAATCGCGCCACAGGGCGCGTTTGCACAGTGGTGAAGGGAGGGCGGGGCCTCAGGTGACATGTGTGCAAACACGCCCTGTGGCGTGTTTTAAGTTGGGGAATTAATTCCCCTTGAATCCTGAGGGACCCTGGGGGCCAACTAGCCCACCAGGTACCTCCAGTGCACGCCACAGGGCTGCGTTGCAGAGAGGTGGTCCAGGCCACGCCCCTTTTTACACCTCTGTGCAACGCAGCTCTGTGGCGCTTACTGGAGGTACCTGGTGGGCTAATTGGAATCCAGGGACCCTTAGGATTCAAGGGGACTTTATCCCCCAACTTAAAACGGCCAGAGGGCGTGTTTGCACACATGTAACCTCAGGCCCCCCCTACACCAGTGTGCAAATGCGCCCCATTGCGCGTTTTAAGAGGTAGTTTTAATCCCCCTGCCCTATTATGTACTAGGGAGTTACAGAGGAGGTCATGCTAATCACAGGAGTACCCCAACGCATAGTGTTCCCTAGTGTATGTAGGTGTTTTCACTGTATTCTAAGTGTCTTTTAGCATAGCACTGGCTCTAGGCCTGGTTAGTCAGAGTCAGTTACCACCAGTACACGTCTGGAAAAGGTGTGGGCACAGGATGATTTTTCAACAAGGCCTCTTTCTGCTCCTCTGTTGGTTCTTTCTGCACATGTCTTGCTTCTTCCTGGATTTTTCTTCGTCTTTGTGGACTTCTGTTTCTTTCAACATTTCTTTTGCTTCTTTCTGTGCGTTTTTCTTCTTTCTTCACATGTCATACTTCTGTAGGCATAGTTACAAACTAGCATTTGAAAAACCTTTGAAATTCACTGAAAAAACAATAGGTTTCAGGCACGTTATAGTTAGAAATTAGCATTTAAAAAACCTTTGAAATTCACTGAAAAACCATAGGTTTCAGGCACGTTATAGTTAGAAATTAGCATTTAAAAAACCTTAGAAATTCACTGAAAAAACCATAGGTTTTAGGGAAAGTTATAGTTAGTTGGACATTGCACTCAGTACAAAACCCGTGAAATTGCCCCGTTATAGTTAGTTCAGCTAACTATAACTCGCGCCCGCAATGCACTGCTGATGACGTCACATATTACATCACTCATGACATGGTCAGTGACATCACTGATGACATCACTGATGACATCTCAAATGACATCACTGATGACGTCATCCATGTGATAATTTGATGCATCTTCTCACACCCTAATATAACTTTTGATACACCCACTCTAAATTACAGACTGCCATTCTCAAAACCATAGACACTCCAACACCAATAACAACATACCCACTCACTGATTCTTAGGTCTACACACACATCCACTCACTCACCCGTACAGTCACTCATGCTTACGGTCACTCAGTACAGGACTATCATATGCACTCAAACACCTATATAGACACTCACACACCGCCACTCATCCATAGAGGTACTCACACACCTAGTCAGTTATGCAAAGAATTAATCACACTCCCATTTACTCAGATGTACAGTTATACACACACCAGCTCACTTACTCATACAAATACTAGCACATTCTTACGCTCTTATACAATCACTGATACAAGTACACACTCATCCATACAGCCACTCTCACAATCACACACTTTCACTTATAGCCATGTATATACTCCAACACACATATATACTGCCTTTCACATATGTAGTTACTCACACATGTACCACTGAGATATGCATTCACTCACTAACACACCCATAAACACACTCACCCACCCATACAGTCCATCACAGATGCACTCTTGAAACCATGCACCCAGTGAATCACCCACTCACACATCTATGCACAGAGTCACACACACCCCACCCACACAAACACTCAGGCACCCATACAGATACTCAGACAACCAATCAATAACCCATGTAGGCACTCATGTAGCTATTCAGAAACCCATGCAGCCACTTACACACCAACAGACAGATGGATACAGACATTCACACACTTTAGTCACTAACCCATGCATTCAGTAAGATACGTTTAATCACTCACTTATAGTCAGTCACGCACCTACTAAATCATCCATTCAGACAATTATACACCCACTCATTCTTCAATACGCCTTTCCCTATATATATATTAAACATATTTAAACTTTACAGAAACACAGTCACTGGATGATGTCATCAGTGATGTCATCAGTGATGTCATTTGAGATGTCATCAGTGATGTCATCAGTGATGTCACTGACCATGTCATGAGTGATGTAATATGTGACGTCATCAGCAGTGCATTGCGGGGGCGCGAGTTATAGTTAGCTGAACTAACTATAACGGTGGAATTTCACGGGTTTTGTCCGAGTGCAATGTCCAACTAACTATAACTTTCCCTAAAACCTATGGTTTTTTCAGTGAATATATATATATATGTATATATTATCTACTGGCGGTCGCCAGTAGATAGTTAAAGTTAGGACCTATTTTCCATAGGAAATCCGCAACATTCTATTTGAAATAACTTTGGCGCCGGTTGACGAATCTTCGCGAAATTTTCAAAACTCGTGGCCCGCTCCGGTCCGCTCCTATCCTGAAAGTCTCGGGGTAATTCGTCAAGTGGGGGCCGAGAAAAAAGGGGGGTCCCAAAACGTGTTTTCCCATGCAATTTTCCATAGGAACCTTTAGTCGCAGCTACAGCCCGAACTGCTGAACGGAATTACACCAAATTTGGCAAAAAGGTAGCCCTTGGTTCAGAGTCGTGCCTTTTGATTAAATGGTGTAAATCCGTTCAGTAGTTCCTGAGAAATTTGAAAAAGAAAACACATATATATCTGGGCGGAGCCTAACCACACATGTCATCGTGAGATCTGATTGGCTGTCAGCACTTCATCCTGGAATTGCTGGCAGCCATCTTGGGACCAATATAAATGATAGTACCCCATTGAAATGCATTGTAGTGAATCGAAGATTTTGAGGGTTACCAAAAGGAGAACTATAAAGGGTGATAACAGACTTTAGTTACATTAGAATTCATTTGTTGATGGTACCATACTAATTTCAGGAATTGTGGTGTGTTCTAAGGTGATTTTACCCTGTGAAAAACCTTCTGCTGGGATATCATGAATCATGTTTGAGAGAAAACTATTTTCACATGCTTGTCCCATACAGTTTTGGAAGGTGCTCCAGAAGCTAAAATGAGAGCATATTTTCTGTAAATTCACATTATCTTTCTCAGTCATGTGAGAATGAAGTCTGACATTCTCAGTAAAACATGTACATACAACAAGGGCAGAGACTGTCAGTTGATTCCTTTGTGTTCTACTGCAGCTTCCCACTAAAGAACAACTAGAGTGCTAACAGCCTTACTTATGACAAAAGTATGGCACACCTGAAACCATCTTGATTGGAATAAACTGGTAACACTTAAAACATTTAATTTAAAAAGGAACAAAATGATGGGGTTCATTTTGTCATAGAAAGTATGGTTAGTGCTGTAGAAACAAAAATTAGGACATGTTTCAAGTGTGATCTCAAATATCTTCCTGTTATATTTCAACAGGAACAGCCTGTCAGTTGATGCCTTTGTGTTCTACTGCAGCTTCCCAGAGTGTTCTAAAGAACAACTAGAGCGCTAACAGTCTTACTTATGACAAAATTATGGCACACCTGAAGCCATCTTGATTGGAATAAACTGGTAACTCTTAAAACATTTAATTTAAAAAGGAACAAAATGAGGGGTTCATTTTGTCATAGAAATTATGGTTAGTGCTGTAGAAAGAAAAATTAGGACATGTTTTAAGTGAGATCTCAAATATCTTCCTGTTATATTTCAACAGGAGCAGCCTGTCAGTTGATGCCTTTGTGTTCTACTGCAGCTTCCCAGAGTGTTCTAAAGAACAACTAGAGAGCTAACAGTCTTACTTGTGACAAAAGTATGGCACACCTGAAGCCATCTTGATTGGAATAAACTGGTAACTCTTAAAACATTTAATTTAAAAAGGAACAAAATGAGGGGGTTCATTTTGCCATTGAAATTATGGTTAGTGCTGTAGAAAGAAAAATTAGGACATGTTTTAAGTGAGATCTCAAATATCTTCCTGTTATATTTCAACAGGAGCAGCCTGTCAGTTGATGCCTTTGTGTTCTACTGCAGCTTCCCAGAGTGTTCTAAAGAACAACTAGAGAGCTAACAGTCTTACTTGTGACAAAAGTATGGCACACCTGAAGCCATCTTGATTGGAATAAACTGGTAACTCTTAAAACATTTAATTTAAAAAGGAACAAAATGAGGGGGTTCATTTTGTCATAGAAATTATGGTTAGTGCTGTAGAAAGAAAAATTAGGACATGTTTTAAGTGAGATCTCAAATATCTTCCTGTTATATTTCAACAGGAGCAGCCTGTCAGTTGATGCCTTTGTGTTCTACTGCAGCTTCCCAGAGTGTTCTAAAGAACAACTAGAGCGCTAACAGTCTTACTAATGACAAAAGTATGGCACACCTGAAGCCATCTTGATTGGAATAAACTGGTAACACTTAAAACATTTCATTTAAAAAGGAACAAAATGAGGGGGTCCGTTTTGCCATACAAATTATGGTTAGTGCTGCAGAAAGAAAAATTAGGGCATGTTTTAAGTGAGATCTCAAATCCTCTTCTATTTCATTAGAAAATACTGAAATGCAGACTGAAACAATCACTTTCAATACCAGCAGTAGACTTCCAGTTAACTCCCTGGTGAGCAGTAGCTTTACTACATTGATCTAATGAACAACTAGAGTGCTAACATTCTGAATTTATGGCAAATGTGTGACACATCTGAATGCCTTCTTGATGGAATCAAAGTAAAAAACTGAAAGCATTTCCTACTGAGGAGACTGCAGTAAATGACGAAATTAGGAAACTTCATAACAAATAAGTCTCCCAAGATGGCCACCAGAGAAAAAAGAGCCCAAATGTAGCACAAATATCACCCAGATGTAGCCCACATATAGCCCAATGACAGAAGTGTGCAAAACACTTTTTATTTTTAGTTTTTCTGCAGTTTTATATAGTGCAAACTGGTCAGGTATTGGAGCGTTACATCTTACTTGGACCCCTTATTGCGTATTTTGCACGAAGTACATGAGATTGATCTTGCGAAACATTGAACTTTACGATTCTGTTAACCTGAAGTTGCTCTGAACCGGGCTTTGTAACACCCGTTTTTACCTACTGGTTTTAATTAATTCTCACTGTATTGTATTAGGAAAGAGGATTTACTGTTTTTATGTACACTTTTATGATCTATGTTTCTAAATCAGATCAAATAAAGTTTAATGAATTCTATGGCAGGACGGAGGCGAGGATTATGCATATCTTTCCTCACTTTATTTGCATAGCAGTTCAAAGAAAACGTAACACAACAATCATTAAACAAAAGACTACACAACCCATGAACCATTAGGGGGTAGTCTCCAAGGCAACTATAGTCCAATCATATCACAGTCCATTGTATATAATATCGTGACGTCCCTTCCGCTTCCTCTTTCTTCACTGCTCGTCAGTTAAGTGCATTCCTTACATTCTTGGCTTAATCTGACGTTGTTGCTGTTTGTATAGCGGTTTCTTGTGCACGTTATTAACATTATTGCCTTGGTATTGTTCATATTCCCTGCGCAGCAGGCTCTTGCCCGAGCGCGTTCTCCCCCTCGCAGTTTCTCCCGCGGTGTGCTCTGCGCGCGGTGAGATCCTGTCAGGCGTGTCTGGTCCGAGCGAGGCAGCTCCGTCGAGCGCTCCCGCTGGTCTTTACGTGCGTTTGGGAATCCGGTCACTCCTTTAGTGTCCGCTTGATTCCCGACCAACCCTCGCCTAATTTTGACACCGCTACGCGGTGATTTCCCCACACGGCCACGTTAGTGACCAGCGCCACCTGGTGGTGGTAATTGGTATTGCGCCTCAGTCTATTCTTATAACAGCTTCGGGGAAAGCCCAGCTGTTGGAGCACCGGCGATGGGGCTGTCTTAAGGATTTTAAGGACATTTGTTCTGTGCTCACACCCTCTGCTATCATGTCTTCTCCAGAAGACCATTTTTACTCCTCCTACCAGAAAGTGGAGGAGGAATGGCCCCCCAACTTCTCCCTCCAGCAGTGGACCAAGCCCTCTCTCTGGCTATTTCTAGGGCGCTGGCTCCTCTTAGGGATCAGGTTGATAAGCTGGCGAAAAGCATCCCTGGGGTGTTCAGTGACCCAGATCTGGTGGTGGCGGGTCCAAGTAGCTCCCAGATGGGGAATAAAAGGGCCGTTAAGCATAACGCGGGGCACTTGGAAGGATTTGATAAACTTACGGAGACCTTCCTCAATAGTGCGCGGACGCTAAAACATGCACCCTGCCGGGAGGAGGAGGGGCCCGGAGAAAATTGTGACACTGTCAGCACTATTGTAGACCCCGACGGCGGGTTTCCCTTAGAGGGAGAGGGTATATCGGAGGACGATTTCTCCTCCGATGAGGATAAGGACTCGGGGCGTCCCTGCCGTCCAGAGTCCCACTCCTCTCAGTCCCCAGTTGGGGACGGGGTCCACTCGGACATGTTCGAGCCTACCCAAATTTACCATCCTAGATCGGCAGAGTGGACACCTGACGCCAAAGTGGCAGAGTATGTGGTGGGGAAAATCCATCAACCCCTTGAAAGGGATGTCAGGAATAGAATGAGGGGAGAATGCCCCAGGCCCTCACTGAAGGGGAAGGTGGCACACACGCCTGAAATTGATGAGAAACTATGTACCTTTTTCTCCAAGTATATGAGGGATCCCAAGAAAGGAAGTGATAGGTCTTGGACATGGTAGGGCCCTTGACCCAAATTATTCAATTGACGGAGCGTTCCAAAGAGTCAGGATCCCCTTTGTCCACGGATATTGTGGCTGGTTGGGCGCACTACCCTAAACCCTATACACTACCCCCTCCACTACCCAAACACCACTGCACTACCCTAAACCCTAAAACACTACCCCCAGCACGACACCCTACACTACCCAAACATAACTGCACTACCCTAAACCCTAAAACACTACCACCAGCACGACTCCCTACACTACCCAAACACAACTGCACTACCGTAAACCCTAAAACACTACCACCAGCATGACCCCCTGCACTACCCAAATACCACTACACTACCCTAAACCCTAAAACACTACCCCCAGCATGACCCCCTACACCACACAAACACCACTGCACTACCCTAAACCCTAAAACACTACCACCAGCATGACCCCCTACACTACTCGAACACCACTGCACTACCCTAAACCCTAAAACACTACCCCAGCACGACCCCTACACTACCCATACACCACTGCACTACCCTAAACCCTAAAACACTACCCCCAGCACGACCCCCTACACTACTGCAATACCCTAAACCCTAAAACACTACCCCCAGCACGACCCCCTACACTACCCAAACACCACTGCACTACCCTAAACCCTAAAACACTACCCCCAGCACGACCCCCTACACCACCCAAACACCACTGCACTACCCTAAACCCTAGAAAAGAAACCCCCACCCCATGCCCAATCCCCCTTACCTCTCACTCCTCATGGTTCCTCTCTCCTCGTGGTTCCTGCTTCACGTCATCTCTGAGGGGCGGTGCACGTCGTTGTGAGGAAACGGAACAGCCTCTGTATCCTTACAACGACATGGATCGTCTACATGATTTTTAGAACGCATGGTCATTTACCATACATACCTTTACAACAAAATTTGTTGTAAAGGCATGCGTGGTAAATGAAAATGCGTTCTAAAAAAATGCGTAGTAATGACTTCGTGATGTACAACTTATGCGTGGTAATGCATGCGTTGTAATGGTATCGCAAAGTAAAAAAAGTAGTTATAACAGCTGTTTACCGATCGAAGCTGGCCCCTGTTCTTCAGTGAGACGTTTATTTGATTAATTAGGAGGAAGGAATGTGGTTTTTTTACCGAAAAGTGCATTCCCGGCTGTTGTATTGTGAAAGTGTCCGCGTGGCCTGGTTTCACTTCCGGTGAGAGAGTGGAAGAGTCTGTTTGGATCTAAAGGAGTTCTGTTGTTGGACGGGGCCGGCGCGACATGTCATCAGAAAACATAGCTAATGGAAAGCGTTCTCCCTGAAGTATGGAGCAGTGCCATGAGAGGTCAACGAGTGTGCGTCCCACCGCAGTATGACCGTACCGCGTGACCCATGTGCCGCCTCCAGGGTGCGGGAGGCAGAAGCGGCATCGCAGGTCCTCTTGAAGACCGTTGTAGCACTAATTCTACATTTTGGTACTAGGGCATTTTAACTTCGTTGTTCCTGCCAGATACAAAGAGAAGGTCCTGTGTTATTCAGTACCCTCGTTACCTTTTTTGTGATTTGTGGTGCTTGTCACTTCGTTGCCCCGCCGGTGCACACGACTGGGCACCCCACCTCGTGTGCCATCTGCAGGGCCTCTGCCCTCGGATCACTGGTTTCGGTTTCTGGAGTGGCAACATAAACAGTTGCTCCCAAAGGACTAGCCTGAACACTTAGGTGAATATCAAATTCACAAAAGTAACAACGGTTAACCTCATATGCCGCACCTCGTGCCAGTTCCTATATGTACGTGCGCTGTGCAGACTACCCCTGCGCCAGCCGTTGAGTGACGTCACTGTGCTCCAGATCAAACGATATTGTGATGAATGGGGGTGCGCAGCTCAAAAAGTTCAATAAACCAAAGTAATTTAGAAAAAATATAACTTCTTTATTCCAATCAATTTCTTTTGTTACTAAGACATCAGGTAAAAGCAATCCAGCCAATGCGTTTCATTCCCATATAGGGAACTTCCTCAGGGTTCCACGTGCTCGTCATTAGCCTGGGCGCGTGCTAGTCAAGTAGCAGAGGCGACTGCTTTCATATCATTCGCCTCGTGCAAAATCAGTGATGTCATGAGTAATGTCACTGACCATGTCATGAGTGATGTAATATGTGACGTCATCAGCAGTGCATTGCGGGCGCGCGAGTTATAGTTAGCTGAACTAACTATAACGGGGGAATTTCTATGGTTTTGTACGAGTGAAATGTCCAACTAACTATAACGCCCCTGAAACCTATGGTTTTTTCAGTGAATATATATATATATATATATCATCTACTGGCGGTCGCCAGTAGATAGTTATAGTTACAACCTATTATCCATAGGAAATCCGCGACATTCTATTTGAAATAACTCTCTTGCCGGTTGACGTATCTTCGCAAAATTTTCAAACTTTGTGGCCCGCTCCGGTCCGCTCCTACCCTGAAAGTCTCGGGGGATTCGTCAAGCGGGGCCGAGAAAAAGGGGGTCCCAAAACGCGTTTTCCCCATGCAATTTTCCATAGGAAACTTTAGACACGGCTACAGCCCGAACTGCTGAACGGAATTACACCAAATTTGGCAAAGAGGTAGTTCTTGGTTCAGAAAGAACCCTTTTGTTAAATGGTGTAAATCCGTTCAGTAGTTGCTGAGAAAATCAAAAGTAAAAAGATAGTGATATCTATGGCCGAGTAGGGTCCGCGTACCCTCCCGATCACGAGCTGCATGTTAATTGGCTGTCAGCTGGCTGTCAACATTCCGATTCAGGAAATGTTGGCAGCCATTTTATCCTCGGTAGAACCGAGGGACAGAAACAAGTGCGCAAAGCGCACAAAGGGGGCAGGGTAGAAACACCCTGACCCCTAGGTTTGCTCAGGGGTCCCACAAGGACCCCTGGGCAAAAAAAAAAAAAATTTTTTAAAAATCGGCAGGATGCGCTCAGGGTGCGCGAATCCTGCCGAAAAAATCGAAGCGCGGTCTCCCGCGCTTCGATTGTATTTTGCCCCCGGGTGGCCCAAGTCCCGGGGGCATGGTGGGGGATAATTTAATGTGTGGGGGCCTCAAAGGGCCCCCTAAGCCCGGGGACCGCCACCCCCGGGGCTTTTTTAAAAATGGTGCGGGAGGGCTCTGAGCCCTCCCGCAGCCCCGGGACCATCACCTCCCCGGGGCTTTTTTTATTAATTAAAAAATCTGTGTGGGGGGCTCCAGCCCCCCACACGCCCGGGACCGCCACCTCCCCGGGGCACTAAACATTTAAATATGGGGGTCCGTTACGGACCCCAGAGCCCGGGGACCACCACCTCCGCTGTGAACTGAATGGGAGGGGGCCGCGCGGCCCCCTCCTGGAGCCCTTGATGGCCCTGGGGACCACCACCCCCAGGGCCGGCTCCTGCAGTGTCCCGGGGTGCCTACCCTCGGGACACTGCTGTTTGCAATGACAGGACGGGAGTCTCGTGGCTCCCGTCCTGTCATTGCAAACTGCTTTGGATATTGGAAGAGAGAGCAGGGAAACCTGCTCTCTTCCAATATCCAAAGCCGATAGCTTTCCACATGAGGAGCAGCATGTTAGCTGCTCCCCATGTGTAAAGCAATGCCGGCTCCCGTAGGACACGGGGAGCCGGCGGGACTGTGGGGGATTGGGGACCCCCACAGTCCCCAACGAGAGGCCAGCCCGGGGGATGGGGTCCCCGGGGCAAGTAGTGGCTCGGGAGTGGGGCCACGCGGCCCCCCTCCCCAAAAAAAAATAAAATAAAAAAAAAAAAACGGAAAGGCCGGCCCCGGGGATGGGGTCCCGGGGCCTTAAATGGCCTGAGGAGGGGGCCACGCAGCCCCCTCCCTACGAAAAAAAAAAAAATCGAGGCCATGCCCCGGGGGATGGGGTCCCCGGGGCCAATACAGGCCCAGGGAAGGGGGGCCACGCGGCCCCCTTCCCGTTTTTTTTTTTAATTTGTAATTTAAAAAAAGGGGTAAGGCCCTGGGGGATGGGGTCCCCAGGGCATAAAAACTGGAAAAAGGAAGGGGGCCACAGAGCCCCCCTTCAGGGGACAAAAAAAAAAATTTAAAAAACGATCGGGCCCGCAGGCCCCGCCCCTTCCTTCACCACTCTGCAAACGCGCCCCTGGCGCGTTTGCAGAGGGGAACAAATTCCCCTTGAATACTGGGGGTCCCTGGGGGCCAACTAGCCCACCAGGAACCTCCAGTATGCGCCAGGGGCTGCCTTGCAGAGAGGTGTACAGAGGCCACGCCCCTTTTACACCTCTCTGCAACGCAGCTCTGTGGCGCTTTTTGGAGGTATATGGTGGGCTAGTTGGACTCCGGGGACCCTCAGGATTCAAGGGGACTTAATTCCCCAACTTAAAACGCACCACGGGGCGCGTTTGCACAGTGGTGAAGGGAGGGGGCGGGGCTTCAGGTGACATGTGTGCAAACAGGCCCCGTGGCGCGTTTTAAGATGGGGAATTAAATCCCCTTCAATCCTGAGGGTCCCTGGGGGCCAACTAGCCCAACAGGTACATCCAGAAAGCGCCACAGAGCTGTGTTGCAGAGAGGTGTAAAAAGGGGTGTGGCCTCTCTACACGTCTCTGCAACGCAGCCCCCTGGCGCATATTGGAGGTTCCTGTTGGGCTAGTTGGCCCCTAGGGACCCTCAGGATTCAAGGGGACTTAATCCCCCAACTTAAACCGCCCCACGGGGCGCGTTTGCACAGATGTCACCTCAGGCCCCGACCCCTCCCTTCACCATTGTGCAAATATTCTTCTAAAATCATCCGAAATACGAATTCCTATTTACTCACCTGTTATAAGGAGAGACCTCAGTGCTGCATCTTTCAGCCCAGTACTGGTCCTGAAAAGTAATTTTAACCGTACTTACCAGTAACTTGAATTTCCTTCCATAGGATATCATTGCCTGCTTTTTGTTGAAAAAGTTTCTAAGTGTTGATTTTTGAAACATACAAATATTCCTCTAAAATCAGCCGAAATACGAATTCCGATTTACTCACCTGTTATAAGGAGAGACCTCAGTGCTGTATCTTTCAGCCCAGTACTGGTCCTGAAAAGTAATTTTAACCGTACTTACCAGTAACTTGAATTTCCTTCTATAGGCTAACATTGACTGTTTTCACTTGGAAATTCTTCTAAGTGTGGAGTTTTGGAACTTTAAAATATTCCTCTAAAATCAGCCGAAATACGAATTCCGATTTACTCACCTGTTATCAGGAGAGACCTCAGTGCTGTATCTTTCAGCCCAGTACTAATCCTGAAAAGTAATTTTAACCGTACTTACCAGTAACTTGAATTTCCTTCCATAGGCTAACATTGACTGTTTTCACTTGGAAATTCTTCTAAGTGTGGAGTTTTGGAACTTTATAATATTCCTCTAAAATCAACCAAAGTACGAATTCCAATTTACTCACCTGTTATCAGGAGAGAACCCAGTGCTGCATCTTTTAGCCCAGCACTGACCCTGAAAAGTAATTTTAACCGTACTTACCAGTAACTTGAATTTCCTTCATAGGCTAACATTGACTGGTTTCACTTGGAAATTCTTCTAAGTGTGGAGTTTTGGAACTTTATAATATTCCTCTAAAATCAACCAAAGTACGAATTCCAATTTACTCACCTGTTATCAGGAGAGAACCCAGTGCTGCATCTTTTAGCCCAGCACTGACCCTGAAAAGTAATTTTAACCGTACTTACCAGTAACTTAAATTTCCTTCATAGGCTAACATTGACTGGTTTCACTTGGAAATTCTTCTAAGTGTGGAGTTTTGGAACTTTATAATATTCCTCTAAAATCAACCAAAGTACGAATTCCAATTTACTCACCTGTTATCAGGAGAGAACCCAGTGCTGCATCTTTTAGCCCAGCACTGACCCTGAAAAGTTATTTTAACCGTACTTACCAGTAACTTATATTTTCTTCCATAGGAATCCATTGTCTGGTTTTCAGCAGAAAAGTTTCAAAGTGTCGATTTTCACAAACTACAAATATTCCTAAAAAATCGCCTGTATGACTTAAACGCATTCTTTCAACTGTTTACAGGAGATGCACCAGTGCTGGATCCAGGATCCAACACTGAGTAAGAAAAAGTAACGATAACAGTTTTTAACTTCTAAGTGAATTTCCTTCCATAGGATAACATTGGTGATTCTATGAGAAAAAGTTTCTAAGTGTGAACTTTTAAAGTACAATAATATTCCTTAAAAATCACGACTGTAACCAAAACGCTTTTACTCAACTGTTTACAGGAGATGTCCCAGGACTGAATCTAGGATCCAGTCCTGTGGTTAGAAAAGTAATCCATAAAGTAACTAATTGCATTTAACTAGAAATTCACATTGAGCTGAATGTTGCATTGTGTTTGAAAATGTGTTGCCCATTGCAACAACTGTAACTACTGTACTTAAAAGTCTATTGCCTATGTGCAAAGTATTTAAACTAAAGTAATTCATTCTGAGAAAGTATTTTTTGTAATGTAATGTATAATGTAATTACAATGTAATTTAAAAATAAAATATTTTAAAAAAATTGTTTCTAAAAAATTTGGAAATCAGTATGAAAAAAATTTATATAACAATTAATACATTTAAAAATTGTCATTTACAAAACCTTTGAAATTCACTGAAAAAACCGTAGGTTTCAGACATGTTATAGTTACAAATTAGCATTTAAAAACCTTTGAAATTCACTGAAAAAACCATAGGTTTCAGGGACGTTATAGTTACAAATTAGCATTTAAAAAACCTTTGAAATTCACTGAAAAAACCATAGGTTTTAGGGACAGTTATAGTTAGTTGGACATTGCACTCGTACAAAACCCGTGAAATTCCCCGTTATAGTTAGTCCAGCTAACTATAACTCGCGCCCCGCAATGCACTGCTGATGACGTCACATATTACATCACTCATGACATGGTCAGTGACATCACTGATGACATCACTGATGACATCTCAAATGACATCACTGATGACATCATCCACGTGATAATCTGATGCACCTCCTCACACCCCAATATAACCTTTGATACACCCACTCTAAATTACAGACTGCCATTCGCAAAACCATAGACACTCCAACACCAATAACTACATACCCACTCACTGATTCTTAGGTCTACGCACACATCCACTCACTCACCCGTACAGTCACTCATACTTACGGTCACTCAGTACAGGAATATCATATGCACTCATACTCCTATATAGACACTCAAACACCGCCACTCATCCATAGAGGTACTCACACACCTAGTCAGTCATGCAAATAATTAAACACACTACCATTTACTCACCTATACAGTTATACACACACCAGCTCACTTACTCATACAAATAGTAGCACATTCTTACGCTCTTATACAATCACTGATACAAGCACACACTCATCCATACAGCCACTATCACAATCACTCACTCTGCTTATAGCTATTTATATACTCCAACACACATATATACTGCCTTTCACATATGTAGTTACTCACACATGTACCACTGGGACATACATTCACTCACTAACACACTCTTACACACACTTACCCACCCATACAGTCTATCACAGATGCACTCTTGAAACCATCCACCCAGTGAATCACCCACTCACACATCTATGCACAGAGTTGCACACACCCCTCCCACACAAACACTCAGGCACCCATACAGATACTCAGACAAGCATTCAATAACTCATATAGACACTCATGTAGCTATTCACAAACACATGCAGCCACTTACACAGCAACAGACAGACGGATACAGACATTCACCCAGTTTAGTCACTAACCCATGCATTCAGTAAGATACGTTAAATCACTCACTTATAGAGTCAGTCACGCACCTACTAAATCATCCATACAGACACTTACACACCCACTCATTCTTCAATACGTCTTTTCCTATATATATTAAAAATATTTAAACTTTACAGAAACACACAGTCACTGGATGATGTCATCAGTGATGTCATTTGAGATGTCATCAGTGATGTCATCAGTGATGTCACTGACCATGTCATGAGTGATGTAATATGTGACGTCATCAGCAGTGCATTGTGGGCGCGAGTTATAGTTAGCTGGACTAACTATAACGGGGAATTTCAAGGGTTTTGTACGAGTGCAATGTCCAACTAACTATAACTGTCCCTAAAACCTATGGTTTTTCAGTGAATATATATATATATATATATATATATCCCACGCTCCTAAACCTGCTTGTGCTCCTGCACTCTCTGGCGGGTGCTCCGTATCGAGGGCAGACTCGATCATACATCTAACGCTCCGAAAGAACAAATCACAGGTACTCACGGGGGTAATCCTTTGATTACGAGGTGCATCATATTTTTTAGCAAATGTCAATATCCTGCCCTGTTCGTAGACTTTGGCAGCTCGATCGAACTTCTGCTGTTTACGTTGCTTGATTTTCTGCTCATAGGATTCCAGGTGTTTTTTCATAGATGCCCTCAGTTCATCATGTCGTGTTTTATCGCCCTCACTGGTAATATTCTTTTCGATTTCCTCTATCTCCTTTAGTGCCTTCTCTCTGTCACTCCAAGCAAATTTCACCAGAATCACCAGCATTCCCTTAGATGTATCTGCTGTATATTCTGCTCATTCCTCGAGCAGTATGAGCCCTGCTGATTATATATGAGCAATTTCCATAGGCCTGAGCGCAGCGATCAATGTGTGAGATAATGCAAATCATGTCAATTTTGACGATGTTAACACCACTCCGTTATGGTGGCCCTTATATGTTTCATGCCTGACCTCTCACTGCCTGACTTTCAATTATTATGACGATGTATATAGTGAGGCTGTGTAACGCGGCAGTCGCCAACACTGAGGAAGGCGTCCCGCTGAAACGCGTTTGTTTTTGTTACTTGTGCCATTAAATCTTTAAAAGGATTACCCCCGTGAGTGCACGTGATTTGTTCTTTCGGAGCGTTGGATAGATATATATATATATATCCTGACCCCTGCACCCCGCCCTGAGCCCCAATTCACCCTCAGGCCAAAATTCTACCCCAACCCCAGCCCCCCGCCCGAGCCCTAAAACAGCCCCAAAGCCCAAAAAAGTACCCCGATCCCTGCCCCCCTCCCTGAGCCCTAAAACAGCCCCCAAGCCCAAAAAAATACCCCTTTTTCCCTGCCCTGAGACCTAAAACTACCCCCCTCCCTCCTGAAAACCAACCCCCTCCCACGAGCCCTAAAATCTTTCCCGACTCCCCTAAGCCATAAAAACATCCCGCCCCCTAAGCCCTAATTAGGGGCCCGACCCCCCTCAGCCCTAAAAACTTTTCCAACCCCCCTGAGTCCTAAAAACTTCCCTGACCCCCCCGCCCTGAAAACAACCCCGACCCTCCCCCAGCCCTGAAAACTACCCCCACCCATCCAAAACCCGGCCCCAATCCAACTTACCTCACTGTGTCCTCTCCCTTATCCTTCCTTTTCCTGGGCCCACCCATTCCAGCAGCTAGACATATGCCTTAACCATGCGTATGCGTTGTTAAGGCAAGCGTGGTTGCGTTGTTTGGGCACGCGTGGCTGAGGCCGTGTTGTTCCGGCCGTTTCCCTTCACCAGGCGATAGAATATACAACAGTAAAGAATGCGAGACAAAAATTTATATTGTAGAGGCATCTAGATTTCTGAGATATGTGGAAGAAACCGACGTCTAATCTCACTTAACTGTTTGCAATCTATAAAACAGAAAATATTTTCAGTTTTTGGCTTTGAAAGACTATTCAATGCACTTTGTTAAGCGATTTTATGTCTTCATTAACAGTACAAAATAATTGTAATGTGTTTGTGATTTTTTAATATGTGTTGTCTCTTTTACGTTTGCA
Organism: Calotriton arnoldi; assembly: GCA_963921515.1. NCBI lineage: Eukaryota > Metazoa > Chordata > Amphibia > Caudata > Salamandridae > Calotriton > Calotriton arnoldi. The sequence goes on along the minus strand of CAWUFW010005089.1, from coordinate 1,051,476 downwards.
GACAATAATCACATTTAGGAATAAATGTCATGAGACTATGTGCCAGGCTGTACCCCTAGAGTTCTGTTAATGTCAGCACAATACCAGTTTCTGCGAAAATAATATGTCAACTTTCAAGAAAGAAATCATTGTAATGCTTGTCTTCCTCCCGCCTGAGCTTTGGCGAACAATGCAGATTTCTGCTTTTTTAGTCGCCTTTCACGACCCATCTAGATAAATCCACAAATATGCTGATGTATCAGTATTCATGTTTAATTCAGTGTCCCTCTATTCCTTTGCAGCTGGAAAAAACCCTAAATGAGATGAGCACCATTTACAGCACAGGCAAAGTATGCGATTCATCGAAATGTTTGCCGCTGGAACCAGGTAGCGTACAATAAGAGAGGTCATAACAACCATACATATATAAATGTTTAATTCAAGCCATATATGTCTCATTTCTCCGTTTGACTGTGGCATTTCAAGGGAAAAGGGGGAAGCCACATAATTACATCAACGTAAGAGTGTAACAAGGTCAACAAATGCTTAACTTTGTTATTTTTTTGTCTGATAGCAATTGCCCTCACACTTCTATTAGGTCACATGTTCTGCCAGAGACTTATATGTCATGCCATTTATTGACTTAAGGTAGTGATTTAGTCAGACTGGTTTCTTTCATAAATCTTCTATATTAGATTAGTCGTCTTAAAGTATTAAAACAATAATTACACTATGCTATGCAAATGACCCCTGAATAGATTGTTTCCAAAAATGTGCTCATGTAATTCATCCTTGCCAAAACTTTAAAATCACAACTATAGAACATTCAAAAATATTATAAGCACAGAGAAGCAAGAGGGAGGAGTGCAAAGGATCTTGGTAAATGGAAAACAGGATATGCTAAAACAATTTATAAGCCCTTACAAATGCTACTTTCTAAAAACACAATCAGGTGCAAATGCAAGCTGAATCATTCAAAAGGCAAACTGGGGCAATACAGCCTTCTGCTGATCTCTAAGACACCTAGAAAATGTCACATGCAATCGAACAAACAGAAGGATTGATCTGAAGCTAAAACAACCATAAAGCGGCACTAACGCTCTGTGGTGTATATTAATGTAAAATCCTTCATTGCATGGTAGCGGCCAAGGCTGTCTGAATCATGCAAAGTTCCATGCCTGCTCCTATGGCGATATTTTGCATACCATGTAAGGTTATACCGTACTTAGGTGTTTGCCGACTGTTATCCAATTTACTTCAGGGCATGGCTGAGCCAGGAAGCTTAAAGTGGCAAGAGGATATGGAGCCACCCTCTAAATTCAGCATAAAAAAGCGAACATGTGAAGGGTATTGTCAGTTGGGCGGTGGCCATGCACAATTCATGAACCACCTACAAATTCGTAAGGATTTGAAGATTTGCAAATGTTAGAACCACTTTCAGAGGGCCACTGGCAAGCAGGAGCTACCAGGCCCAACTGTAGTGGTTGGGACCTTCTAGTCCTGATATCTTGGTGCCTAAATTACTATGAGCTCTGAGCAGCTGGGCCACATACCACTTAAGCACTTGACTCCCAGTGGTAGTGCAGGTTGAGCTGTCTAAGTCTTCTCAGGGAGGAGGAAGGTGTAGAGCAAACACAGCCTCACAACTCAAAATACATCCATCAAACCTAATAATTGAGTGTCTAGTCAAATACTTGCTTTCATATAAAAGCCAGTATTTATATACAAACACAAAGTATAATACAGCACGCCAGAAATTATGCACACAGTCTTCTCAAGGCAGACCCACTAGCGCTCCCAGGGTCAGGTTCTTAAGTCCCATCTCCCCTTCTAAGGTCCTTTGTTATTTTTTGTGAGGTGATACCCAAGCTAGGCCCACTATTGAGTTCAGGTCTTAGAAGTTCCAAAATGGCTTGGTGAAAGTCGAAGTGTCTCAGCGCTCTAGCGTGCAAATCAGAGCAACCCCTCCACCCCCATAACCCGGCAGCCCTGTATTTAGTATTACTCTAGCTGAACTCGGGCAGAGTGCCCAAGTGCACGTCTGTGGCCCAGCGATTAGCAGAGATCTGGATTCTGTGGTCGAGGTGGCAGGCCTCAATGGCGCTCCTCCGCCAACATGGTAAGTCTACCTGATTCGAGTAGTTAAACATATTTCTTCTCCTTTGAGTTACAGCCCACTGAGGCCAACAGTCTTTTCACTTCACCAGAGCCACCTCTTTGCATACCAAGGGTCGCAATCAGTGGCACACAGGGTGATAGTCCTCCACAGGTCATGGCGCTGCACAGGCCAACGGCCCTTCTCTTGTCACAGTGTGACTCCAAGGACGATAACCCTTATTCTTCACCGTGGTGAATATGAGGGTCACCACAGTGCACATGAGCAGACAGCCTGATCGGTGCGGTGGTCCTAATGGACCTGAATCTCACACTCTGCTCGTAGGAGCCACTCCTCAGGATCCCCTACTGGACCTCTCTCCCTTTAGGCAATCTGCTTTTCTTCACAGGGTCCTCTGGTCTTGGGTCAGGCAGAAGATGCTGCTCCAGGCAAGTGTTTATGATTCTCCTGTCTGATGTCCTCTCACCCAGCATAGGAGACAGGCAGGCCCTTAGTCCCCAGTCCTGGTCACAACAGTCAGAACTCTTGCTGAGCATCTCCACTTTGATGTACAGCTTCAGTTTGACAATTTGGGAGTCTCAAGTTCCCCTTTCCAAGCTCCATTTCCAGGCACAAATGTGATTTAGTGTCTCTGTCGTTGAATTTCATGTTATGGGGGTCACCCACCTTGAAGTGTCTACTTCTCGGTTGTGCTCTTCCTCCAAAGAGCTGTCTATCACAGCAGGACAGTCTCCAATCTTGATAGCCCCAAACAGAGGCCTTGGGAGTGACCAGATGTTCACACCTAGATGCCAGCTTCACTGATATGTGCATCAAAAGATTACCAACACCATCTTTTTCTTGAGATATGCCCAGGCCCTTTTGACCAGTGACCTCTTTCAGAATCAAAGAGCCCCTTTTGAAGTATACTGACGAGCCAGGCCCTTCCTTCCACTAGTGTGTGTCCCACACAGCTTTCAGGAATTGTAGCAATGAGCAAATCTTTCTGGAGGGAATCTAATACCTAATCATGTCTCTCCAGCTACCCCTGGGGTTTCCAATCTGGACCGACAGGCCTCGTGCACTGCACCACTCCCAGGCACTTGGGCATCCTTAGTACTGAATGCAAATCCCAGTGTAGCTTTCCAGGTACTGCTGCCACTGGCAAACATACATAACAGTCCACCATGTGACCATGTCTTGCCCTCCATCCATCCTGAGGGAGGCCAAGGTAGAGCTAAGCACACATCAATGGAACTTCAATTGAGTGGCGCCTTAGGCCCCACTCCCATGATGCAGATAAACCAGCCTGGCCATGCTACTGATTACTCATTTCAAAATGGTATGCTGCCACCACCGTGTGCGTGCTACTTAGCTCTTGGGAAGGGCTGTAGCCCTCCACCACTATGAGGGTAAGTGCATTGTGCGCCTCTCCCAGTCTAACCAGACCGCAATCTGTGAGACGGGCATAGGTCATGGCATACACGCATGATCCATGTTAGCCCATGGCCACAAATTGTTACCAAGAATCCAAATATCACAGCAGCTAGGGCAGTCAGGGCAGGGTTACACGTCTATTACCATGCAAGGGACTTTCTGTCCCAACAACAAACATTTAGGCCCTCTTTACAAGTATATTGGAATAGGGTGGGGTATTTACACATGTGGAAAATACCATTACCCAAGTATGAGGTATTTACCATGTGTGGTAAATACTTCTTGTTGTAGAAAAATGAGGCAGAACATGCAGAATTATTTTTTAACGCAAAAAATCCCTCGTGTTTTGTCTTTTGTCCAGACCTTTTTCCCTGATAAATGTCAGAAGGTTTGACCTGCCGGAATCTATCAGCGAAAAACTGTGAGGGTGTGATGATTATCTCACAACTTGTAAGTAAATCTAATCCCTGTGCAAACCCTTGTTGTAGATGTTAGCTTATATTAGAACATTGGAATGTTGGGAGCTCCATTGAAGACAATAGAGTGCTCCCTGCTTCTACGGGCCAGTAAAGGCCCGCAGAGCAACATTCCAATGTTTTATAAAGGTCTCTCGGAGCTCGAGGGGATTTAAATCCCCTCGAGCTTCGAGAAGCCTTTGTTTTATTTGTTAGAACATTCTGCCCTCTAGTGGCAGAATGTTCTAATAGCTTTATAGCCCTTCGTAGCAGGGCTATACCGGCTATTAAGTCCCGCTCCCTTGTTAAAGTCCCTCACCTTCGGCTCGGGCCTTTAACGCGGGAGCGGGCCTTTAATAGCCGGTATAGCCCGCTACGGCGGGCTATAAGGCTATAGTAAGGGCCTTGGATTTAGCATGGCCATTGCTGCCTTAGAAAGTCTCGAGTCGTAGCTACTCCCAAAGAGAAACGGTTGGGCTAATTGCTTCTAAGAGGGAATGAAAAATGAATACTGCTAAATTTCATGAGGGTGTTGGATATGAATTTCGCAACAGGGAGCTACAGAAAAGGGGAGTGGGAAATCTATTGTCTTGGTATATTTTCACTGGCGCTCCTTGATTTTCTTGGTGAGTCCCATAAAAGTCAGAAATCTGCCCTAGACGTAAAATAGACCTTAAGTATGGAATTTCATATTTTGTTACAGGGTTCAGCAAATGAGGCTCTTAACCCCCAGTTTAGATTTAACAGTATGTACAAAATCCGTGCTGCCTGGGTTATGTGCACACAGACTGAGATATGTGAAGATTTAAACGATGATTTGAATCTAGTAATTTCATTTTTTGCCAGCTGTTATTCAGAAATGGACACCTGGTCGCTTTAAAGATGACTTACCCGTGTTTTAATATCTGCCCTTTCTATTGATGGTGCTTTGTTATCTATCAGGTTCATAAAGGTGTCCTAGCCCTACTGCATGCCTGTAAATGTTAGCGATTGATAAGCTTTTCTAATTGCAGGACTGGATCACATCATGGCTGAGAGCCAAAATTACAATGAGAGGCTGTGGGCTTGGGAAGGCTGGCGATCTGTGGTGGGCAAGAAAATGAGGCCACTTTATGAAACCTATGTGGACTTGGAAAATGAAGCAGCCAGACTGAACAGTGAGTAGACAAAAAGGCTGACTTAAGCAGCCTCCTTAAACAGGAAACATTTTGAAATCCCAGACAATTGCAAATGCATAGTTATTCATTTTATGATTTTTTAATGTTTTTTAAAGAATGAACGAGGCTCCAGAATGCATTAGAATGTTGTGTACAGATATAGATAAAAACCTAAAAAGAATATAGAAATCCTCTATGCTTTTGGCAAGAGATTCCAGTCTGGCTTGCTGAGGATGTAACACAGAAAATGATAGTCCATGAGGAAAATTTATTTTTCCCAATAAATAACCATGTTGGTCAACTTTACAGAGCATTCTGCAGAAAGTAAGACAAGCCATTCATAGCAGTGTGGTGCAAGAAGGCAGCGTGGCAACAGGCATTCCATCAATAAGATAATTTAGGTAACCCAGAGTTTATGATTTTGGGTTGCTTTAAGACTAAAAAGATTGTATGGTCCTGTTGTATGTTACTGTAAATAGAGTGAAATGAGGTGGTGAGATAGATGAAGTGGCTACAGGAGAGAGAAAGTGCATATAAGGACTGAACCCAAACTGGCCATTCAAATCTCTTCTAGCAGTAATGTAATATGGTTCAATGTAATTCCTTTTTCACAAGATGCAACATCAACACCTCTCACTAGGCACAAATAATACATTCTCTCGTGTCATACGCCTTAATCTATGCTTCTGAGTTAAGCTATAGAGAATTTATGTATACCAGGTAATTATTAAATACACAATAAAATTACACAAGATGGAATATATGCAGATACTAGTTAGTTAATAGAAATTTGTAGACATTCCTTGGCTATACTTTAGTTTGAGTTTTTACTCAGCATTACATGTTGTTAAATATTGGCATCCTTAGATTGCGTTCCTTCATCTAAAATTCGTGGTCATTTCACTGGCCCCTGACTCGTCCTGTCATGGTCACATGCCTGTCAGCATTTCTGCCCTGTGTCTGTAGGGCATTGCCAAGTTTTACAATTGTAAGAAGATGATACCATCCATATATATAGGATATATCATCCAGGCTCCCAGCACATGAAAACATAAAACTTCATGTTTGCTAAAGACCCACAACGTCGGAGAGGATTTGGCCTAACGGCTAGGGCGGTCGACCTCAAATCTGGAGAACCGGGTTCGAGTCTCGGCAAGGACGCGCAACATCCTGTGATTCTGGGCAAATCACTTAATCTCCTCATGCCTAACAAAAATGAACGTGTCCTCATGTAACGCAACTGGTGCTCGTGTCAAGCGCTCTGATACCTGATTCCTTCGGGTCAAGTTCACACTATATAAAACTCTGTAAAAAAAATATATATTTTTCAGTTTTTGATGTAGCCGCATGTGTTTTATTTTGCACAACACTACACAGTTTGCCAACTCCCTTTCATTGCCCCATCCCCCTTTCCAGAAACAATTAAACTTCACCTAATCCCTCAGCTGTACTCCAAATCTCCATTTTGGAAGTCACAACACTGAAAATCATGTTTCTTAATGCTTCCTAATTGTCCCTTGAAGTAATTCTAATAATCCTCTAAGAAAGTGATTTATTAATTGGGGTTGGTGGTGGTCCACCACAAGTAATAAAATCACTAACCTGTTAGGGCTAGCCAATAGTTTCAGTAATTTAAACCTGAGGTCAACCCCTTGTAGCTATGGCCTAGATAGATAGGATAAAGCAGAAAGAAAATGTGTGAAGAATTTATAACTAGGAAAACAGTTAAAAAATCAAAAACACAACACAATAAAAATCCTATTCCAATTTACCAATTTATAAAAATAGATAAAAGCGTAATGAGCAAAATGGCACCACAACTACAAAAATCCAATAAAGGGATCCAGTGATATGAATATTTAAAAATGTAAGTGAATGAATGAATATAGGACTTATAGAGCGCTAAACTTAGCCCAAGGGCGTCAAGGCGCTATTGCGGAACTAATGGGCAGACAAGATGACAGGCTTATACTAAAATCTGTGAAAAAAGCCAGGTCTTCAAGGCTTTACGGAAGAGAGAATGTGACACCTGACCAGAAAGCTCTTCCAGAAGGGAATTCCACAACTTAGCAGCAGCAATCGCGAAAGCTCTACCTCCCCATTTTGCCTTATTAAACCTCGGTACTGTTAACAGATTCTTATCTGCAGATCGGAGCTGTCTAGTTGGAACATAGCGATGGAATATTGCCTTAATACCATCAGGGCCTACGCCATAGAAGGCGTTATGCGTTAGGCAGAGTGTTTTGAAGAGGATCCTACGGTCCAGAGGAAGCCAATGTAGCATCCTAAGAGAGGCTGAGACTGAGTGGAATTTCGGAAGACTCATCACCAACCTGGCCGCAACATTTTGCACCAGCTGCAAACGTCGCACCAGACCTTTATTAATGCCCAAATACAGGGCATTACAATAATCCAATCTGGACATTACCAATGCAATAACAGCCTGTTTGCGTGAGTCAAATGAAAGAAAATGGGAGATTTTCCTGAGGATCCTAATGATCCCAAAACAAGTGGACACTGTCCTACTGACCTGCTGGCTCAAGGAAAGTGAATTGTTCACTATGATCCCTAAATTTGTCCCATAGGAAACAGGGCAGGGACAAGCGCCAAGCGTGTCCAGCCACCAATCGCTGGACCAAATGTCCAGTTTGCTGCCGAAGATCAAGACCTCATTCTTCTCCCCGTTCAATTTCATGAAATTAGCCACCATCCAGGAGGAGACTGCCTGCATACAATTCCTAAAATTAAGGGCAGAGTCCTTAATATTATGAGTGATGGACACCATTATTTGGGTGTCGTCCGCATAGGACAACACCTCAAACCCGAAGGATCTCACCACCTTAGCAAGCTGGGCCACATAAATATTAAAAAGTGTTGGGCTCAGGGAAGAGCTCTGAGGAACACCACATGACAGGGAATTAGAGGCCGAGTAAAATTGGCCAAGTTTCACTGTCTGTGCCCGGTCACTAAGAAATGAAGCAAGAAGCCCCAGAGCCGATCCCCCGACCCCTATCTCTCTGAGACGCTCAACTAGTCTCAGAGGTGATAGGGTATCAAAAGCTGCGGTAAGGTCAAGTAGAACTAGCAGCGTGGTATGCCCTGCGTCCACTTGAGTATGGATATTGTTAAATACGGCAGTTAATGCCGTTTCCGTACTGTGATGGCTTCTGAAACCGTGTTGTGAACCATCAAGTAATTGGTGATCCTTTAAGTAGGCGCTAAGGTGGGAATTTAAATAAGTTTCCAAGATCTTAGCTGGAACAGGAAGCAATGAAATCGGACGATAGTTTTTCAATTCTGTGGGGTCCAAAGAAGGCTTCTTTAAAAGTGGCTTTACCACTGCAGTCTTCCACAGGGTGGGATACTGTCCCTCGGAGATGGCTACATTTAAAACATCAGTGAGGTGTGGAACAATGACTTCTCGACCAATTTTTAGCACCTTAAGGGGGCAGGGATCCAAAGGGGAACCAGATTTGACTCCTTCTAGAAGCCGATCAGTAACATCAGGTGCTAAACAAGGAAAAGTAAGTAGCCTAGACGAGTCCTCCATAAAAAAGTAAAAAAGTAAAAAAAAACAGCAAGCGAAAGTAATGCCCCAATGATAGCCATTGGATGGGGTAGAACAGCCGACCGCGATGGAGACATCAAGTGGATTGGACCCAGTGAAAGTCTGGAAGTCAAAAAGTTGAAAAAAAATGTAAGTCCCACTTCAGAAAGGGATTTCGGGGCATATTATCAAGAAGGGCGTTAAAATTATCGCCGGTTTAACGGCAGAAAACTGCCGCTAAAGCGGCGATAATGGGCTTGTTAATATGCCCTGGAGAATTCCAATAGAAGCCCATGTTTACACCAGAACATGGACTTCTATTGGAATTGTCAAGGGCATATTATCAAGCCCATTATCGCCGCTTTAGCGGCAGTTTTCTGCCGCAAAATCGGCGATAATTTTGAACGCCGTTCTTGATAATATGCCCCGTAGTCACTTTTCTGGAGGTAAATGTTGAAATTTCTTCTTGAGCCCCGATTATGAGTGTAGGCGCTATTTAGGGCACCTGATAAATAACAATACCACAGGGTACATTATTTATCGGGTGCAATAAATAGCACCTATTATGAGTTCATTTGGAATAACATGCAGATTTTGGAATTTATCACATTAAAATCCACACAATACGGTAAATACCGTATGCTTTTCCCCTGTTAAATTTTGAAAGTTTTGACCTGCCAAAATTTAACAAGCCTTGAGGTATTTAATGCATCAAATAATTATCACATACGTTAAATACCTTTAAACTTGTAATTCCAAACACTGCGTAAACAGGGGATTATTCATGGGTTGGAATGTACCGACCACATTGAAATCCGGCCCCAAGACTCAATGCAGAAAGGGATTTTATCACTTTTGGAGAAGAAAACCCCTCCTTGGCCACTGCTGAAATTGTAGCTGCTGCCATGGAAACGAAGGTGCGATACCTGAAACTGGGTGGTCCTGCTGGAGCTCTGGAACGTTGGAGATTTCTAGCTGAAACGTTTCTAAGTCCCAATGCAGAATGGTACTTAGTAGTGTTTTTTTTAGACGTTCGGGGCTTTGAGTGGAACACATTTGAAATTCAATCCGATGCTGTGACTCTGCCGTCAGATACTTTACCTGGTTTGCTCTGCTGAAGCTCAGGTGCTCTGGAAGAAAAGATTTTCAAAGTTTCCAAACTATCTTCTGGTGCCCAAATCACAGGAGTACACTTTTAATTACTTGAGAACCTCAAGGGAGGCACATAGAGACTCTTACAGTGTCAGGTAGTGGCCAAGACATGGTGTTGTCTCTACACCACATACTGGGGCATATTCTCAAGGACTTATCGCCGATTTATCGGCACTTTAGCGCCGCAAAAGTGGCAATAGATTTATCGCCCTATTCCCAAGCTGGTGCAAACTGACGATATCGCCAGTTTTCCAGCGATAGCTGCCGCAAAAAACATCGCCACGGATGAGTGCGACAACTAACGCTAATGATATGCAGAGTAGGCGTTCCCTTGCAAAAACACACGAAAACACCACTTCGCAATATTCTCAACGACCAGCCAGATCTGCGATGCGACCCAAAAACAGGCGATAAGGCATTTAGCAGCAGGGATTTAACACCTGCCTTTTACTGGTGTTAAGCAGGACGACAACCTACAGCATGAAAGGGAGCCCAGCCCAGAGCCACATCTGAAGACCCACAGATGCCATGGAGACAATGAACATGCAGCTCGGAGACCCAAGAGGGCCACAACACCCACTGCCACCACCCCCAGGACCCCCCCCTCCAGACCCTCCCCGGACTACCACCGAGGCAGCGTAGGACAAGACAGCGGACCTTCCGAAAACGGCATGGCCCCTCAGCCACACAGTGCAAAATGTGGGGAGAGGTGGGAACCAAGTATGTGTGAAGGAGGCAACTCACCCATGAAGAAGAATGTACACAATGGCAAGTGTGGCAGTGATGTACTGGACAGACCACAGAATGCAGAGCACAGACATGTCCATGTGGACATATACTGCTGGGGTATGTAGTGTTGTGGATAGTGGACGCAAACATGTTACCTCAGGCAGTGGGGAAGACCTTGGACATGTAGGTGTGCCGTCCCCCCCTGTAAGCGTAAGCGCAGTGGGCTGGGCCGGCGTACGCCACTCCAATGTAGGAGTGCGGATAAAAAGGCCGGGGCTCTGGGCGTGGTTCTCTTCCGTGATGGGCAACGCGTCTGCCAGGGCGGCGCACCTCACCCTGCCACGAGTCCACCGCCGCGACCTCCAGACTCCGCGACACAGGCCCCCAGTGCATCCAGTGGCACAGCAACACAGACTCATGTGTGTGTTGGATACTTAGCAAACCAAAAGGGGATGATGGACGGAGTGTTGAACATTGCAAGCACTCACCCCCACTCAACTGAACTGGGTTTAATCCATCATCATTCTTTAGCTCACTCCGCCACCCCAGTTCAGACATGGCCATATGCAAATCAGTCTGACCCTGTGCCTCATTTGAACAGTCCAGCCCGAACTGCCAAGCCATGTCTTCCCTGGACCGGAAACAAGCATCCTGGGACCGGTTTCTGGCTTACAGCTGTCATCAGCCAGGCTATCTTGAATCCAGTGGCAAAGTGAGCAAGGGACCCACGTCTGGGCATACCCTGCCAACTTAGCGTGAACATAGCAAAATGAGAGGGGATGATGGACGGAGTGTTGAACATTGCAAGCACTCACCCCCAGTCAACTGATCTGGGTTTAATCCATCATCATTCTTTAGCTCACTCCGCCACCCCAGTTCAGACATGGCCATATGCAAATCAGTCTAGTTGTTGCCAGCACCAACCACTCCCTGAGGGCTGGCTTACACTCACCCCACACCCATCCAGCACAGGCGTCACTGCACATGTGACCCTGGTAATAAAAAGGGGCCGGGCGCATGTGCCCGTAGCCAGTTCCACTATCTATCTAAGTGTGTCCGTGTGGTCATTATGTATGCATGATGGCCCCGGGCCATACCACCTTACATTGTGCTGTGGACAGCGGACGCAACCATGTCACCTCAGGTATTGGGTAAGACCTTGGACACGTGGCTTTGTCGTCCCCCCTGTAAGCGTAAGCGGAGTGGGCTGGGCCGGCGTACGCCAAGCCAGCGTAGGGGTGTGAAGGATTTGCCTGGGGCTCTGGGCGTGGTTCAGTTCTGGCCTGGACAAGGAAGTAACTAATGAGTGTGTCACTGTTGTAGTGTCGGCGCCACCCAGTCCGCAATCGACAATGTTGCAATGTAGCATACACCCGGAGGGCGGGCTTGCACGAACGGGGAAATGAAGGAGCGCAAGACCGCTCGGGGTCTTTGCTCATACATGCCAAGTGTTGTGTGTATCTGTGTTGCCGCAGCATGAGCCAAATGCCTAGCCTTAATCGCAGCGCGAGTTCAGCCAGGCATGAACTCTACATATGTGTCCACCCTATCCTTACCATAGGCCTACACTCACGTGGCCGCCCACCTTCAACGGCCAACATCACAGTGTCATTGTAAGGCTTGTGGACATGTGCAGACAGGCATGACAATGGTGTGCCGTAGGAGTGCAAGTGATGCAACCGCGCAGCGCACCCAAGTAAATAGGCTCGGGGGGAGGGAGGAGCAGCTGTGAGGCAACGTAACACACAGTGATGCCGCTCATTTTCCACATGCAAGACTTGTCAAACATGAATCCCAAAGTTGCACACATCCCACCCCACCCCCAACAAGCCACATCACATTTCCTGACTGCAAGCAGATGACAAACTAACATTAGGGATGAAATCTCCTTTGTCTGAACTATCAGGTGGAAGCACACCGCACCTCCGACCTCGGAATTGCATGTGCCCGGCACCCCCTGACAGATACTATAGCAGCTGATGACGACTCCCACACTACGCACAGCCCGACGAAAGACCAACGTATACACACCCCACACACAGAAGTCCTTGTTCGAAGTTATCTTGCATGGAATGGCCTTCACACTTACTCCCACACCATCCCAGGCGTACAACCGTTGCACACTTCAACAACTCATTGATCCGAGCTGTGGCATTTCACCCACAGAACGGGCGCAGGTCAGGACAGTGCCGCTTCAACCAGGGCCACTAACGCAATGGCAGAATATCCCGGACACATGCACAACCCCTGTCAGGTGGAACTGTACAGTGCACGTATGCTGCATTTACTGGGGGCACTGCCATTGGTAGTGCTGCGGATCAGTTACCGGCTAAGCTTCCGCCTTGCCAACATCACCTGCGTGCAGCCTGTGTTGCATTGTCGCTCGTGCATATTCGAGTGGTCCATGGATGTCTGCCTATCCAACAGGACGGTAGCCGAACTGGATTTCGACATGTGTGTGCACCCCCTGTTGGCCCACGACCATGAGTGTCACCGTGACACCCGTCTATGGGATGCCTGGATACTTGGCATACATGCTGGCAGCTGGACCTGGGAGATTGCAGAACTCCTCATGTGCAGTGACCAAATTGAGCTGCTCCCCTATTGGGCTGTAGTGCTAATTGGTGAAAGGGGGTGGACGCAGCACATCTGTCCGGACCTGCTAATGGTTAGCCTCGCCGTCCTGTTCGATGAAGTCGACAACGACCTCATGTTGGAAATGATGTCATGGGGTACAGGAGTTTCACTTTTTCTACTGGAAAATTACTGAACAGCCTTCCTCTGTGCATCAAATCTCTGACCAATCATATCCATTTCAAGAAAGTGCTTAAAACCTAATTGTTCTGTTACTAATATGTTCCTAGAAGGGTTACAGTTCCTTTCATTGTATTCTATTCTATTCTACTGGATTTGTAAAGCGCGTGGCTACCCACAGGCTTCCCAGTGCTAAACTTTCATGACACTTTCTAATGCCAAGATGCCCATGGGCATTAGCAAGTTTTTTAAAAATCTCATTAATTCATTTGGGTCCTGTATTTCCTCCTGCTGCTGTGACAGTGAAAGCAGTACTGCCAGGTCAGAAGTGGCCCTACCCGTGCCAGTCTTGGGATCCTCTCCTGTCAGATCAGGAACCCATGGCCCCCTGGTGATTGGCATCCACCTCCTACCCCCCCACCCTTATCCAGGACCTCTGACCCTCCACTTAAAAACAGTTCCACCAGAAATCTGTGTTTTTCAGGTGCCATTGGCAATTGACCCCCCTCCCAGCTCTTTACCCACCTGTGGAGTTCACTGCCAAGGATGCAGTCTATGGATATGGGGGAACTGAGAATTTGTCTGCTGTGGGCAAGTACCCCCTTCCTTTCTAAGGATATTTGCCATGTGGTGGACATATTCCTGCCCATGGACATTCCTCACCCTGCAAACTTGTCTTGGCAGATACTGGTCTGGTGAAACCCATTTTCAATCACCAAGGTCTAGAAGGCACAGGTATCCCACAGAACAGTGACAGGGACCTCATCCATTGTGACCCTATGGAAGTCATTCCTACCACTCTCAGGGATCACCAGGTTATGTTATGTTCTGCAGATTTGTAGAGAGCATTATCTCCCAGGAGGGTATCCTGGCGCTGAGTAGGTGTGAGTCTAGCTAAACCTAGGGCCTAATAGGGTGATGATGGGCCATATGGTTAGCATTTTTTTTTGGGGATAAGATCGGGAGGTGTCTGGTGAGATCTGATGTAGTCCGGTTCAGGTTGAAGTTGCTGTATATGATGATGATTCAGTTGCTGAAGGATTGAGAGAGATTGTTGCAGAGATTCTGTGAGGGGGTGATCAAGTTGGAGGCGGCCGCTGGTGAGGTGAAATTCTTCAGTATGGAAAAGATTTATTTGCTTCTGTTGATGCTGGCAGTCAAAGCACCTGCCCAGCTCAAAGGGTTTGTTTCCCACTTTCCTGCTTTTCAAAAGTGGTTTGGGACTCTTTCCCTTTTTCAGCAGTGCAGTTTCGTCCCTATGTATTTTTCTTTTTGAGACTTGCTGCTCCCCTCTTTTTTATGTGTTTCCCCCACCTTGGGATCACCCTCAGGGACTTTTTAGGCACTATAGTGTATTCCCACACATCAGCTGCCTTACCAAGCCATCTGGGGTCAGTCAGTGTGGAATCCAATAGAGGCTGGTCTAACACCGAAGGACAATCCCACAAGATGAGCTCTTTCATTTTCAAATGATATAGCCTATCGTACGTACTCACTTCCCTCTGCCCTTTAGTGCTTTTAATGAGGTGTCTTCAAAATGTACCAATGTTTGATGTGCATGCTTGTGTGTGTACTGGAAATTCTTTAGGTTCTTTTCTGATGTAAGACCAAACTTCTGCAATAGTGTATCTCCCAGGAGCAGGTACCAGTCCCCACAACAATTCCCCACCAGTGCTGTTTGTCCACACTGTGCATACTTAATACTCTTCTACAGGAGCTGAACCATTTATCTACTTCATCCCTCACCACAAAGCTAGGCACAGCATCTTTTGAAAAGTGAGGGGTATGTGCTCCCCTTTAGACACCTCACCATTGCTGCCACCATCTTTGTGCGAACCGACAGGCACTAACTCTTTTCTTCCATAGCCATCTTCTTCTCTTCAAACACTAGCCTTTTCTCCTCCAGTGCATGAGCTGTTTGCTTGTCCAGGGTAGCCACCTGTGGCCTCAATACTCTCACAGCTTTCCTGTTTGGTAACTCTAGCTTGTGAGTTTCAGCACTGATTGGGTGAGGCTGTGAGAGGACACAGGTAATGCTACTCCTTGGGGGCCACTCCCCCTTTGCACTGGCTCTTCAGCCATCTCGTCTTCAGATGCAATTTTTACTTCATGGGCCTCCTCCCAGGCCTTGAGGGCCTTATCATAGTCCACCTTCCTGGCAGTCAGGCCCATCTTCAGCTTCCTTGATTTACACGTGACTTTCATCTCCACCACAGTACGATTAGTCACAGTAGTCAGATCCACCTCCATGTTCCCAAAAAAGATCAAAGGTGCAAATATTGGACTCAGAAATTATTTAAAAAAAATAAAAAATGACCCAATAAAAGACCTTATCCCAATTAAAAACCACAAAACAATTTTTGCTGTTAATTAAATTTAGGGATTGATAATTTCAACTTTTATGAATGAGTTGTTCTGTTAAACACAAGTTCCAGATTCTACCGCTGAGCATCAACATAAGAAAATGAATTATTAATTGGGGTGTATGGTAGTCCACAACAGGTAATAAAGTCTATAACTTGTTAGGCCCACTCACATGTTGCAGTAATTTAAACCTGAGTTAAACTCCTGGTTATTATGGCACAGAGCACACAGGCTTGACTTGAAGAAAATGTGTACCAAATTTAAAAGTGCCAAAACAGTTAAAAAGTGAAAGGCACAACACAAAATCCCATTCCAATGTATAAAAATAGAGAAAAGTGTAGTAAGCAAAATGACACCAATACAACAAAACAACAAAAAAATAATAAGGGGAACCAGAGATGTCACTTTTTAATGATTTAAGTAGAAAAAGCGTTAAGAAAAAGATATGCGCCAATGATAGTCAACAGAGGCGATACGCCGGACCAAGGTGCAATTTCAGGCTGACTGTGATGGAGCCCAGGTTGGATACACCAAGTGCATTGGTCTTCCGGGGAAAGAGTGTAAGTCAAAAAGTCAAACACGTTTCTAAGACCCATTTCAAAAAAGGACTTTGTCGCTTTTTGGAGTTAATTCTTGAACTTTCTTCTAAGTCCTAGCGCAGAAATGGGCTTTGTCACTTTTTGAGAAGAAACATCTGGATATCTGAAGCAGGTTGGACCTGCTAGAGTTCTGGAGTTTTGGAGATTTCTTGCCGAACATTTTCTAGGTCCCAATGCAGAATGGTACTTTTTTCAGAGGTGCTTGGAAACTTTGAGCAGAACAAAGATGAAATTCAAGCTGATGCTGTGAAACTGCGGGTCCCGGTGAAGCTCAGGCGCTCTGATGAAAAGTTTTTCAAAGGTTCCAAACTTTCTTCTGTTTCTCATATATCCACAGGAGTACTCCTTAAAGGCCCCTGAGGCCTCAGGGGAGGCACCTAGAGACTCACAGGGTATAAGGCATAGGCCAACAGCAGGATCTAGTCCAGTTCCAGCTCCTACTGGTCAGCTGGTCACTTCAGGAAAAATGGCTCTTGCAACTTGTTGTGTCTCTGTAACCATACAGGCGGTCAGCCACCTGAACCATAGAGTCCACTTCATTGTCCTGGGTGCAAGTGGGAGCAGTCCCTGCCCTTGAGGTCTCCTCACAGGTCTCACACTGCCGGGGCAGTCCTTCTTCTGTTCTTCCACTGGTCCAGAGAGTTTTCTAAGGAGAGTACCTTGAGGTGTCCCCTTTATGGTTGGCTCTAGCTAGTGGGTATGGGGTGACTCCTGCCTCTTCCCTAATCAATTGGGTAAAAGTTCCTGTGGGCAACCCTACCCATTTTTTCAGGATGTCCTGTTTGCCCTTCTGCAAACAATCCCACAGTGCTCCTCACACTCAAATTTCAAAATAGAGAAACCCACATTCCCTTGTGCAGAGTCTGTGTGCCCACCCAGAGGTGTGGCCAGGGTAATGAACAGTCCCCCTCCTCTGTGATCACTCAAACCCCATTCTGGGGGTGGCTTTGCTCCACTGGGTTTGGAGCCAGTCTGAATATGGGCATCACCTAACAATTGAGTGTGACAGGGCAGGCCCCTTTAAAGTAAATTAAGTTACTTGGCCCATGCCTACTGGACTTCCTGAAAACACCTCCCAACTCCTGCCCATTGTCTCTCCTCTCGAAGCAGTTTTTACTCCTTCTTCACACCTCATTCAGGCCAAGTATAGGTTGGCAGTGACTGGAGGGCTAATGCAAATAGCCTCCCATCAGCTTTAGGCAAGGCAAAGGTAATTTTGTAAAAGTTATGTTTCCCATTTATTTAATAAAACTCTGACTTCACCATTAGATTGGAGTTTTACTCAATATAAAAATAAGTCTGGGAAAGCAGACTGTAGCTGGTACAGGTCCAAAGTTATGGATTAAAATGTATAATCTGACTCTTCTTATGTGCCAGTTACATTCTGACCAGTGACGATGTCGTTTCGGGCCTAGTCACTCAGGGAACATGTCATTTCTAATGTCACACATGTTCGCTTTTAATATTATGCTCCCTACCTTGTGGGCAGCAAGATGTGCTTAGGGGTGACTTATTTAATATTTAAAATCAGTTGTTCCTGCCTCTCAAAAGAGTGACTGTGGCAGCTATGTGCAGCAGGGTTCAAGCTGCTACTATCTGGCTACATAGGATAGGCCATGTTTTGGCTTGGCACACTAGTAGATGGCACACAAGTAGATGGTGCTGCAGTCCCCAGGTGGCATTTAGCTTTCCATGCCATAGATGTAGTCTCCACCATATAACCTGGCTTTACAGGAGAGTTAAACATGCTTATCAGTGATCAGCCATTTTTTTACATGTTTTAGGTGTCAGAGCACATACGCTGGCCACTGGACAGCAGTGCAGTGTAGAGTTTAGAAAAACAGCAGTACAATTCAGCAACAAAATGGGCGCGACCAGCCAAAAAGAGTCATTCTGTTAGGCTCAATTTGCGGCTAATGCGCTGTTCAATCTTTTCTTGGCAGATCTCACCCAAGATCTGGACCAGACAAATGGCCATGCACCCAAACTAGGGGGGAAACCATTGACGAGTATGATATACGCAGATAACATTGCTCTCCTCTGTAGAACCAAGGTCGGCCTACAAAGGCTGTTGCATAAATTAAGCAATTACACCTCAGCAAATAAGTTGAAAATTAATCTCAAGAAAACAGAAGTCTTACCATTCAGCAATAGATTCATGAAAGATTCATGAAAGCAAGACCTTGGTACTTAAACAATCATAAACTAACCCAAGAGCAAGACTACAAGTATCTAGGAGGCATAATTGACACAAAAGGCACCTTTCTACGACACAAGGAACAAATGCAAGTGAAAACTGGCCCCCTTTTAGCTGGTTTTCTGTCTCTTCAGAAAAGGATAGATGGTCACTCGCTACGCCCTATATTAGAGGACATTAGAACGAAGTTCTTATTGACCAGAGCTTATGGTTGTGTAGCAGTTTGTGGCTGTGAATCTGAATGGTCCTTTAACAAAAGCAGAGAGAGGGAGGATCCACAGTCATAGAGGGGGGATACTAACAGCATCACACTGTTTGAGTTCATCACCAAATCCAGCCGGAAATGCAAACATAAGGATGAAAAGATTACAATTTATATCAAGTGGTCTACTGTTACCAGATACATAAACTGGGTCTCTCAGATGAGAGTCACTGCCACTATATAATATATGCACCTTGCAACATGTACTAGAACTAGATGATATAATCAGATGCAGCTGCGAGCGCGCAGCGGGCGCGCCGCTGGCGCGCCGAAGGCGCGCCTAAGGCAAGCCCGTCTGCGCCCGTCCGCGCCTGGACGTTGCCAGACGCCAGACATGCTGGCGGTTCCACTATGGGGGTGCCAAGTTATACCAGGGAACTTTTGATGTCTATTGGTCAGCGGTCTAACCTCTGTGGCTTGCACCTAGGGAGTGTAGTGGAAGGGCCTTTTTGTTGCCGTAAGTGCGGCTACAACTCCTACCCCTCACCGCCCTCACCGCTTCCTGCCCCAGAAAAAATCAACTTGAAAATTTTGCATCTTATTGTGCGCTCCTTGGTCAAACACTATATGGAGATTTATGACCTTATTGAGGATGAATCACCTGATGTGTTCTTTATAACTGAAACTTGGCTAACAGATGCCACAGTGGCTGAACCAGGCCTTGCACTCCCCCCGGGCTTCAGCATTCGGACTCTCAATAGAGAGACTAGAGGGGGGGGATAGCTGTTATTTTTAAATCTCACTTTCACTGCACTTTTGTTAAGGAAGACGTAGCAGGGTGCGAATGCGCCCGTTTTGTCATTTCTTTTAGCGCACACTCTTCCATTACCGGCCTATTAGTCTACCGCCCCTGGACCTATCTCAGAATTTAGATCAGCCATTATTGAGGCGGTGAACTCCTTGGCACTGAGAACCGCGAACTTCAGCCTCATTGGCGACCTAAATATTCATTTTGATCGTCCCTCCGATCCAGAAACTAGCAGCTTACTTGCAGACTTTTCTGCTTGTCAATTAAGACAGTTGGTGGTGGGACCTACTCACACTGCTGGGCATTTACTTGACCCTGTCTTTTCTACCATCTCCTCTCTTTTGGTCAACACCCCTAGCCCAGTGTGTTGGTCTGATCACCACCTTATCTCCATTTCCCTTCCCTCTTCTGAGGGAGTGACCAGAGCTGACCTCAAGGCCACCTTAAGACGCTGCTGGCACAAACTTAAATTAGATGACCTTCTTGCCTACTTGGCGTCCTGCCCTCCTATCCTAGACACTGACCCAGAGCAATCGTATAAAGCTCTTTGTGACTGGATACTACGGGCATTAGACACTCTTATTCCTGCTAAATGGTCCAAAGGTCGTTGTTCTAGCTCTAATCCTTGGTACAATGACTCTCTGGCTGCCTTGCGTACCACATGTAAACAGCTAGAACGGGCTTGGAGAAAGGATTACGACCCTGCAGATAAAAAGATGTACCAGGATGCTATCAAACGATATCATAAGGCCATACATCGGGCACGAGCGGCCTATCTTACTAATGAGATTAAGTCCAGCAAAAACCCTGCGAAGAGCATTTTTAAATTCTCAATGATTTTAAGAGTAGGAAGGACCCTCCTACCCCGACAATTACATCTGGGCAACAATGTGAGGCTCTGGCCACCTTCTTTGTCCAGAAGGTAGAAGCCATCTATAAATCTTTCCCCACATGCCCCCCGGACCCTGTGGCCCCATTAGCATCTCGGCCTACTGCTGCCCTGGCAGCAATTCCCCCTATATCTCAGGATGAACTTCTTACACTGAGCACTAAGGTCAAATCTGGTTCCCCTTTGGACCCTATGAGGCCTGCCCAATTTAGAGACTGTTTACCTATACTTCTCACGCCTTTATGTCAGTCGATTAACTCTTCTTTCATCACGGCGATGGTCCCCTCGGCATGGAAGCAGGCAAGGGTGATCCCCCTGCTAAAAAAACCCTCATTGGATCCCACCAAGCCGGAAAATTTCCGACCTATTTCTCTCTTGCCTTGGGTTGCTAAAATCGCGGAGGCTCACACTAATAAAGTTCTTTCGAACTTTTTGACCAACAGCGGTATCTTAGACCGCTCCCAGAATGGTTTCCGCTCCGGTCATAGCACCGAGACGGCGCTATTGGCAGTGAGTGAACACCTGCGGACCATTCTGGATGAAGGTCAAACGGCGGCTCTGATACTGCTCGATCTCAGCGCCGCGTTTGACACGGTCTCCCATCAGATCCTCCTGCGCCGTTTAGAGGAAGCAGGGGTAGTCGGCTTGGCACTGGAATGGTTTCAGTCCTTTCTGTCCGACAGATCTTTTCAGGTCTCCGCCCCCCCCTTTCTTTCTCATGCCCACTCCATCAAACAGGGGGTCCCCCAGGGCTCGGCGTTAAGCCCCACTCTTTTTAATCTCTATGTCCAACCTTTGGCAGGAGTGGCGCGGGACCATGGCTTGACCATGGTCTCCTATGCGGATGATACCCAGCTGGTGGTAGCCCTCTCCGATGACCAGCCTCGGGACGCCACACAGTTCCGGAACGGTCTAGAGGCGGTTGCACGTTGGATGACCACGAACTGCCTTCAGCTCAACGCCAGCAGATCTGAGGTGCTGTTGGTGGGGAATGATAAGGGGCTTTGGAGTACGCAGTGGTGGCCGGCATCCTTGGGCTGCGCCCCAACACCTAAGTTGGTGGTAAAGAATCTAGGGATCTGGCTCGACTCCACTCTTGGTTTTCAGGATCACACTAAAAAGATCGCCGGCACCTGTTTCGGTCTCCTACGGGGTCTGAGGCCTATTTTGGTTTTTTTTGACCCAGCCACACGTCAACTGATAGTTCAGGCAACTATTTTATCAAGACTCGATTATGCCAACGTTTTATTGTTAGGTGCCAACAAGGCCGAAGTGAATCGTCTTCAACGAGTCCAGAATGCAGCCGCTCGAGTCCTGCTCAGGCTCCCCAGAACATGCTCTACGTCAGGCGCTTTACGCCGCCTCCACTGGCTGCCCGTCTCCAAGAGGATCGAATTTAAAACATTATGTCTGGCTTTCAAAATTCTAAAACTTTCTTCCCCTGAGATTTTATCTAATTTGCTGGTCCCCTATGTCCCTGCTCGTCAGCTACGTTCCGCTGAGCAATTTTTGGCCACTGTTCCGCGAGTGGAATGTATCAGGGCGGGGGGCAGGTCCTTCCGCTGTTTGGCCGCTAAGCTGTGGAATTCCCTTCCTGTGCAGACTCGCCGTATAGACTGCCTGCTATCTTTCCGGAAGGCCATTAAAACTTACCTGTTTCCTACAGTCTAGCTCTTGCCCTCTTAGACTCTGCATTAGCGCCGGGACGCCCCTTTGCTGGGGCAGCTGTGCGCTTTATAAGCTTAAAAAAAAAAAAAAATGAATCACTCAGAATGGAGGAAATGTATGGCCAATTCAAAAACCTATATCTGTGGCCCAATCTGAAGGATGAGATCCAGTGGCTGTAAATTGTCAATATCCAAGTGTTTAAATGGACTGTGTAGAATTCCACTTTGATTGTCAACCATCTAAATTGGATCTGGAAAAAGAATCTTATGTTATTTTGACTTTTGATATAGAGATTTATGGTCAGTAACAAATTTGTCAGTGTTGGTTATTATCAGTTTATCCCAGCATTAATAGAATAGGACTGATACCAGCTCGAGAACTGAACTTCTTTGGAAATGTAAATAAGGAACTGATGTTAATTTGTATAATACTTGGCAAGACAGAATATTTTCTCTTCCTTATACATATGGGGGAAACTAGATGTAACTGAACCACTCAATAAGTCAGTGGAAAGATGGGGTATACTGATGAGGATACACATTCATATGCATGCAAACTATGGTGGCTGGAAGAATAAACCACAAAAAGTCTTTGGTTGCCTGGAGTGGTGAAGGAATAGCTGGTGTTTGGCATATGAGCAACAAAGTACAGACATACCGCCTATAAATTCAAATGTTAGATTATAAATGTATTTACTCAAAAATCCCAGAAATTCCTAGTCGCCCAGACTACGGAGACTCTGTGGGCCTATTTACTCAACTTCTGGATGACCAAAGTATTTTTTGGAGTTGAAAAGTAGATCGATACAACTGAGCATCTTGTGCGTGGATTGAATTGAATTCCTTTTTAAACCTTCTGCTGTCTGCAACAGCCAAAGAAAAGACTTTTGTATTACAACATGCCTGCAAGTTAGCTAATCCTCCCATTAGTGTATCTTTAGAAATGGGCAGAGAAATAACATTCACTTACAAAGGGCTCCTTTGAATGCCTAATAAATACATTTGCTTTCTATGTTCTCTTTGAAATTTTGGTAATACGTATTCTTGTAAATCCATATCAATAGTGAAAGCATGGTTGATATTCTATGACAAAAGATTCAGCTGAAGTTTTCTTGAGTAGTCTCTTCAATTATACGGTTAGAGGGTCACACAAAGAGGAGCATTTTTGACCTATTGATTTGATACTTGTATACCCCTCACATCGTCAAAGTGTTTCAGCTTTAGAACTGATGCAATGCCATCTCTCTCGTGCTCCTTTGAATTCTTGTACTTATCTCCAGTGGTGTCTTAAGGATTTTTGGGGCCCTGGGCAAGACATATTTTGGGGGTCCCAGTTCATATTTTTACTGCCCATTTTCTGCTATTTGAAGCCTGCATGATACCACACAAACTTCCAAAAATGGGGTTCAAATATGTCTTTCCAGGGCCCCCAAAATCCTTAAGATGCCTCTGAGCAAAGTGAGAGCGGCTCAGAGGCAGAGGTAGGCAGAAAGGTGAGAGTCTGACATGGAAATAAACAGAGGTGATATAGATAAAGAAAAAGTTTTCTTCTCAGGGGGCCCTTGGAATGTGGGGGCCCTGGCAATTGCCCACTTTGCCCATGCCTTAAAATATCTCTACCTATCTCTCAATGGAAAAATACTGTTGTGGCACAAAATCATTTGAATCATCTGCCTATGAACATGTTATTGAGAGATCTCCAGGACATTTGAGCCTATATATTCCAACCTTGATAAAAGCACTCTAGTCAGAGATAGTAGGCATCATTGTGTGCATTCTTCAGCTATTTAAAGGTAGCCCCAATGTGCCCCATGAATTTTGCAAGCAAGTTCCCAAAGAGACGATCTCTGGAACTCTGAACCGCTTTGGGGTTGCAATATCATTAAGTTTTAGGCATAAACTGAATAGGATGACTCTTCTGAAGTGTACCTCAAGGGTCATGCCGGTGTAAACTGGAAGCACTCTGGATCCCACCGTTGAGCAGAAATACATCCACTGGTGTGGTCATTGTCTCTGCTGTTCTTGCCATGTTAATGATTTTGGTTAGAGGCCTGTTGAAGATCATATTCTAACAAATGGCCCATTCTACCCTCTTTGGAAATGCCTTCCTCAACCAACAAGAAGGTTTACTACTGTGGATGACCTTGGAATCACACACACTTTATCCATGTCAAACGTTATAGAACATTTGTTCTCCACAAGAGCTTTTACTCTCCAGTGGTTATTTCACAAATTTATGGACTGGCATACAGTTAAGCTTAGATTTACAAAGATTTTGCTTCAGGTTTGAGTCACTTTTTTGAAACAGACCTGATGCAAAATCCATTTTGGTGTTTACAAAGCAACACAAATGGCGTTTTCCGTTGCTTTGTCAAAAAATAAATAACAGTGCATTGTGCTGCCTTGCTTTACCCTGCATCAGGGAGGCATTCCATTGGTGGTGCATGGGCATTCCTGTGCATCCACCCAAGGTTTTTCATGCAAGCGCATATTTACAAATATGTTGTAGACATGGGTTTGCACTAAAATGTTGTGCCTTCCTGAGGCTGGTGTACTGAGGAGAAATATCTTTATTTCTCCTTGTTATTTCCTCTTTACAAGTGTGTTGCATTCTGCATTCAAAAGAAAAATACCTCTAACTATATTTTTTGTGCAGGAAGATCTCCTTCCTGCACAAAAACTATCCTGAACATAACGCAGTGCAAGGGTGTCTTCATTGACACTAGGCAGCCCAAAGTGCGCCAGCGCAGGGAGAGAGCAGAACTGCCTCATTTCCTCAACATATGGCGTAGTTCTGCTCTCTTCCCTTCACACAATGCAGCGCTGTAACTTCACTTGCGGTGCAGGAAATGTAAATCCAGGCTTTATTATTTTTGGGGTATTTTATGCTGTTGTGGTTGATCATATGACACCTCTGTCATTTTGATAGGAAAATAGCTCACTTCCTGTTTTAGGCCATATCCCCTCACCTCAGAGATGTAAACATGAAAAACTGACTTCCCAGGGGTCTTTTTTAATTCCATTTTGCTCTCCGCAGATGAATCAAAATCAGAAGAACACTGTAGTAGTACACACATTTCTGTATGTGCTGCTGCTAAAGTGGAGGTCAGATACTTGGCTTTGTGTGAGCTCATTGGCAGTTGACCTATACCCAGTGGCGGCTCTCACAGGTAAGCGTGGTGAGCGGTGAGGCGGGGCGAGTTGGGAGTTAGTGGAATTCGATATACGACGGGATAGTGAGAAGTAAATAAATAAAACCACTTACCTTGCGCCCGCCGTATCGCCGACTCAGCAATGTGGCGAGCACAAGGTAAGTGGTTTTATTTATTTACTTCTGAATATCCAGTCGTATGTCAAATTCCACTACCCCCCCCCCCACCCTGCCCTGCCCCTGCCTCGCCTCACCGCCCCACCTGTGCGAGAAGTGTCTGCCTATACATCTTTTTTTTAAGACAATAACTTGTCAACCCTGACTGCAAGGACTCTATTCTGGGTGCTGTGTAAATGTTATGGTGTTATTGCATTTACTTCCTCTGGCTATTTACCTAAATTCTGGATTTATGATCTTTTGGGCCTAGTCTCAAGAATGTAAGATGCATACTGTTGATATAATAATTTTTACTGCTATTTGTGTTTCCATATCAATGATACATAAGTAAAAGTGATGCCCAGGGGTGATCTTTTAGAAACATTCAAATATTTGGGCTTTAACCAGGAGGTGAAGTAATACTTTTTCTTCAATAGTCTAAACGTTGGAATATTTTGTAAATTCATTAGACAATAGCTTGGAAAATATGAACATTATTACAAGGAAAAAATATCTTGGAAAATATTTACAGTATTATAGGAGAAAGAAGAAATAAACTGAAATTAAAACATGGTATGACCTAGGAAGTCATGGTGGGCTGTTCATATTAAAGCAAAGGGTGAACATGATGCTCTGGAATGGAGTCTGAAGTCATTTCAAGTGGCTGAAATCAACTTTACCTTTCCTTCCATCACTTTGTTGTTGGCTGCAGTAGGTGCATTCAATGTGCAGCATGACTAGGCCATACCTCATTGACAAGACCGGACAAGGGTGAAATTAGTCTGGTTGATTGAATTCCTGTCTGAAGGGGACCTGGTATGATAGTTGGGCTGGACTGTTTTTATTGGAGCAAGACCAAAATTTATTTGCATAATGCTGGTCTCCGTCTAGAGTGAAATGGTGGATGAAAAGCAAAGGTCTGTAAGGTGGCCCAAGTGATAGCCAGTGGCTGAGATTAATTTATGCATACCTTCTATAACCTTATTGCATGTTGGCCCTTTTGATCTTACGCATTTCTCTGGAAGTTCAATAACTAGTGGCTGCTAAGAGTGAAGAAAAACCACTAGCTAACAACAGACATTCTCTTGCTCGTGATAATTGGCAAATTTCAGGACATTTTTAGTTTTGTATTCGCTGAACCATAACCAACCTAGTCATGTTTTTTTTATGATGCACACGTTAACCTGCTGATCACTCATTCCACGCTGCGCATGGCCTTCTGGCATCCGGCCATGGGCAGAGGAGATTGACTGCAGATCTTGCCGGGACTTGCACTTAGTTTGATTTACTAACTGTCTGCCACATATCAGGAAGACTAATCAAAGAGGGGAAAAGTTATTAGTAAATGAAACTTTTATTGACCCTGATTTATCTTTGCTCTTATCTTGATGGATCTGCTCAAAATCTGATATTACCAACAGGAGGCTAAACTTTCTAAACATTTACCAAATTCCCAAATCCATTAGGAAATGAATACTTCTTTGACCATTTTAAAATCTGCCCACCCCACATGGACCTGCCTGAGACTGAGAAAAACTATAGTAGTCTAAACATGTTGTGTCAAATTTTATGCCTATCTAATAAATGGTGTCAAAATGATTATGACCACAGCCCCTTTAACTTTGCTCCCATATTTCGGCTTGACAGGAAACTTTAAAAACATGCACTGGGTACCTTAAGTACCTGCACTGGGTGTAATCTGCTAAATTCGTGTCACATATGATGCACATTCATCAAACAACACTAAAGATATAAGCAAATGTATCTTTGTATCTTCAATGTGTGCTTCACTGGACACAGCATCAGCCTGCAAAAAGCTGGAGGGATTATAGGCACTTTTCCCCAACAGAACCCTGCTCCATCTGCCTCACTTAAATAGGAAATTAGGCAATTCCTTTTGTCCATGTTGTGTCCTGGATGGGCGCTAATATGTAAAGTGAAAAAGAGACTAGGTGGATACAGCAACTGCTTGTCTCTAGACCCAACAGTCCATGGAGGAAACACAGGTGCACCATGCATGTCACTATATAAGACGGCAAAGCGATTAACCAAGACAGTGTTTTAATTTCTCTAACTACACCACTCATGGCCACTTATATACAACGTAATACAGACTGAACATATTCATAAGTGTTTATTGCTAATCAACTCAAAATAACCCATTTTATCAATAGTGCAAGAATGAAAGATTGAGCTAAATCCAAGATATAAATGTATGTCTTGCTTGTTACAATCTGTTTGCAGTGGGAACATGCCTCCTAAACTAATTTAACCGAATGGGAACCTTTGACAAGCATGCTACCCCAGGATCACTCCAGCAAACCACTCATCTGCAGATTTCATGCAATGCTGTTCGGCAGGGTTATTAACCATCTAAGCTTGTTTTTGATAATTTAAACCTATGACCAAATGTTGCACATCATTCTCCTTGTTAAATGTTTAAACCCCCTGAGGTATCTTACCCATATTATATCCTCAGATGCTCTGGATACGTATAGCTGACTAAAGCTGGTATCTTAATCCCCTGAGCTATTTTGAAATGTGGTCTTTTTGTGACCAATAAGTAAGACAGACAGATTTACTGGCATACATTTATTTGTTGTCAATTTATTTGGGTGGCAGACTATGCTGAAAATGTAAACGCAATTGCAGATGAAAGACTGTCACTGATTCTGCTCTTCACTCATGGTCTTCTCTCTACTATTTCTGCCCACTTGCTGTCCTCCTCCTAACCTCATATATGGATTCCCAGAGTATATTTTTCTTTTCCAGCCCTGAGAGGTGTCTGTTTTGGTTTTCTGCATCACATGTTAGTGATTAATTTGTGAAAAAACATTTTCCAATAGGTTTGTCTAACTTTGTAAAGTTACATTTTTTTTTTTTACAGATTATGCAGACTATGGAGACTATTGGAGGGGGAACTATCAAACACAAGACTCCCAAGAATATGCATATAGTCGCGATGACTTAAAGCGAGACGTGGAACGAACATTTGAAGAGGTACGCAGTAATAATACAATTTCCTTGTCTGTGCATTATTTTACTGGAATATGCAGCTATTGGGTAGTCAGCAGAGAGCTGGGATCAATCTTCCAAGTATTTTGTTTACATGCACATTGCATGCCTTTGCTTTATTTACAATATTGAGAACTGGTCTGCTATTTGTGTTTCTTTGGCATCACAAACAGGAAAAAGAGAGAGAATGAAAACTCATCCACCTTCACTTGACTATATATACCAAAGTACAAGAGCTCTCGAGGAGGAAAAGTAGGTGCATTGTAGGGTGAGACACCGTGATCAAAGTGTGACAACAGCGTCTACTGCTTGGAGATCCATGTTGTGAAGTAATTCTACACAGCAAAACTTATCGCAAAAGGTGATTAAAAAAAGTGAGTTTGAAAACAAGCTCATTTACTCATGTTTTAGTGTGCATGCGTACTATACTTCGGTCCTGACGAAAGCCATTTTGACCCACTAGGGCACTTAGCATAAATGGCTGAAACATGTTGACCATGATAAGAGGTACATGAGACCTTTGATATCTCAAAAGTATCCAACACTGATTTTAAAACTTGTCCAAGGTCACCAATATTAAAATACCTTTCAGGTAGGTGACCTTGAGTCAATTTTAAATCACTTGCAATTTTTTCACCTCACTCAAAACAACCAACTCCGCTGTAATCAGGCGTTAAAGCACACCTTGGAAGCACTCAGCTTCCAGGGTGGGAACCCAACGATGAAGCATGTCACCAACTAGGTTGGTGAGTGACGGTTCTTTAAAAAAAACCTTAGGGTCCCCCCCCATATTGCTGAGAGGTAGAGACTCTATAGGAACTCTTCTTACGTAAACAGGGTATTCGCTCGTTTTGTGTTTCTTTGGCAACAAGAATTTTATTTAGAACAATAAACATGGGTTGCAATAACTTTATCAGGCAAATAAGAATCTACTTTGTATCAGGTAAAGATCTGGAAGGGTAGAGGCTTACCTGAAGATTAATTAACATTAGAATTTATATAACTTTAGGTTGATGAATAAAGTAATATTACACAACTGTGATTAGACTGTAGTTGAATATAAAGTTCACAGAAAGGGAACTAAGGACCTCATTACGATTTTGGCGGACAGGGTTACTCCATCACAAACGTGACGGATATACCATCCGCCAAATTTCAATTCCAGTATATCCTATGAAACTTGTAATACAGTGGACGGGATATCACTCAGGTTTGTGATGGAGAATCCCATCCGTCAAGATCGTAATCAGGCCCTAAATCTATTAGAGACCATTTATTTAAAATATAGTTCACAGAAATGTAACTAAATCTATTAGAAACCAAACAGAGTTCCTTCTTGAATCAGGGTAGGAGTTTTACAAAATGGTAGTAGTCAAATCAGGAGTACAAATCTAGGAAGCTACACAGTCTTTTGTGAAAGGTTAATTAGTTATCTCAGGTATTAAACAGGATGAGTTCAGTAAGTACTACTTTTAGTATTTCTGTTATCCAGTTTTCTCTTTTTCAGTACCAGATGGATTTCCAGTTCCAGAAAACAATTTTTCGTAATCATTACGACTAGTTGTAATCCAAAGCCTGTGGAATTTACTACATCCAAACTATGTTTGATCATCATTAAAACGAATTGCTCAATGGGGTGAATGTATGTCAAGAGATTTTGTTAGGTGTATTTTCTCTGCAATATCATTCCACTAGACTGAAAGTTTTCCAGTATTGCACCAGAGTATCTTTTCCCAATTATGGTCAGGCAAAAATATTATACCCTAAATATAATTTTGAAAAATATGCCCCAGTGGAGGTAATAATAGAAAATATACCCCAGGGCCTGATTCACAGAACTAACTTACGTCAAAAACGTAAAGTTAGTACTTTTTGTATTCACAGAATACACTTACTCATTTGGTATTCACAGAATGCACTTACTCATTTTGGTATTCACAGAATGCACTTACTCATTTTGGTATTCACAGAATGCACTTACTCATACTAACTTTATGTCCGCACTCGGGCCGGAGATTCCGGCCCGGTGGTGGAGATTCCGGCCCGGAGGTGGAGATTCCGGCCCAGAGGTGGAGATTCCGGCCCGATGGTGGAGATTCCGGCCGGTTGTGGAGATTCCGGCCGGTGGCGGAATGTCCACCACCGGCCGGAATCTCCACAACCGGCCGGAATCTCCACCTCCGGGCCGGAATCTCCACCTCCGGGCCGGAATCTCCACCACCGGCCGAATCTCCGGCCCAGTACGGACATAAAGTTAGTATGAGTAAGTGCATTCTGTGAATACCAAAATGAGTAAGTGCATTCTGTGAATACCAAAATGAGTAAGTGCATTCTGTGAATACCAAAATGAGTAAGTGTATTCTGTGAATACCAAAAAGTACTAACTTTACGTTTTTGACGTAAGTTAGTTCTGTGAATCAGGCCCCCAGTGCTCAAATTTTGAGACTTATATTTAGCCCCGAATAATCAACAGTATTCTGAAGTGCAGCCGGTTTGCTCCTGTTTCAAATGGGTACCAAACCGGCTTTGCAACTTTTATATCTCCTTTAGACTCCATTGTTTGAGAGATTTAGTTTTTGCGTTCTACTTGTCCAAGAACAAGTTCTCCTTAGAATGTGTTGCTGCTGGCTGTAGATTGCTTTCATATTGTGTTTGTTTTATGAAAATTCAATAAGTATATTTGCAGAATGGTCAGAAGACTGTGGGCCAGATGTACGACCATTTTTGCATGCACAAACGGGTTTGCGAACCCGTTTGCGCATGCAAAAACAGCATTGGGAATGTACAAACCCTATTTTGCGAGTCGCAATGTTTTGCGACTCGCAAAATAGGGTTTTGCGACTCACTATTAGGAAGGGGCGTTCCCTTCCTAATAGCAAGCGCAACCATATGTAAGAATGTTTTGCGTCCGCAATTGCGGGCGCAAAACACTCGCAAATTACCACCCTCTTCAAGAGGGTGGTAATGAGGTCGCAAAGGGAAGAGTCCTCAGGGGACCCCTTCTCCTTGCAAATGCAGGGGAAATATTTTTAAGGGCAGGCAGTGGTCCCAGGGACCACTACTTGCCCTTAAAAATGTAACAAAAACGTTTCATTTTTTTCTTTTTTAAATGCATCCCGTTTTCCTTTAAGGAAAACGGGCTGCATTAAAAAAAACAGCTTTATTTAAAAGCAGTCCTAGACATGGTGGTCTGCTGATCCCAGCAGGCCACCATACCTGGGAGGGCCTGCCATTCCCAATGGGGTCGCAAATTGCGAAAGGCTCATTAATATTCATGAGCCTCTCTATTTGCGACCCCATTGGGAATCGCTAACAGTGTGAAAAACACTGTTGTACATTGGGAATAGCGCCTCGCAAATTGCGAGTCGCCAAAAACTCGCAATTTGCGAGGCGCTATTTCCACGGTCGTACATCTGGCCCTGTCAGTATTAAGATCTCTCTTGGCATCAGATCTGTGTTTGACCAACAGAAATAGATTACCAATAGAAGTGTGGCTCAATGGTTAGAGCGGCAGACCCTGATGCAGAGATCTGGCCCGGGACCAGGGTTCAATTCCCGCCTCGGCGGGTCTTGGGCTCAATTTCCTCGGACCTGATAATTCTCGCCTCGGTGCCTATTCTAATCATGGGTCCCACTCTGCAACTCTGGGCAATAGCTTGCTTAATCTCCACAACGGCCCCACCAGCGCTGGGATGCCTGGCTTCACCTTGGGGGTGCCCAGGAGTGGACATCTCACAGGGAATAGCCAGGAAGGGTTCCACAGCGGTATGCGTATAGCGCCAGGACGCCTCTGTTGGGGGCAGCAGTGCGCTTTACAAGTACGAATTTCATTTCATTTCATTCATTCATTCATTTCATTTCATTAATTGTTAGAATTTTGTATGTGTTATAGCCAGAACAAAAGAATTTGGTGGGTTAAACAACAAGGCCATTTGACTTACCTTGTGTTGGTAGTAAACATTTGATAGTACTCAACCTGATAACATTTCTGGAAGACATTGTTTCAGTGAGCTGGTTTTGGTGGTCTTAGGGGCTAATGCAATCACTGCAGGCATCTATGTTTTACCTCGTAGTCAAAGGTTTTAATTTCAGTGACTTTCCTTGGCCTTTAATCCTTCCTAGGTCAATAAAATGAGTACCATTGAGTTGGGTAAGAATAAACAGTACTTATTTTAGGACCAAGATATCCTTCAGAGTGAGTGTGTGCTTTACAAATACATGCTATATTCCCTTTTAATGCAATGAAATAAGAGAGTGTTTTTCAACTAACACGAGGAGATATTGCCTGGATGAAACCATATACACCATAAATCACATTTTTCTTAATTTTGACATATAGTTTGCCCAATATAGGGGGCTTAGATGTAAGAGTTCTCATTTAGTTATTTAATCCTGTCAAATGACAGTAGATTGCCTTTTTTAGGAGAAACATGGCCAGCCTCTTTTAAGGAGAATTGTGGTGAGCCACAATCAATCCTGACCTTACAGCAATAGATATGAGAATGTGTATTTCTTCAGCTATGGACACCCAATAAGGAACTTTTAGTTTGTTCAGGCTTACAGGTGATTTTATCTTACAGAACAATGTATATCTGGGATTCACTGGTGCTGAAAGTCTTCGGCATGTGCAAGCCATCAGTATGGATGCCACGGTTCGCAGGGCAGCCAGTGACCATATCTAGATGGTTGCTGTGGGAGGCTAGGGCTAGGGCTATGGTGTTTGCCACTTATTCCTGGTTCTCTGGCTAGGCCTTCACCAAGTCTTTGTTGCTTTACATTGGTGGACTCTCTGTCATAGATTGATGGATGCTTGTGCTCACAGACAGCAGTATGAGTCCTTGGTAATGTCTTCAGTCATGAACAAACCTGACCGGATGCTGTAGCAGGGTTCTTCTTCTTATGCATTGGTGTGGCCTTCCAGTTCACCAGCTTGGACCAGGGGTTCACTCCCTTCTCTTCTTTGTTCTTGGTGTTTGGGTGTGCACCTCTTCTTGAACAGGCCATTGTGGCCTTAGGGTGGTTGAATGTTGTTGAGGTAAGGGATGGAGCACTTTCAAATCAGGCATCAATCCTCTTCCCCTTTACAGAGGTAAAACAGTTTGATGCACCCTTATGCCACATGCTCTTATTCAGAAGGGACTCTGTTGAGTAGAGGTGTGAAGCTGGAAGGGAGATGCAGTCTGCAGTAACAGGTGAATTATGATGGCTTTGTGGACTCGGTATGCTGGAGCAGCCTGGGGATATGGCTCACTATGCTGGGGCTTGTGCTTTAATTGAGATGTAAGCCAGTCTCGTAGTGATGGGACATATCTTGAGCTGGTTTGCTATGAATACTTAGGGGTCTATGTACGAACCTATCACGCAGTGCAATGCAGCAAGTCACCCTGCTGCGCTACATGACAGGGAAAGGGCAGGAATGTGCCATATTTAAGGCAATATGGTGCATTCCTGCCTTTTCCCTCGTGCTGGAGCCCTTTTGGAATCCTAGCGCCAATGCAGGCTCCCTTTCTCCATGGTGAAAGGGTGCCTGCGTTGCATGCAGGATTGTTTCTGAGCACGAAGGGACGCTTTCCCGCACAAATACAATCCTGAGAGGCATACGCCTCTTTCTATGTGTGCTGCAGAATGCAGCACACATAGAAAGAGGAAGTCATGAGGAGAAAGATATTTCTCCTCGTTACGCCTCCCTAGGAAGACATATTTTTTTGGGACATTCACACATTTACCAATTCAGGTAAATCTGGGAATGCGTCAAAAACCATGGGCATTGCTTGGGAACACCCAATCAACTCCCATGGAACGCCTCCCTTGCGCAGCATAAGGCAACGCAGCAATTTGCGCTGCGTTGCTTTACTCCAGATTTATGGAGCCGCTCAGGATCACGTAAAGTGGCCTTGCGTGGCTTCATAAATCTCCTTTAGGACCTGCGTTGCTCTTGCACCACCTTGCCTGGTTCAAGAGCCACGCACTCCGCTCGCTAATATGCCCCTTAGTACATGTGAGGGATGGTCTTCATTCATGAGTATGGTTTTTTTTTTGCTGTGCATGTCTTCCTTGATTGGGGCTAGAGTTTGTTGTCCAGCAGAAGCCAGTTCTTGTGGATAGAGCCTGCGGACAGTGATCTGCTTCTAGTGCCTTCACTTTCTTCGCTGAGCTGGTTGTGAGCCCCCTTCGAAGCAGGTGATGATGTCCTGGAGCAAAACCCAACTTTACAGGGGTTTCTCAAGCCACCTTTTACGTACCAGTTAGCTGAACACCTTGTCAGATTAGACTATGTTTTTTTAATGCTATAGCCTTTGCCGTAGAGGGAATTGTGAGCTTTGCAACAGATGGTGCAATCACTGCTTGCTAGTTGTATTTTCTTGGCCCTGTCAATTTAAGCCCTGAGACTGGTGAATGGGGTGCAGACTGAGTTTAATTTCTGTTCCTTGCCCTTTCTGGCTTGTCTGTGTGCTTTGAGCATGGGAGGATTGGCAGCCATGGTGCACAGTGAGCCATAGCCACTGTTGAGAGAGGGGTCTCCAGCATTGTTTAATGCTCCCAGAAGGCTGTGAGCAAGAGACAAACAATGTCTGCGGATGACACTTCACACTTCACAGAAGCTGTTAAAATGGCTGTTGTGATCCTCACAGTAGGCAGCTGCAGTTGGGACAGGGTGTGGCCTGCTTCTGTACAGCAGGCAGGCCAGGTAGGTGGGAGCAGCGGTCCAGCACAACAAAACTGTTGAAGCCCATACCTCCACAGAAGGTGTGTTGGAATGTGGGGCTCCCCCCCCCCTCTCAGATCTGATGGAGTGAGGGAACAAGGCATTGCAGGCAGTGTCTAGGTGAGCAGCAGCAGTGGTGTGAGTGCTGCAGTTTGTGTGAAGAGGTCAGCCAGAGCTTCTGGCACTTACCCACATTTTTCTCTGGTGAGGTCTCATTCGAGCAGGACAGCCTTCATGTAACACAGACTCAATCTCTAGTTCTGCAGCGCTGAAGTCAGGGATGACCAACATCTCTTCTGGGAGACGGCCATGGTATATTGGGCCCGGTGGTCTTCCTAGATTTTGTTGGTTGCATATGTGGAGCAGGCCGATTAGAACTTAGGGGCATGTCAGCTTGGCCTTCTTTCTTGGTTGGACATGGGATGTGGACATGTGTTCCCTAAGCAGCAGCCTATTTTCTTCTAGAATAAATCAGGTGGAGAGGCAGTGTAAACCATACAGTCCCTAACCCAATGGTCTACGGGGAGTGAGAAGTTATGCATGGAGAAGCTGGAAACAGACTAATGAAAATTCATGAGGCAGTTTCTACTTGGCGGGACCTCGGGTGGATAGACCTTTCCCCACAACAGGCAGGTGCAGTGGTAGCAGTCCTGTATGAATGAGTAGAAGGGCCTACCCATCACCGTAAGCCCAGCTATAGACAGGCTTCTGACTAATGTCATGGGTCGTAAGCCCACATTGCAATAAGGAGTAACAAAACAGAGACAAATGTCCTGTTAGTAACTGGATAGTGAGGGCACATGTGCCTAGCCCATTTTTTATTTCCAAAGTGTTAAGACAAAAAACTCCCTCACATGGTGGCCAACGTGCATCCCTGTCCTGCACCCAGCTACAACAATATCTGCTGATTTTTTGCCATGGGCGAACACGGATCATGTGTGTGCCATGACCTAAGCCTGTCTCAAGGATTGCGGTCTTGTTGGAATGGGAGGGGCATCTAAAGCACTACCCTTGCAGTGGTAATGGGCGTCTGCCTTTACCAGGAGTTAAGTAACACAAGCTCGGTGGTGGCAGCATGCTGTGTTTTAGTACTGGTGATCAATAGTGTGAACAGGCCTTTTTACCTGTGGAGTGGGGCCTACTGGCCCGCTCATGTAAAGTTCCCCTGCTGTGTGCTTAAGTCACCCTTGGCCTACAGCGCATGTTTGTTTACCTGTGGGTGCCATGTGTGCCTTTGAGCAATACAATCTATTCCACATTTGAAACCCAGGGCCTTGAAAAGGCACGTGGAGGAGCCCTCCAGGCAGATTTGTGGATTGCCACATTCGTGGGAGCTGGGTGGGAAACACACTGGAAGGGAGAGCCAGGCTCTCTTGTACACTTCAAAAGGACTCTTTGATGGGCAAAAGATAGGTATGAGTAAGGACATTTTATGAGGCTGCTTTATTGTACTAGGGCTGATATTCAAGTGTTTCTTTTCCCAAAATAATCCCATGGGCTGCTTTTGTGCAAATGCCACACTTGAAGAAAAGCACTTTTTATGCAAATGACAATGCATTAATCCTGCCCCTGTGGTTTGCGCTGCAGGGTGCAGCGGAGGCAGCTGTGGAGCAATGCGCCATGTCGCCAGACGGCAGGTGCACCGTCTGTTATGCCTCATTACAAAGAGAAGCTAGCACTGTACTTTGGGACAAGTAGTGAAGACATTGAAATATGTTTTTTCAAAACCCTGCGGTGCCCTGTGGTTCTCTGCCACCCCTCTCCTCGCGACACAACCGAAATTCAAAATCAGGCCCTGAGTCTGACAAATTTAATGGGTACAACTCACCTTTCTAGGATGATCAAAGTGGTGGATTCAGTTGTGAACTTGCTTCTCGGGCAGTCTAGCACTGCCAGATGGGCTAGCTTGAAAGGGCCAGTGTGTGGGATGTGTGTGTTTTTTTTTTTAGGTCCCAGAGGCCGTAACAGGCTGCCAGACTGCCTGAAATGCATACACAACTCTGGGAAGTTCACAATTAAATGGTGGCTTAATGTAGGAACCATGAAGGTGTACTGATGATTTGTGATTCAAGCTGGGAGGAAGGTACCACTTTTAAAGATAGTTTTCATTAATGGACAGTTTCACAAGATAACATATAATTTCTATAATTCTTTAGGTACAACCACTATACAAGGAACTACATGCCTATGTGAGGGGCAAATTGCGTGATTTCTACGGCCCTGCAAATATAGATAAAACCGGATGCCTGCCTGCACATTTACTCGGTAAGGAATTTAAGATTATCTTTAAGTGTCTTCATTCTATGTGATTTTTAGACAAATGTGAAACGAACATGTTTTATAGCATATGATCTGTATTGATATATAATTCAGATTGAACCAATTTCCTTACAGATTTTATTCGTAGACATAAACAATTTATTTGGAAAGGGCACAGATATGTGCAATTTTAAAAAGAAGAATATTTTTCATATCCTGATAGACCTGTTGAGTCATATTGTTAAAATCGGGGTCAATAAATCAAGCTTCGATTCATCTTAAAAAAGAATCAGAGGATCGCCTTCACACTAGAGCCCTAGGGGCAGATTTACAAGGCCCTTGCGCCACTTTTGCGTCACTTTTCCCATGTTAAAAATGACGCAAAAATGGCGCAGGGGGCTTGTAAATAAGCCCCCTAGTTTACTAATACAGGGGCTTATTTATGAGCCCTTGCGTCACTTTTGCACCACCGGTGCGTCACTTTTTGTGACCCACCAGCGGCGTAAAAAATGCACCACGTTGCGTCATATTTACAAAGTAACGCATCTAGGTAGATGCGTCACTTTGTAAACCCCTGCGCCACATTATACCTGTGCCAGGTATAATGTATGCAGGGTGGGCGTCCCAACGCAAGTAAGCCTCGTAGAAGTGACGCTTTGAAATCTATGAGATTTCACTGCGCCACTTCTTGGATGCAAATGCGTCAATATCTTACGCCTGCCTCACAGCAGGCGTAAGACTGACGCAGGCACATTTGAAATGGGACTTGCCCATGTGAAATGACCCATTGCTGAAGTTGCGTCACTTTTGTGACACACTCCAGCAATGCGTCATTTCTGCGCCTACAGGTACGTCAGAAATACTGACGTATCTGTAACTCCTTGCGATGTTTTCACGCAGCGATGCGTCACTTTTCATAAATGAGGCCCACTATGTGCAGAGTTAGCATCACAAAATTGACGCAATCTGGTGTAAAGTATTTTTGGGGTATTTACTTACCGTCGCAAAGCGCTATGAGCTACTTTGTGCTACTTTGCGCTACCTTGCATCAAGCGGGCGTCCCATAGTACATGAGTGTTCCCATGCAACCACATGGGTTTTTTGATGCAAATCCTTACCCACTTAAAAAGTTAGACAGGAATTTGCGTCAAAACATTGCGCCTCCTCTTGACCTACATAATGTGTGAGAAACGTTCTTTTCTCAAAATATTTTCGAGTTTTGCATGTGTGGCACAGATACACATTAGAAACCTTTTATTGTTTCTAAGCATAGTATTTTCCCCTTGAAATATACCCTTTCATTACCAAAACCTATATAGACATGACACACAACTTTGCACTATGATGCAAGGGTGCATGCGTGGCCCAAGGCTGTCAAAAGGTGCACCAGTGCAGGGGGACATAGAAACAGCACCATATCTTATTTGATATGACGTTGTTCTGCTCTCTCACTTTGATGCAACACAGCATATCACAGCATTTTGGTTGCTGGGCTCTGTTGCGTCAAATCTTAGTAAATTTCACCCTATATTTAAAAAAGCGCTAAATGGACATCATTATAAAACTTCAATGCAATCTGAAGGAAAAGTTACATATATTGACAAAATGTAACACATTGTTCTATATTAACCAAAAGTATTACAAATTTATAATGAATGCATGCACAGGTGAAGATAAACAGAGGCAGTGGGAGAGAAGAGGCTCTCTGTGCTAACACAAGATAACTAAAATTAATAAAGAAAAATTATAAGAGACAAAAAGCATATGCTGAAAAATGAGTTAAATATATTTAGCGCCGGCCCTAGAATTTTTGTACCCTAGTCACATCTACAGGAGTCCACCCAATTACCTCATTGCACATGTTTTAGGGGGCGTGATTTAACTGCAGTTGTAGTCAAGTGATACTGCTAGACAGCTGAAGCCAATATGAATTGATAACACCAACCTTGGTGAACACCATATTCCAAACAGGTGAATCCTGCTTCGAAGTTAAAGACGAAAAGCGACTTCCAAAAACGAACTATTCAACTCTTCCGCAGGTGCACGCGGCATTGATGCTCAGGCACCTTTGCACTTTCTACTTCCCCTCCTGTGGTTTGCACTTCCATGGCCAGCACGGAAATAAGGCTAGTTAAACCACCAGCCTGAAGGCCCAATGACTAGGCGCCACCACACTGCAACAAAAAGGCCAAAGAGTTGTGTTTTTCATGTTTTGGGAGTGCTCCAGTGGCGAAATGTAATTTCGCCCTTCAACTGCCAAAATTCCTTGTACCATTACCATGCATTCCATCCCACTCAGCCCACCCGATAATGATACGCTAGACACCTTGCTGAATAAACCGCATCAAAATATAGTGTAGCTGGAGAATTTTGTCAACTGATGGACACAACGAAATTGCAACTTCATAAGGTATGCTAAGGAAATCAAATACGATAATAACTTCCTTTTTATACAATCACTTTTTTATGTAGCGCTTTCCACTGCTGGTTTCTTAGCAGTGTAGGCCGAATTAATAGTGCTTAAATTTTTGGCCTTGGGAGGGTACAGGATTCGTCAAAATTGCCGAAGTTAAACGTGGGTCGTGCATGTCACATATCGATGTCACTATGGAGCACTTATATCACCGGGTTACCTTGCCAGCAAGATGGTTTTGAAACAAAAGCACAGAAGCACAAAATACCGGACGTTCAATATTTAATATGTAGCAAAATTGACAAAATTGACTTAACTGAAAAATATTCCACTGTTTGTGAGAGGTGTATTTCTTCTTTGGATAGCAAATAATTTTCCATGGTTTTAGAGCTCAATATATGTGATCTTTGTTCTGTTTATTACTTTGTACTGCTTGCCTCCCCGTCCACCAGATTAGCTATCCGTCTCTGAGGGCCCTTTACTTTTAATCACTGTTCTGTGCTGCATTTTAATATGAAACGGTCAACTAAATAGTGTTAACAATGCTTAATTTGAGCCGGTGGTTTCCGGTGCTTGGCACTGGCATTTCATTGCCAACATCGGCACTTATGACAGCCTGCTACATGGTAGCGCTGTCTGTCTAATTTAGAGATGCGCACAAAAACAGTTGTTTAATAATTCAGTATACATTAAAAATGACAAATACCTGCCACCCAAGCAATTCTTACAGCTTTGGGGGCGTGGAATAGTCTGCTTGTCACACTTGTAGGTGTGTGATGGTTAGTAGTTGTGCAAGTGCTGTCATTGGCAGTGCTGACAGGGGCCATGGATGGAGCAAGCTGCAGTGACGTCCTGACGAGGGCCCTGGCATTTATTTTGTTACAAATCAAGCACTGCGAAGCAAGGGTACCATGGGACCTAAGCAAGCAGAGAAAATTGCCCCCAGTGCTATAAGTAGGTAGTAAAAGACAGCAATAGATGGGGTGCCGACTTCCCTTTCACCAATATGGGTGGGCAAAAGTATTTTCTAACTTGTGAAACAGGCGAAATTCACCCATTTTTTTTAATACCACTGAGGAGTAAAGTTGGGCTGCAAAACTCCCAAATTCAGTCCCTAGGCAGCAGTGAGGGATGTCAGGCGTTTCACAAGTTTGTGCAGTTCTTTCTGGCAAAACTGCATCCAGGGGAACAAGGCAGTTCACATTTGTGTGTATCTGTCTCCCTTGACCTAATTTTTGACTTTTGTTTCTGTGATAGGTGGAAAAATCGGTGAACTTTTGTAGAATTATACCACAATGCCACAAGAAAAGAAATACATTTTCTGTCCAACCCAACTTCTCTTATTGGTAAACAGGGTCGGGCTGGCCTATTGGGCAATATGGCAGTGCCAGAAGGGCTGGTCTGACAGGTCAGTAGGAGGGCTGTTTTTTCACTGTTCATAAGTCTGTTTTACGGTTTGGTGGGCAGTTTTTATTGCTGATTTCTCTGATTTTACCACAGACATTGCATGCATCAAGCACAAATGCATTCAGTCTGGGATACATTGCAAAAGATCGATAGCTCCAAACTCCCTTATTGCTCCTTAGAGCACTCCCCCCGTTGTACTATCGGGATTTCCCAGTAGCGTCTGGAAGTTTTTAAACTGAAATGTTATGCAATATAGGTTTAAATCTGGGAGGGCTAATCCGCCCTTCTCAAGCCTACGCCTCAACTTTTTCCACGCCGGCCTTGCCCCACGGGAAGCCCTTATAAAGCTGGTTATTTTCCCCTGGATCTTATCGATAATTGATCTTGGGAATGTGAGGGCATGCAGTTAACAAGGTACGTCAATTTGGGAAGGATCGACATCTTGATAAGACTGACTCGCCCATTGATTCAAAGTTTGTATCGCAGCCCACCCCCAGATGTAGAAGGTGTGGCCTCTTAAAAGCTAATGAAGAACACGTCTTCTTCACTTGCCCTGGGATTAAGGTTTTCTGGGCAGATATTGAGACTATTCTAAAAGACATCCTGGGGGTAACCATAACATTAAATCCTGTATTTGTCCTATTGGGGGTAGACAAAACCTCACGTAGTATATTGAGCAGAGAGCAAAGTGGCCTCATGGTTTACCTGATACTTTTAGCCAGGAGAGAGATCTGTAAATGTTGGATCAATCCATCTCCTCCATGTGTTATGGACTGGCTTAAAGCGGTAAATTGGACTTGCAGTCTACATAAGGAATGTAAGTCAGGAAGACCGTCCGTGGTATGGGCTGAGTTCACCAGGTGGAGTGGAATCCAGTGAAGAACTTCAGATAGAACAACGAGGTCCTCTCCAGGCACTGCTCTAGGAGATGGCCTTGTAGGCTAGGGCAGTGCGGTGTGGCCAAATGTGAATTGCAACAGACCATGAGGCGGATAGAAAGGGTAAAGACGGTCTGAGACTTGCAGACGCTATGGTGATACGAGGACAAAAAAAAGACTGATAGTTACATGTTAAAAACTGCCACGATTTGGAAATGTAGGCCACTTTTTGTAGCTGATTCGCTAATGGGAGCCACTTTTATTTTGGTGGTGGGCCTATTTTCTGTCCCAGCCTCACCTTCTTGTTTAGCAGATATGAAGTTCACCTGTGAAGACGTCTTGCTGAACTACCTAGAACTAAAAAATATTTCCTCGGCCAGAGCCGCATTAAAGCGAAATAAATCATGCGTAGTGACAAAAATGTGCTACGTTCTCTGTATCCTGAGGCAAGTCTTTATGCTGGGTTATAAGGGAGCTGACGCTGAACGAACACGTCTTTATGCACTTGAAATTTGTGGCAAACTTTTTCATGATCCCTCTATGACTTAAACTCTTTTCAAATTAGGCCCTTCTAAAAAAAAATCACTTGTGCATAGCCATCTATTTTCAGCCTGCTGGTAGATTTCTAAAACTTTAATACTATTTTTCCCACCAGTGATGTCTCAGAGACATTACCCCAGAAAGAGGTATTTACCCGGAGCTGTAAATACATCCTATTCCAAGCTTTTAACTCTGAAAACATGCAGAATTGGTGCTTTTCTGTATTTTTCGGGCCTTCTCCCCTGATAAATTTCGACAGGTCAAACCTTTGACCTCCCAAAACTTGTCAGGGGAAAACATGGGCGGGTACTAATTATCACAAATGAGGGATTCTGATCTGTACACGACCGCCTATGGTCTGTATGTAACCCATAGGTTGAAATCATGGCCTTTGTCACACCTCCACCTCACATCAGCCTCTAAAAGGCTCAGGCCATGCGTCTGTGCAGAACGACATTATCCAGGAAACATCAGCGTCCCTTGAGAGATTTTTAGTCCCATGTCCAAAGAATAATGAAATCTAATGTGTATGGTTAACACACACAATTCAGATTTGGTCTCTGTGTTGGGTAACTTCATCATGACCCTCTGTGTTCGTGTCTCTTGGGAATCTAATAAAAAAGTTGAGGCAATGGCTTTGGAAAGATTAACATAATTTATTGAAGAATTCCTCTTTTACACACTGCTTCAATAGAGTTGGCAGACTTTTATATCGGTAATTTTCCTGAAACATCCGTCTATGGTTGCATTTAAAAAGTCACAAGAGACTTATGTATTAATATACCAAAGTTAAATCAAATTGAGATTGCAACAGTCACATACAACTTCGAGTAGATCTCATTTCCGTACTGTGGGCTCTACATGTCAGGGTTTATCTTTTTTTGCACTGTCACTAATGGTTTTATGTTTTTTCCTGGGGTATTTACATACCATCACATTTTAAAATGCTAGTAGAAAAAAATTCAGCAGCGGCTCCTCCGCTAAGCCAGAGGAGCGTTGCCCCACTGCTTTACAGCAGTGCAAAAAAGGAAAAATAAAATGATATAACACATTGTTATTATCATTTTATTTTTCCCTGCTGAGGCAGTTTGGCGGAGCGGGACTGGGCTGCTCACAGAGCAGGGGAGGAGTGGATGGGGCACTTTCCATGTGCACATGACAGTTTGACCGGCAGTCTTGGGCAAGCCTAACAGTCATGAGCACTTAGCATGTTCTC
This sequence comes from Calotriton arnoldi, assembly GCA_963921515.1. Taxonomy (NCBI): domain Eukaryota; kingdom Metazoa; phylum Chordata; class Amphibia; order Caudata; family Salamandridae; genus Calotriton; species Calotriton arnoldi. The sequence goes on along the minus strand of CAWUFW010005089.1, from coordinate 1,007,704 downwards.
CACCCGGCTGTACTGCAAAGCTTGGGTGGAGAACATGCAAAGACTCCCAGTCCCTGTCTGAGCGCCGAACCACAGCACTCAGACCAATCACAACGCTGCTGTCATGCTGGTGACAGCAGCGTCATGATTGGCTTAGGGGAGCCTGTGTGCTTCCTGCTTCCGTTCCGGCACTGGTCAGGAAGACAAGCGGAGGAGAGAAGCGGCCGTGAAGTGGTAAGTGTAGCTCAAAAGTTACATTTTAGAGATGTACATGTGTGAGATTACAACAATTCAAGCAGTAAGTGTGAGAAAATCCCTCTTTTTGCGTGATCACCTCCATTTTGCTAACTAGTATTGCCAGTTTTTGACCTTTACAAACAGGGGCACTGCTGTCCAGGCTCCATTCTAAGTGCTTAGACCCTAAAACAAGTTAAAATTGTTTAATTCCTAATTGGTATATTTAACTTTCCAGTAAGGCCATAGCACATGGTGCAGGAAAATACACCAATGTTATGGAATTAAATGTCACCTGTGTACTACAGTACATGTTGTGCCATCCAGTAGGCTTACAAAGAAAAGACTGCTTCAGGCCTACCTGTGTAGCCTGACTGCTGGATCTTATAAACCTGCAGAAGAACTTGCCAAAATAAAAAAAATTGACAGGAAAGCCCTTTTTTAAATATCAAATATGTCAACCCTAAGTAGGTTTTGTAACCCACAAGGTAGGGAGCCTAGTATTTAAAAGTGGAACATGTAATAATTTTATGCTGGCATGTTCCTAAAGTGACTTGCCCCCAAAGAACTATTTTCACTGTGTAGGGCTTTAGCTAATGCTATAAGAAAAAATAAAGTTCAGATAAAATAATAATTCTGCTACCTTTGGTATGTGATAAGCTACACAGATGATTCAACAATTCACCCTTTTGCTTTAAAGTTTATTAAAAATCCAATCTACTGGTGAAGCCAGATTTTCAGTAAATGTTTAGGGAAAGTAACTGTTAAAAAGTTAGACTTTGTCTGCCTGAACCTCCAGTTGGCTAATTAGAGTTAGCCTACCAGTATAATTAGAATTAACCTGCCAGCAGCTGTCCTTTCCCCTAATGAGGAGAGTTACGTGTAGAGGGAGACCGGGGAAGAGAAGCCTTTTTACCAAGAGACACTGTAGCCAGTTTGGTACAAGCCTAGTGGAAGGGGGAGCTGGTCCCAGAACCAGTTTGGTGTAGTTGAAGAAGAGAGGGCTGCTTTTTTCTCTAAACACACCCGTCTGTCAAACCAGAAACCTTGAAGAAAAGTGGCTGTGGTCTAGCTGCAAAGGTGGGAAGGTTTGCCTTGGGAAATTGTTTTTCTCATTGGTTAGGGAGTGTTCAGGAGTACCTGCACTCACTGGTTAGAGAATCCTCACACCCAGCTTATTAGAACACATACGGACCTATAGGAGAACAGAAGAGGACTAGACCTGCTGTCTGTGGCCTGTGTGCAGACCTGAGGGGCTGGACCTGCTCCCACTTGTAACTTTAGCTAAGAAGTAGACTCCAAGGGTCAATTGGCTATATAGACACAACAAGCTGCATGAGGCCCTTTTTCTGCTATGACCAGTAATAACCTGATCTGGAATTAACTCTTCTGGTGGCTTCTGCTGGAGTGAGTCTTGGCCCCTACATGCTGCCCCTGAGGTCCTGGGAGCCTTACAAGTGGCAAGCAGAAGATGCTCCTGAAAGTCAGTGAGACCTTGTAGTAAAGGTGTCCGATGTCAAAAGGACTTTGCCGGATACTGCTTCAAGCTTTCCCTGATTAAGGATTTTGGAATTATTTCTTGGGAAGCACTCACATCCTCACTAACTAATAACCCATTTTCTTACTGTAATCCTATTAAGAGATGAGTTACATGGACCAAACAAGGTTTTATGAAAAGGATAACAATGTGTAACTAGATACCACCCAAATTAGACAAGAGAAATAGAGTTCTATACATAAATAAACTCGAGCAGTCTCAATGAAGGTCGTGGAATCACATGACAGTCAACCACGACAATGTTCGTTTTTAAGAGGACACTGCTTATGGGGTCAAACCAAGGAAGTTTACAGTGATTTGGAATTCCCATATAGGAGCTCCCAATGGAAGGTCTTCGCAACTTGAATTTTATCAAGGCGCTGCATTTTGACAAGGTGCTCGTGGATGTCCCAGTGTTCTGCTGTATCACCAAACCTGGATAAAATTTTTATAGACTGTAATTTTAAATCTTTCAAGGACCTGGCCAGGGACATCCAAACAAAGGTAAGTGAACGTTATTAGACATTCTAGGCAATGATCATTGATTGTACAGGCCCATCTTGACGGCTTTCTGACTCAAGAGATTGCAAGCACTGAAGGCAAAAAGCTTCTTGTCTTGGCTAGACTCATATGTCAGTTTCTTTCTGGGGATATTAGGAAGGAGGCCAAAAATGCATTGTTCGCCCAGCCAGACGAGTGCCCAATAAGTTCTAGAACAGCATTCTAATATTTCCCTACAACTGAGCAATGCCAAACCATATGTATAAAATTTGCCACTGTTGCTCAACATCGCGCACAGCCCTGTGACCAGTCAGAATATATATCGTGTGGAGTCCTCTAGGAGAAGGGTATGCAATATGTATCATGTAGTAAGGTGTAAGCTTGAATCTTGCGCACAATGCCACTGTACGTATCCCTGAATGCATTTTTGGCCAATCTATAGGGGAAATGGATTCCTCACATACCTGCTGCCAGGCATCTTCAAGCTGGAGAGGATTATACATCTATCTGCTGGTAGAGCACAATATAAATGGATTATGAGATTACGACCCCGGCCATTAAAAGCATAGTCAGTGACGTCTGTGTGGAGGCAGGTACCTCCGGGAATGTAAGCCACAATTGCAGTGCTATGGCTGCAAACTTAGCATATTGGAAAAATTGTCCAGAGCCCAGTCTGAACGTCTATTGCATCTTGGGATTCTTACATATTTGTTAGATTTTAATCAATGGATGGATGCCAGATTAGGACAGCCAATCCCTGGTTCTGGGTTGAGCAACCCAACATTTTGACTGTTAAAAAAAAGAGCAAAAGGAGACAAGATGTCGGGTTTCTGATAAAGTGGTGAGCCAGCTAGTAAGCTAATGGACTCTCTCCATCCCCACCAACATTTCTAATCAAGAAAGATGCAAAATGTTGTTGAGAGCATAATCACCATTACTTCTGCAGATTGTTGAGTTAGTTCTATGGGATGATGCTTAGGATGAAAAAAATGCGATAACAAAATGTTAAGTAGTGCTATCCTTTAAAAGTTGGTTATGAAATATTACAGGAATCCCTTTGAATAACCAATTTAATACACCTAAGTCAAAATTAAAATGAGATCTGTAAGTACCTACAATGAACTATACAATGATCAAAGCAGTCGAGCTTTTACCCACTTTATTACTTCCTTGGAACTTATCTGCCACTTGGGCCTAGCTAATTTCATCATAATCCAGATCATCAACAGAAGTAGATATTGGTTTAGAGCTAGATAGTTAAATGTTAGTATTTATAACTTTCACAGACGAGGAACCTAAGCAAAAGACAATAAATGCCGAAACGTGCTAATGATGTACCCTGAATCTAATGGGATCAATGCATTTTTCCACATACTACCACAATCACTACTGGCAACACACACTATGATATGTGAGCCAAATAGAAACTCTGTGCTTTGTCAATCTAGTGGGTCATGGACATCTACATATTGATATGGATAGCTGCGACAAACAGTAAAGCTTTAGTAATTTGCTAAAAGCATCCTGCATTAACTTCGACTGTGAAAGGATATACCTATCTATGTCTTTAGTATGAAGGTGACTTTTCTGAAACTGAAATTCAACAAGATATATGTGCCCACTGAAATGTTGATTAAACTCCTTACCTACTGGCAGGATAACTTCCTTTAACTTCATACAATCGCACCTTCCAATATTTGTTCACTTTAGTTTTTGAATTGTCTTAAAAGTAATTAACATCCATAAGTACTCTGTGATTTCTAATCTAGATGGCCCACATATCACTTACTTAACATCTCTTATATGTAAATTATATACACATATATCATCATCAATAGTGATTTGACAATAGAAACCTTTGTGTTCCTTCATAAAAGAATTAGAAAATATTCCTGATGTTTGGTTGGCTATAAAAGTGGAATTCAAGAAAGAGTTTAATGTTTGTTTTCCAAACAACTTGCTCCTACAGTATTTGTTTGTAATATAGATGTCTTCCGAGCAAACTCTTAAGGAAAGTATTGTCCCTCTAATATGAACCACAAATAGACAAGGCTGAGATTGTGGCTGCAGTAACATGGTTACTCGATTTCCTAGGAAGGATGCAGTGGAACATTGGGGCAGTTACAAATGGCAATCCAAGATGGCGGATTCTACATTCAAATCTTGTGAGAGTGTCCGGCATTCCTAGGAACTATAGATCTTGTCTGAGCGGCGCCACATAGCCATCATAAGCTCGCAGCCATTCGCGAGGCCGCGTCAACACTCAATGCATATTGCCAGCCTCTCTACCTTTGGAGAGCGCACAGCTCAGGTGTCCCGGTGCTCTCCCCTAATCCTAATGCTAATGGTAAGCCCTGCCTCTTGACAATAATGCACTCTACGAACATCTATCTTTTGCTCCTCTACCCATTTTTCTGCCTAGACGTCTGGTATTTGACTACTGGATGACCAGACCCCAGCTGTAATTGGAAAATATAATAATTTTTACCTTAAGGTTACCACAGCTGACATTTTGGTAAGTCAGCTGCAATTGAGGGCAAAGGTTTTCCACAGTAGCACAATGTAAAGAATATATTTTCTTCACTTGTGTTTAGAAAGATAATAAGTCCATGTCTCCTCCAGCGGTCTGCGCAGCCTGCTTTAAAAACCTTAGCTACCTTCTTTTGTGAAAATGTTACAAACCACAATTTGCAGCATATATGCAATCCAATATGAGGAATCCAATGCAAAGTTCAGATTTCTAATGCCTTTCCTAATCATCCAGGTTTAAAATCATGAAATATAAAGGAACTGAAAGTTGGTGCAGTAATTAGCAGGAGTCCCACACAAAGATTGTAGAGCAGGACAGAAAATAATACTTCAAGATCTCCACATCACATTTCCATGTGAATAGGCCCAGCAACACTTTTGAGAACTTGAATCTTCCTCAGACAAATGGGCCATACACATCATGGCAACTATCACAGATGGGGACCTGTACTTCTGATTTTCTTTGAACCTTGCTGGAACTATTGGGGCCAGCCTTATGACCTGTTCTGGAAAGGATGGATGCAAACTCCAGAGGTCAAGGCTGGTGGCATTTTGTTGGCATGTGCTACAAGGACTAGCTTTTATCTAAAAACAGCATATTCCTGGATCCGAAATTGAGTCACTTCAATCCTGGTTGGCAAAGGCAAGAGAATTTTAGTTTGAGTTGCTCCGGTGTAATCATCAATCACAGACTCGGTGTCACTTTTAGATTTCCCTGTTAAACTCAGCAGGAAGCTAACTGGAGCCAAAGATGAAAAAAATATTTCCTACGTCCTGCTTGCTACTTGACGATTACCTGTCTGCCTGACAGAGGCCTGTGGAGAGATTTGGTTTCCAGTTCTACCTGGGAATCAAATGTTGCTCTGGAAACTAACTATGTTGGATTCCTGCTGACCTGTTGAACTTCTTTACTGTGGCTGGATATTGCCCAAGGTCCTTGAGAGGTTGGGAGCTGTGGACACCTGATGAGCTGCAACTGAACATTTCTGCAATCTGTCTCTGAGAAATGCCGCCTGAAGATTGCAAAAGGGCATCTTGATGAAGGAAGCTGTTGTTGGTGTAGAGAAATCCCTGGACGCGGTTGTAACTGGACATTTTGCTTTTAAATTGAATTAAATGTGTACATAACCTTCCTGCATGCTGAGTCCATAGGCTAATGTTGATGGGACCCCTTCTGGAAGTTCAGACTTTTAGACATTCAGAAACAAAGTTACAGACCTTCTTCTAAAAGTTGAGACTTAAAAATCATATATACATTTCTGGAACATTGTGAAAAAGTACCAAGTCTCCATGTCAAACCTCCATGAAAAAGACTTGAATTCGGTGACTTCAACTTAGCATTTTTGCCTCTCTGTCTAATGAGAGTGTAGTTTGAGGTTGCACTGGGACCACTCACCCGATGTACCAGGCCTTTTGAGCCTTTCTCAGTCTCAGTTTTATAGAGCTATTTTGACCTCCATAGCTTGTTTAAGTCTGAAGGTTAGTTTTTTGACAGGGATGAACGGTTACAAGATGAATTTCCTATATGAGTAAGTCAAGAAGGATGCCTAGGTTTCAGGTTATTGCATCCAGTGATTTTTATTTTCGAATAATTACTTAAAGAACTTTTTATTTTGTTTACAAAACTCCTGATGCTTACATTTGATTTTCTTGAACTGATTAAATGTTTCTCTTTCTTACTAACTTCATTTGAAACGTTTAAGTGCTGTATTTCATAACCATAATGTTGGTTTGGTGTTGCTGCACATGCATTCCTATGTGGATATCTTTGTTGCTTGGCCTAAACAATCCATGGTGAACCAGCCATTGCACACAGGAACTAGTTACCTCTTAAAAATCAGCTTATTTTGGACTCAGACCAGTGGCGGCTGGCATCTATGAGGAGGGGGACCGGGCGCATGTGCGAAATAATATATAAAAAAAATACACCTACCTGAATACAAACACAACGTCCTCCGCACCGGATGTCTTCTTTCTTCGACTGGAGTCCAGCCACCAGGAAACTCCCTTGACCAATCCTGGCACTGCTCTCATGCAGCATGAGAGCAGCGCCCTGATTGGAGGGAGCGGCTTCACTCGGCACTCCACAGCGCTCTGGAGGCCTGCACCTGCTCTAACCCAGCTGCCTTAAGACAGCTGGGTTAGAGATGTTTAAAGTGCGCATGTGGCTGGCCATAACAAGATGGCTGGCCAAAAAGACAAGCGCACTTTAAACAGTGCATAACAGCCCACCCTCCTCCCAGCTGATGTCACTCAGCAGGCCCCGTTTGTCCCAAAGTTCTGTTCGGGTTGGGGGATGAAAAATAAAACGGCAATGAATTACCGTTCTGTTTTTTCATCTCTGGGACTTTGGAGGTTATTTAAGTGGGGCAACGCTCCTCTGCTCCAAAGGAGGAGACACCCCTGACTGAGACCTCTCTCTTTTCCCTTACCTTCTATAATCACCATGAAATATGACAAGAAATCCAAGGAAACAATTAATTAGATTGGGACTAACAAAAAGGGAAATAAGTGTAAAACAGGGGAAATAAGATAAGCGGATAAGATTCAGAGTTCACTAGGAAGAAGAAGAATAAGGGCCGATTTAGAGTTTGGCAGAGAGGGTACTCTGTTGCAAAGGCAACGGAAAACCCTCTCCGCCAGACTGAAGCTCTGCCTGCCTCATTTACAGTCCGGCAGACCTTCCGTATGTCGATGGCGGAGACTATTCCATCTCAGCCACCGACATACACCTCCTGTGGCCCCAAAGTAAGGGCTGCTGGCGGTTTCAACATTTGTCCGCCCTCCCCATTTAGAGTGGGCAAACAAATGCAAGTTTTCACTGATCGTCACTGCCAGGTAAAACCTGACGGTAAGGGGCAGTGAAAACTCCTAAACGACTCCTGCACCATAGTAGGAAACTCCCATGGCGAGGGGTTCATTGCTTTTTTTTATTTTCAAACCCATAATCCTGCTTTGGGATTGTGTTTTTGAAAAAAATAGAAATTTTGCTGCACAGCTCCATTATGTTGACAGAGCCATCCATCTAACTTTCAATGCATCAACAGGAGCTGAAGTGACCGCGGTTCCTGCCAATGCAAGAGATGTCCACTGAGCCGGCAAGCATCTCTAAATTTGGCGGGTAGGTATTCCCTAAGGTGACGGAGTACTTTACTCTGACCCCCTGTCCTGGTCACCAAACTCTAAACCAGGCCCTAAGTCCTAACGAGATGAATGTCAGGAGAAAGAGAAATCTACATTCCTGGTTCTTTAAGATGGAATGTCCATTATGAGGATACTGATCCCCTGTAATGTTGCTTTACAAGGTGCAATATTACAATATTTCCTTCGTACAGGTAGAAATGGATCCTCTAGCGTGAAACAGGTTTTAGGCACGTTAGACGGACAGGTTGACTTTAATTGTTTTAAAGATAATAGAAAGGAATTTAAAGATGGCACAGCTTTGAGGGGGCCTTGCTGAAGGAGATAGCAACATACGATATGATCGTGTTTCATTGTTCCTTGTGTGAGGTGGCACTGGCACACACAGAATGGACTCGAGAGGAAGGAGTGAAGCTATTAATAAACAACATGTTTTATATTTCAAACTATTTTAAGTTTGAAAACGTTCAGTGTCAGTTAAGTGGCTTCATCTTGTGGCGTAATGTAAAACTACTTCTGAATAGGTGCAGAAGAAGCTGGCTGTTTAAATGGTGCACGCATATTTGGCTGGAGTCGCGGGAGAAAAAGAGCTGCAAAACGTGCCACATGTCGCTAAGCAGCCAGCACACTTTCTTAAATGACTAGACCCATAAACGCAAGCAGAAGATCCAAGAAAGGTGAACGCACCTGGTCAGTATGAGCCATTTGGGGCAGCCTCGCTTTCACTTCATGGTTTGAAGTGAGCTCTACACCAGTGTTGCCAGCATGGGCCGGTGTTGGCTGTCCATTCTGCTCCTTCTGGTATGACTTGACTTGGATTGTTGGCATACTGAGAAACTGGCGGGGTGGCTGACCCAAGGGCATGAGGGTGGCAGTTGTCTTGTCTGCTTACATGCTACTTCCTAAAAACCCCGAACTCTACATGCGCATTGCCAAATGTTCATTGTGAATGGTCCTAGTTGTCCAAAAACCCTGATCCTCTCATCTCTAAATAAGGTGGGAGATGTGTGAAATTAGTCAAGGGGTCTCCTGCCATATTTTGGTAGCTGTCTCTTTGCCGCCTACATGTAAATGACCCGTTTGCTCTTTTAAACTGTGTTTTGTAACAATGGCATGCAGTAGACATAGACCCCATTAAATCCAGACAGCAAAAAAGAATTACTGGCCTTTCTTGTGTTGAAAGACGGAAAAGAGGGAACGAAAATGATTGAATCAGAGCTTTACATCTGTCCACGTATGCCTACATCGTGAATACATTTTTTATTTACACTTTTCTATTGGTATTTAAAATAAATGCAAAAAACAAACTGCAAACAGAACAGTCATTAAGCATCTAGATATATAAAAAGCACGTACATAATATATTAATTATAACAAGCATGTACTTGGTTGAACAGTTACTGACAGTGGTAAATGAAATATAGAAAATCAACAGAAAAAGAACATAATTAAAATATAGAAAAAAATAGTACATGAGGATGACAAAAGAGTCAATTTAAAACTAGATCTTAATATAGAAAGACTCCTGTTAATATTTGATTACAAGAGCAATAAAGAGGAAGAGAATAATAAAAGTAATACATTATTAAATGACAAGCTTGGTAGAAGATTGGTTATTAAACAATTAAGGAAGAGTATCCACAAATATCTGTCTAATCTTCTCTTGAACAGTATATGCAGGAGCAGTATCCACTCTAAGATTATTATAAACCCCATTCCACCATGAATGGTATGATAATTTATAGAACTGCTCCCAATAAAATATAATTTCTTTGAATGCTATTGCAAAAAATAATTCAATACTATATTTATTCTGATAACTATTGTTTTCCTGAAAAGCTAAGGAACTAATTCAAACATTTTGAGAAGCTAAAGGGACATTAGTGCTAAGAATTCTATAGCATTTTAACAATATATTTTTCCAACAAGAACTTAGAGTATTTGCAATCAAATGACATATACATCTTTGCAAGAACAGTAGGCTTCAATTTCGGAGTCCATATACTTACATAAAGTAGCAAGGAAATAAAGAACTCCGATATAAATGGAAATGTGAGTAAATTTATGATGTTTATGGAATTCTCAAAGAATTCCTGACTATGTGAATGTTGAAGATGCCCAATGATACTCACAAGTAGCCATTAAGGTGCACAGAAATATAAACGTAAAGATTCCTTATGCGGAGATGGGAACGGAAAGATGAGTTTGCTGTTGGTGTTTTTTCTTTCTTCAACAGGATTATATTATCCCTGTACAGAAAACCATTCTCCAACATTTCTTCAAATTTGGCGCTGCTGCCTTCCCATTTGAATCCTGATCATTATTATACTCCTTTCCTTGACAGGTGTAAATATTTGAAACTTTTTGAGGAGATAAACTACTTGCAAATATTTTCTGATTATCTACACACTTGCAATTTTTCGGGTGTTTATCTAACTTTTACAAGCAGACCCACCGTAGAAAGTCACATACCTGCCTCTTGGAGCAACTGCATAGAAATTTCAATGTACAAGCAGTATTTACATGTGAGGTAATCCCATTTATGAGGGCAGAATTACACCATTCCTGATTTTGTAAATCAAGAATGGAATATAGCTCTTGAATGTGTATGTCCAAGTGTTTCTTACATGCATCTTAGTGAATCTGGTCCTAAAAGATTATAGCTCATAACTATAGTCCAGCGCATATTGAGTCAAACACCGTTCTTTTGGGACCGGTCGGTTACGTTAGAATATCTTCAACAGACATCGAAGCTTTAATCTGGGCACTTTCTAGGACTTCAGAACTTTTCGCCATCCAATTCAGCGAAGGGCTCACACATATCTTTGAGTTTTTTCATTACGCGTCAACTTCTGAAGGACCTACATATCTACTTCGTTCAAGCCTTGAAAAAATTACGGATGTAACGAAACACACGTCGGCTGTTGGTTTTTTTCTCTCCACCCTAAGGCTGTACTGCTTCTCATGTTCAAATATTTCATGACCAATGTATAATCATTGACAACGCATGCACTTTTATATGCGAATGTGTGTGAACCATTAAAATCAAGTCTACTCAAGTGTAAAACAGTTTCTCCTGTGATTTAAGCTGCCTGTATTGTTTATAAGAATGATGTATTGAAAATAGATACAATATTGGGAGTGCCGAGGTACAACTGTCTGATTTAACACGAGGATCTGGCTAGATGTTCGTGCACCAACACCCTAGGTAGTGGGGTGTCTTGTTACATTGATTGGCACCGAGACCTATGTTCAATAGAATTAATAATAATACTACGTTACCCACATCAATATTTCCTGTTCTGAGGTGCGACCTCCTATGCCACCACTACCCTCTGTGCATATTGAGTTATGGCCAATTGCTATTTTAAAGGTTTACACACTTAAATTTGTGCCTAGAGATTTTGGAGTATGGATAATGATGTTCTTTTACCAAGTATCGCAGCATTCAGTAACACAAATGTGGATTTTTGAAACCTGAGGGGTGAGGGCTCAATGAAATATTAGGATAGTTTGCACATAGCCACCTCTACTGGTATAGCTCAAACAGCCTATATTTTTCTGTACTCTTTTCCTGTTGATCTATATTTTTTACATTCTGTTGTTAATGGGTTCAATCATCTACGTCCGTCATTCTAAGGTCCACACTATTACCGGGAGGTAATGCTATCCAGTGAAATACTGATGCACACGATAGAGCATCCTTTTATTCACCTCTTTTAGTAACAATGTTAATGCATTAGCTTTGTAGCAAATTGTCAGGAATGGTCATCCCATAATTTCATCTGACGATCACAAAAGATTAGACTCTTTTTCCTCTGACTCATGCATTTTTGTACGTTAAGCACCTGAAGACAAACACAATGCTAACTCATTGCTTTTAGAACTGCACCAGCAGATAGAATTTTTAAAAGTGTTAGTAGCCTGTTACAGCAATGTACCATTTCTTGCTCACTCAACCCATTGTACGTGTTAGGAGGATCCAGAATTGATGAGGAACCGCAGATGTTCTGTGCTAGAGCGTGCTGATGTGAAGATGGGTGGACAGAAGTCCCTATATAAAACCCGGTTCAAAAAGATCTTGCCATGACATACTCTTGTCAAACTCCTGACTTACTCTTGAAGTCTAGGGGTAAGCCAGGAGTAAGACTCTTGAATTGGTAAGCCTGGAGTAACCCAGGCTATTTCTGACTTAATTTCAAAATCCGGCATCCATACCTTCAAACAGCAAAATCTCTGTGAATTGGGCTCAAGGTTTGGGCTATCGGGACACTTCATTACATTAGGAAGAAACAAATAACTTGCCACTTGTAGAAAGGTGAAACCGTTTCAAATGTAAATTTGGTCATACATGAATTGGCCTGGATTCTGCCTCATACTTTCATGCATTCAATGAACAGTCAAGTAATGCTGTCATTCTTACATGAATGCTCCTGTCTTTACACTGTATAGAACAATATAATTTAGGAGTTACATTTACATGAATATGCAAGGGGATTACTTGCTGATTTATAAATACAGTTTTGAGCATTTCATGAGAATACACTATGTACAAAAGGAAGGTAAGTTCAATACTTCAGTACTTTTCCTAAACTGTTAAGCCTCCTAAGATAACTCTTTCATCTGGATAATTTGTGTGAGGTATTTATTATGAAAAATGTTGAACTAAAATGGAAATTATAAACTTTTAGTTTTCTAGAAATTACATTTATGAGAGAAAACTTAAATAATGTGTCCTCATTGTATTCAGGGTAAACAATCTAAATATTTATTTTTATTTCTTAAAAGGTGACATGTGGGGGAGGTTTTGGACAAATCTGTACCCTCTCGTAGAGCCCTATCCAAAGCAGGAAAGCATTGATGTGACAAAAACTATGATTGAACAGGTAAGAGTGAGACATATATGCTTCATCTAAAACATGTTATTTAGCAGGAGACCTGCTGAGGAAACTTCCTTTCATAAGTAGAAAGGTTACCTGTACTGAGTTCATGAAATGTGGTTTGGGTCAGATTTAGCACCTGATGAAATCTTAATACTTGGAGAAATTTGTTAAATGCTTATGGCAAAGAATTCTTGGAGTGAAGTGAAAAATGTCAGGGTAGGAACAGCTACAGCCGGAGGGAGACAGATTATTAAGGCTTCTCAGATCTATACACTAATAATCAGTTCATTGTTCTACATATTGTATATTGAAGCAAAATGGGTAGGGGCTGAGGAGCTTGTTGTATGCTCACAATGATGTTATCTAGAGCTGATGTTTTTTTGAAAAAAAAGCTATTTTCAATTGGTGGCAGGTCACATATTTATTTTTAAGAACAATCAAGTTCTTTTTGAAGATTTTGAAGTGGCTAGGTTACTATTTCCTGTAAGAACCTAGGCTTTCTTGTTGCAGTGCTCCCAAATGACAGTCTTGCACACTCTTCTTCCTAGCACCAAGACCCTCTAGGTTTCTGGCACAGTACCTCTAGGAACCAACATATTACCATTGTGGTGCATTTGGCTTTTCTACTGGGGCTAGCAAATCGTAACACCCTCTGGGTGTTAGGACAGTGGAACAACATCAAACTTTATTCTCCTTCCAAAGCCTCTCAGATGCAGGGGTTTTAGTGAACTGCTCAGCCTGAGAGTTTCAATGATAAGCGGACAGTTAACACTGTCAAAGAGGAAGTAGTCCAACTCTGGAAGGTCCTCCTAGTACTGAAGGTAAGTGTATGCCAATCTAAGCTTTTGGCTGTTCTACGGGATTTCATCCCCAATGAAGGATTAAGCCGTTTGGCTTATGCATAGGGTGAGGAAAATAGTTTATTATATAGTGTGGTTGTGCAACCTCACCGTGTAGTAAATTCACAAACCCTCTTGGGTCCAGTCATGCTAGTTTGCAAAACCTTAGCTAAACCCTGGGCAGCTGTGGCTTTGTCAAAGGAACATGTGCAAAGCATTTAAAAGTATCAAAACAGTTGAAGATAGAAACATGACACAAACAGAATCTAACACCAATTTAGAAAAAATATCTTATTTTTATCAATTTGTAGACACCAAAATGAACAAAATCCACCAGAAGGTTCCGGAGATATAAATTATTAACCAAATAAAAATTCACTGCTTTTTCACTTGAAACGCAAAGAAGCATTGACAGCTATAATGGTTAGCGGTTCACTTTGGAAACTCTGGAAAACTTTTATAGAGTTGTAAACTACTACTCCGGCTCACTGTGGGTGACCAAATCCGTCAGGTAGCAGGTCACAAAGGCCAATGAGGCTTGGTAATACAGTCACCTCGCAGTCAAAGCAGTCTCCAGTCCAGTTCCAGGAACTATGGACGAACCGCCATATACTATACTAGAGTGGTCCTGGTGGAAGTGATGCAGGCTGCTGAAGGATGCTGATCTGGTGACAAGGGTCTTCCTGGAGCCTCCTCATGTTCCACAAACACAGAGGTCCCTTGAAGTCCAGTTGAAGTCCAGCCAAGAACCAGCTGCCACGGTCTACTGGTCTTTGGTTACAGTGATACCATTGGTTCCCTATAACTGCTGATAAACTCTGACTTGGGCAACCAACTCTCCTGGGTCCAGCAGACTCGGGTACAACTTTTGAAGGTTGGGACTCAATCTCCCAGACTGCACTTTGGCAGTCTGCAGCAGTCAGGCATTCTTGGCTACCAACTCGCCAAGGCAGGCTACTTCAGCTTTTGTGGCCCTTTTGCTGTAACAGGAATTCAGGCAACTGACTCTTAGGGCCCGATTACGATGTCGGTCAGAAAGCATTCTGACCAAATCAGTCTCGGAATGGTTTCTGACCGAATCGGATTCGGGCAGTCCGACCGACCGATTACGATGGTTCCGGATACCTTTCGGATGGACTCCCATTGACTTCAATGGGAGCCTGTGTTCCGACCGAATACACAGGCTCCCGTTGAAGAAAGGGGTGACTGGGGTAAATCGTGCACCCTGTGGATGGTCTGAAAGGGGGGTTCCTTGGTATCCCCATGGGAGCCATCGGAAGGCTCCGGGTGAAGGGGGGCCTGCTACGGGACCCCCAAAGTCAGATTCCAACAGCTGATCCGTGTTGGACAAACCGATTCAGAAAGTCTATTCGAATCTGACATCGTTATCGCTCAGTCGGAAATGCAGTCCATAGACCTGTATGAGTCGGGTCCGAATGACTCGGTTCCTCCGAATGCCATCCGGAACCGACTCGGAAAGTCCGATTGCTTTCAGAACATCGTAATCGGTCGTTGGGAAAGCTTTCCGAATTGGTCGGAAAGACGGGTTCCGAATCGGATTCGGCAGACCCGAATCCGATTCAGAGCCTTTCCGAACGACATCGTAATCGAGCCCTTAGTGTCACTCCTTCTGTCTGAGAATCAGTAACAACTTTTCCTGGAGCAGGGCACCCCAGGCACAGTCCTTTCTTTGCTTGCACAAGGAGCCGTGGGTGCGGTCCAGTCTTGGTTCAGCCTCTCTTTGCTGGATTCAGGGAACAGCAGGTCAGTCCTTCTTCAGTACACTCTCCAGTACATATGTGATCTAAGGTCTGGGCGTCAGGGTTGCCAATTTTATGCAGAGGTTGGGCCCTCTTTGTAGATATGGCGACTACTAGCCAATGAGCTATCAGGTCCCCTCCCAACTAGTGACAATTTCCTGCGAACCTGTGGTATCCGGCTAGCAGACAATGTCCTATTCTGCCGACTCCCAAGATGGCAGAACCCGTCTCATGGTGTTTGGTGCTCCCTAGCCCACCCCGGAGGGGTGGCTGCCTGGGGGCTACACGACAATGGAAAAACCAGTTTAGCGACTATGCTCCCCTCTGTGTCATCAACATCAACTTGTCTGCAAGAACAAAAGAGCAGCCCGTCTCATGTGTGTCCATTTTTCCTTCATAGGCAGCTTCCCCTTTTAAGTTCGCCTTTTGGACTCACATCCTGTTTGGCCCTCACCAGGGAGAGGTCATGCCTCCTCCACTGGCAGGCCCTTTGTGTTCTTTCTTGAGAGTCCTTCACACCTCCCCACAGGAGGGCAGATGGTTGTCTTCTGACTAGCAACTGTAGACGGTCACTGGAAATGTTGGGCAAAGTGACTACATACTAAAGTTGCTGTATGGGCATAAGTTACATCAAATTCAATTTGACTATCAAGTCTGGTTTAATGCAGCGATTCTTTTGATACATTGATGTATCAAATTTAGTAGTCCCATTCAGAAGTTAGCGCTAATTATTTGTCAGCATGTAACTTTGTACTCGCCAATGGGCCTACTAGCATTTCCGCAGTAAAAAAGAGATTGTAGGGTTTTTAATGTTAGGACATGTCAAATTGAGAAATACACGTCCAACCTTTTAATTTAATGCAATCTCTCTTTAGGGCTCAGTAAGCCTGCCCTAGGGGTGACTTAAAATATTAAAAAGGAAGGTTTGGGGTTTGCCTTTGCTTTAAATGGCAAAGCTGAGTTAGCAGTCGAAAACTGCTCGGCCAGCCAGCACTGGCGGGCTGGGAGTCAAATTTTGATTTGTCTCACTCGTGGTGGAGTAATAAGTGCTACAGTCCAAGAGAGACACTTTAACTTACAGGCCCCAGGTGCCCCTTTTAACATACACTAGGGACTTATTAGTAAGGTAAATTATGTCAATTTTGGGTGAAGCAGTCAGACATATACCTTTTAAGGGTCAGAGCACTGGCACTGAGGGCTAGTTAGCAGGCCTCAGTGCACCTTCAGAGGCAAAAACCAGCAGCATCAGCCCAAGAACTTGGGGTGATCATTCAAGAAGAAGCATTTCCCTACACATAGCCACATAGAGAGCCCAATAATCATAAACCTACATATAATAATATATTTGCAGTACAAGATGGGATCAAAAAATACAAAAAAGAGCAATGAAAGCAGTAATGCAATAGAATAGCATACCCAGGGTCCCTGGCTTTGTACGCTATTTACTCTTTGTGATCACTACCAGATCACAACATCAGCACAATCCTGAAAGCAGAAAGCACAATTTCACAACAATGCAGTTACAAGAACATTTGACTGTTTCAAGAAATGTTGCCAGGATATACTGACTAAAATTGCTAGCTGATGGCGATCACTACACTACGAGTTGTAGGATCGCAATCCGCTGACAAAAACTGAGATAAACTTTTACAGTTCAAGACCCTACTGTTTGAAAGCAACTAGAAGCAGGCAGAAAGAATCCGAGAATAGTTCAAAAAGTTTTCTTTCTGCGCCCAAGGAGGTATGCCTTCATCATAGGTTTAGTGTTAGTGGAATTAGCTGCTTCAAATAGGGATAACTTAGTACTCAGTGGCCCTGGATGCAGTGAGTCAGTGCGTAGTCACTTAAAGGACCAACCTGAATGAAAAAGCAGGGGTAGACACCAGTCTGAGCTACAGTAAAAAATGTAAGCCCACATGCAACCAGGGTTTCCGTTAGACCACACAAAACTCTCTTGACCTAGGTAAGTAGTGTCAAGCCATCTGCTTCCTGCATCACCAGGAACACAAACACTGTAAAGTCAATGAAGCAAAAATAACAAACATCTGATCACCAGGCATAAACACCATTAAGCTTAACAGCAGTGCTAAGGGTTGTTTCTTGGGATAGCCTTCCTCTGATGTCTGGTCAAAGGTGCTGGCTCCACTTTCCTGGACTCCTATGACTTACTTGGTGTATGCACATGGCAAGGTCAGCAGCGGGGCAGGTCAGTAGGCCACCTCACTTTTAGCAAGGACATTCATACATGTTCCTAGCCAGGAGGAAACAGATAGCACTCAACTTAACATTCTGGAAAACAGCAGCAGCATGTCCCACTCAGATCTGTGTACAAAAGGTGTGCAAAGCTGGATGGTAGCTCCAGCGTATATGTCCAGTGTCCCACAGCTGGCACATGACCCACTGCCAATCAGTCAGTGCATTCTTCAAGTTCAAAAGATCCAGCCAATCAGACTGAGGAATAGTTTACATTCTGAGAGAGATTTCTGGGAATGCCCCCTTCACAGAATGCACAGTCTATGAGCAGATGACCAGGTACCCGTTACAGGGGAGTTCTATGCTGGGAAACCCTTTACACATCATTCAGGCAGCCAACTTGGAGAAGAAGTGGGGATCGAGGTGTTCTTTATGTCTTTTGTAGGTGTATTCATCTTCTCTATTTCAATCATTATTCTTACGGATACAAAAATGTTGGTTAATAACCAAGGATAAAAGTTTCACTGTGCACACATGTTCAGATGATTGGAATCAATATTGCTAATGTTATGCTTACAATGTTCATGGACATCCCAAAAACACAAACAAAAGACACAAATTCTTTGCTTAAAGTTTCTGAACTTAATGTACTTGTAAAGCCCTGTATAGAGCGCCCGATGAAAAAATACAGCTCCCCAGAAGTTTAACATATATCACAAGCCAGGTGTGCAGCGTGGTGTAGTGTCGTGTGAGTTTGTAATGACAGAATCTTTGTGGCTCCTGATGGACTCCGTAGAACTGTAACGTAAGCATTAGAGCTTAGTTAAGTGAAGGCAGGTTTAGAAAGTTGAGTTTGCGGTTACCCACAGAGGAATAAAGATGTGTTATGCTAAGCTCCGTGTTTAGTGTAGTCATTGGTGAAAACCCAGGCTGGGGAGGACACTATAACTGGCGACGAGATAGGGAATAAGTAACACGAAGATTGACAGGGCTCTCCAAGAGAATTTGCTGTGGTCCCGCAAATTGCTCGTGCTTGCCACATGTGCCTCAGTTGAAGTGTGGAATCGAGGTTTGGCGAATGTGGATCCAAAGCTCAGCCCTAGTTCTGTGCAAAGCATTTGAAGATGATGAAAGCTTCACGGAGAAGTCTACACATCGGTGGCTGAGAACCTGCTGGGAAGGCTGCACAAAAAGGTACTGCACTACTATGCAACTCAAAGCCATACATTCATACGGAGTGATAACGCTACAGGTGGATGCAACCAGGTTTTGAAAGAGCAGCAAAATGCAAAATAACACTGCGAACAGAAGCGCTGCGAGGAAGAGATCAACCAGGAGTCAGTCAGCACAAAGAGACGCTTCAAGGCAAAGTGATACAAGAAATGGTCATCTGTTTACCAGTACTAAATGAAGAGAGTCATCAAGCCACAGCACTAGAGGGCGTCACCCCAGAGAAAGCATCTGGGATTGTGCTTGAAGAGCCAACCAAATCTTAAGCGGCACCCCATCACAGCTGCCGAGTGGGGCTCAGAACAACTCTAAAGGTTTCTGAAGTGCAGAAAGCCGAGAGCGGTGATCGAAATAGTGACAGTGTTCTTCTCCAATGGAGACCAAGAAAGAGGTCCCATTTCCTATCATTATCAAAAATGGTCCAGAGGCCAGCACATTGCAAGGCCTCAGAGATGGGTTGCCTAAAAAAGATCACCAAGCAGCGTCGAAGAGAACTATACTCTCCAAGTCAGTAAGTTCCACCAATGGTTACAATGCTGCTGCCTTCTTGAAACCACCACACTCATTTGATACCACCAAAAAGTTGAATATTGGTGACAAATTGACTGCCTGTATAGAGGCATTTGATGATTTCATTGATGCGATTGAAGAAGCAGGTAACAAGAAGATTATCTAGTACCTTAGAAATCTTGCTGGTGAAGGTGTAAAAGAAGTCATAAAGAAAATGCTGCGAGCCGATGAAATTACATATAGTCAAATCATAGCAGCCTGATCTCAAGTACAATCCAGTGGCAAATGTAGAGTACGAGAGGTACATCTTCAATCAGAAAGTTGGTGAGACAATCAACAAATTTGTTGAGAGACTGTATATGCTCATCAAACACTGTGAGGCTTATTTACAAGGTGTATCACCTTTTTGGAAATAAGCCCCTGTAAGTTCAATGAATTTAATGTTGAGGAAGCTGTATGCCTCAGAGTGATTGATGAATGCTTGTCAGATTCGTTCAGACGACTAATGTTGAGAGAAACTCTTAGTCTGGAGCGAGTTCTCATGGCTGCCAGATCTGAAGAGAGTGCTGATTGACAAGCTGCTGACACAGAGACCAGAAGTGCCCAGATGGGTCAGTCATGAACATGAAAATAAGCCAAAGCACACGGCAGAGGGACACCGAGTGAATTCTCCCCAGAAAAATAAGTTGTGCTTCAGGTGTGGATTTTAGTTTCCGCATGAAAATAAATGTTCTGCCATTGGGCAGATCTGCAAAGGCTGTGGAAAGGAGAACCATTTTGTGATGGTGTGCACAGCGAAAGAAAAAGTAAGTGAATAACGGCGCAAAGACAAAATAGCCCAAGAACGTTCCAGAAGTGACGTTCGACGCATGCCCACAAGGCCAAGTGATCACATCAGCTCAGGTGAATCGACACCAAATGAAGTTGATCTACATCCAAATCTTCGTCAAACAGTTCTTCCAAATCAATACCAATATCAAGTGTAAGTGAAGAAGATGGTTGTGCCATGTTGATGTTTACCTCAGAGAAGCATGCTCATGTTGGACTGGCCGCATGTAAAGAAAAACCCCAGTACAAGACAAAGCCCCAAGTCATTCAAACATTTTCTGAAGATCATCAATGCACATCAATTTCTTGCTGAGTTGAGGGGGGCGTGGCCTGGAGCCGATGTGAGCGAACGTGGGAATCGGAGCTCCGTCCGCCGCATCCCCCGTAGTCGTATATCCTGAGCCCTGGGTGCGTAAATAATTACAGAGGCGTGAATCGGAAGACCCCTGGAGCACGGGGTGATAAGTGGTGAGAGTTGTCTCCCTGCCAAAGGGCCTCATACTCCGGCCGAGACAACGGCAAAATGGCACCCGTACTGTAACGGGAGACACGTAGTCACAGCAGATCGCCGCGGGAGGAAGGAAGCTTGATCGGGCGACGAGTCTAGCTCACCGGGAGTGCCCTAAATGAAGACAGCGTGTGAAGTGCCGGCAAATAAGGACCGCTGTGGTGGTCGGTGTAGCAGCTCCATCCCAGGGGGGCCCCGGGGCCGGATTGCGACAGAGCATGCAGAGAAGGAGTGTCGCCAAGCAGAAGGTAGGCGGCCCAATTGATTACCCAGGAGGGGGTGACCGCCTGCCTTAGACCCTGGAGCCCTCCGAAGTAAGTGGCAGACATCTGTCGACCCTGCGACCCAGGAGCTGGTAGACACCCAGAGACACGAACTGAGGGCCCTGTGTGCCCTGGGGTGAGAACGGGAGTTCTGGAGGCAGGAGACATGTGAGGCTGACCTGGGAGGCGAGTGCCTCTGGCACAGGGGAAGCCACTAGCACTCCGGGGAATGTAAAGGCAGCGGCGAACGAAGCGCAGAAGAAACCCATGGCAGGGGGCGCCCTCGCAAATGGCTGAGCCAGCGCGGCCTGAGGCAGAGTAGTTGAGGACATCACTCGGAGAGGACTCACGCAGCGGAGCTCCCCATGGGCGGCCACTGTGGAGCTTAATGTGGATATCGGAAGACTTCTGACACACGGGGGAAATAAGTGGTGAGCTTTGCTTATTTGTCCAGGGGCCTGGCACTCCAGACTTAGGACCGCGCAGCCGAGAGGACGGCAAAATGGCGCCCGCACTGTAGTGAGGCGCGCACAGACGCACCAGACCTCCAAGGGAAGACAGAGATTGAATGGGGAGCGGAGGCTAGATTTCCGAGAGTGCCCTGAATGACAATAACGCGAAGAGAACTTGTAGCCTGGGGCCACTGTGCCGGAGGAGGGTGCAACTGACTCCCAGTGAGATCCCAGGGTGAGATCACGGAGGAGCGGCCAGTGAGAGAATGCCACTGAGCAAGAGACAGGCGGACCAGCCGCCTGCCCATGAGGGGATGAACGCCTGAATCAGACCTTGGTGACCACTGAAGCGAGTGACAGGCATTCCCCGGCCCTGCGACAAAGAGACCGGTAACCACGCCGAGAAACAAACTGAGAGTCCTGAGTACCCAGAACTGAGGATGGAAGCGGTGAAACAAGATAAGTGAGGCTGGCCTGGGAGGTGCGAGGGTCTGGACTAGGGGAGACCATTAGCGCTTCAAGACGCACAAAGGCAGTGGAGCACGAGGCACAGAAGTACCCATAGCGGGGGGCACCCTCGCAAATGCCCAAAACCATGACGCCTTGACGGAGAATTGTTTTGGACACTGCTTGCGGAACTTCCACAAATCCAGTAACTCGCAGGACCCACTCAAGTGGGGGCAGATCCGGGCGCATGTAGCGGAACCCCCAGGGGCGTTCACTGCGAAGATTAAAAGTGGACAAAAGTATAAAGGTTGGTCCCCTGAGTGGTTGCTGAAGTGACATTAGTGGGGCCTGCGCTGTGATCCAGGACGCCCTGATACCGTTTACAGTGCTGACCTGTGCAGTTACTAAGGCGCACTTCACACGATAAACAACCACAGAGCAGTGAAATTGCCTTCTTTCTTGAGAGGCTTACCTGGAGTCGGGAGTGGAAGATCCGACGCTATCCAGGAAGATGGGGAGAGTCCAGAAAAAAAAGGGATATGCCGTCCTCAGCACCGAGACCCCTGGTAACCAATCTGACGAGGACGAAGAAGTGCTGGAAGCAGGAAAGAACTCGGCTCCCTTGAGACCTACCCTGGCTGACATCATGCAGGCGATCACGGCCTCCAGGGAAGTACTGGAAGCGAAAATTGATGCGATAGGTACAGACTTAAGCCTCTTAAAAGATGATCACCGCAAACCTAAGGAACGGGTCGCAACCAATGAAAAAGTATTGGATGAACTACCAGAGGCGGTGGCTACGATGCAGAAAACACTCACGGAATTGGAGACTAAAGTCAAGGTGCTTGAAGTGCGGGCTGAAGATAGTGAGGGAAGGTCCCGCAGAAATAATATACGAGTTATTTGAGTGCCGGAGAAGACGGAGGGCACGAACATGGTGAGCTTCTTGGAGGATTGGCTCAAAACAAAAGTGGCCCCTGAGGGACTGTCACCCTTCTACGCTCTGGAAAGAGCCCATAGGGTTCCAGCACGACTGCCTAGACCTGGAGCCCCTCCTAGACCGATAGTGGCCTGCCTTCTGCATTACAGGGACAGGGACTATATACTACAACAAGCCCGCCAAAAATTGACAATAGTACAATACTGATCTTTCCGGACTTTACCAGGGAAGTCCAGCGAAACAGAGCATCCTTCTTAGCTGTCAAAAAAGAAGCTTCGCCAACTCCAACTACCATATGCAATGCTATTTCGAGCGCGACTTCGAGTGGCCGATCGGGGGGGGGCGATTTTTCTCCACACCTCAGGAGGCATGGGAATGGTTGGACTCTCGACGACCACAAGAGCATTGCCACTTGTCGCCGGCTCCTACTCAACAGAGTCCTCACAGCAGCAAAGCTGGATCCAGAGCCCCATCTCCTAGGGAACTCAGCCGAGAACGCCGAAAACTACTACAGGCAGTTGTGAAGCATAGCCAGACGGCATCCAGCCCCATCTCGAGTAAAAGTGGAACAGGAGCCGAAAGGTCGGAGGGATCACCAGCACTCAGCAAGAATGACACTTTGGAAACGGAGTTGCCGGAAATCACACCCCAAACGGCGGACGATATTGTCTGAAAACTCCATCCTGGATTATAGGCCCGCAAGTCACTGAAACAAGATGAAGCCTTGACTGGAAGGGCGATCATTAGAAAATGCCGATTATGCCCTTGGACTGAATGGACTTAGAAGATGGATCCGGGGCTATGTAGCTGATTCAGGCATTGGGGGGGCGGCGGGTTGGAGACCCGGGCCCAACAGCGGAAGCTGCATACCCCTGTATCCGCTAGTGGACTTTTGTAAGTTTAGAAAAAGTTTGGATGGGAACTAGTTCTCCAGTACCTGTCCTGGGGAGGGGGAGTTAGGGGTTTAGTTTGGTTCACGGGGCGTTACTAGGGGGCAGGCGTGTCACATCGGGAGCAATTAGCGGGGACGGAGGCTGCTAAATGAAATGGCACCCTCACTAGATTTGAAATGTATTTCTTGGAATGTACGGGGGATGCATTCAATGTTACGGCATCATAAAATACATGCATATTTGGTCAGAAGGGGGGGTTCAGATTGCGCTACTCCAGGAGACCCACATAATGGCAAAAGAGGGGGCGGCACTACAGCGGCGTTGGAGAGGCCAAGTGTTTTACACCAACTATTCGGCATTTGCCAGAGGGGTGATGATCTGGGTGAGGGCGGGGGTGCCCTTTCAGTGCACAAAACAAATTATAGACCCAGAAGGAAGGTACATTGTGGTAGTTGGGAGACTAGATGGCAGGGATATAGTGCTGGGGAGCCTATATGCCCCTAACTCAGAGCAGCCAGCCTTTTTTCACTGCTTTCTAGGAAACTGGCTTCGCTGTTGACGGGGTCTGTACTACTAGGAGGCGACTTAAATTGCATATCGGATGTTGATTTAGATAGATCCCATCCCCCGCTGCCTACGGCACCCATACATAAAGTAGCGGAGTCAAGGCGCAGTTGGCAGCGGCAATGGGGCTTAGTGGACTCCTGGAGAGTCCAACATCCTAGAGCAAGGGATTACTCCTTTTTTTCTGCATTGCATGATCTACATGTACGACTAGATGCCATACTATGTTCCCCTGAAGTGCATGAGGGGGTTCAAGGCAGTGAATATCTTACCAGAACTGTATCAGACCACAATCCAGTGCTAGTAAGGATACAGTGGTCTCGCGCGAGGCCCAAAATACCCACCTGGCGACTACGGCCAGATGCCCTTGATGACCAGGTTTTCCGTGAAACAGTAGGCACTGCAATTGACCAATTCTTCCAAGAGAATGCTGGCACAGCAACGAATTCACTCATAGAATGGGATGCTTTTAAACAGTTGTCAGAGGGCGGTGTATTTCAGAGATGGTAGGAACGCAACAGGTGTTGCTGCGGGATATACAGGTTGCAGACCAACGGCTACGAGAGCTAGAACAGGCACGCCCTGAGAATGCTGACAAGCAGGGGGAACTCCTAGAGGCTAGGGAGGCGGTGGCGGTTCAGGTAGAACGCCTGCGATGCTTTGATTACAAAAAATACATAACCCAAGCACACTCCGAGAGAGTTAAATCTGGAGCCCTTCTGGCTTGGTTGGCTAACCCAGCCAGGAGAGGCACGGTAATTTTAGAGCTTCGGGGACAGAATGGTGAGGTTCGTTATGATCAGCAAGGCATCAACGATTTGTTCCTTGAATATTATACCGAACTCTACAGGAGTAGACTGGCTACAGACGAAGAAGGGTTAGATGGGTTCATAGGAGATGCGGAGCTACCAGTGCTGGAAGAGGGATTAGCGGATACCCTAGGTCGGGATATAGAAATCGGAGAAGTAAGAGGAGCCATTAAAAGCATGGCAAGGAACAAAACACTGGGAATGGATGGTTTACCAATTGAATTTTATTTAGCTTATACTGAATTGATAGTCCCCAGGCTAGTAAAGCTATACAATGACGCAAAGAGAGTTGGTCACCTGCCTGTGTCGGCCCGAGAGGCGATCATCATCCCACTGCTCAAACCTGGGAAACCGTCCTGAGATAGGTCAGCGTACCGCCCATTATCCTTGCTTAACCTCGACTACAAGATCCTAAGTTGCATCCTAGCCACCCGTCTTCTTCCTTACATGACAACACCAATACACGAAGACCAGTCTGGGTTCATTCCCACCAGAAACACGGCCTCCAACATTCGGCACCTCTTGCGGGTATTGGAAGCAGATTCCTATAGGAAAGATGGAGCGACAATTTTTGCGGTGGACATAGAAAAGGCATTCGATAGCCTCGAGTGGCCTTATCTGTTCCACGTGATGCGGAGATTTGGGTTGGGAGATAATTTTGTGGGCTGGACAGCGCTCCTATATAAAAATTCCACTGCTAGATTTAAAATGGGTGGGCTAATAGCTGACACCTGCAGTATAGGTCGGGGGACAAGACAGGGGTGTCCACTCTCCCCCATCTTGTTCGCCTTGGCCGTTGAACCGCTTGCAGTTAGAGCCAGAACAGGGCGAAACTATCAGGGCCTTAATGTTCACGGGCAGATACATCACATTGCGCTCTATGCGGACGACTTACTGATGTTCCTTGGAGACTCGAGGGAAGCACTTGGCGGGGCGAAAGAACTATTATACGACCTGGGCAGAGTAGCAGGGCTCAAGGTAAATTGGGCAAAGTCTTGCCTTTTCCCAACGAAGGAGAATAGAATTGGCCCACAAGAGACGGAAGGAGTGAGGTGGGAAGACAGGTGCTTGACATATCTAGGTTCGCAAATATACCACACTCAAGGAGACCTGTTGGAGGGTAATGTAGGTAGAGCCATTAGAGGAGCCAAAAGCAACTTTGATTTCTGGGGGTCGTTACCATTGTCAGTAGCTGGTCGAGTAGCCTTACTTAAAATGGTGACTCTCCCGAGATTATTGTACTACTTTGGGTCGTTACCAGTCTGGATACCAGCAAGATACTTTGCCCAGCTGAGGACGATGATTTCAGGATTTCTGTGGGGCGCTGGCAGACGGAGAGTAGCGCTTGGAGTACTCATGAGACCGAAGGCGGAGGGGGGCTGGCAGTGCCTGACTTTGAGGCCTACTATTTGGCGGCGCAGTTGCAATGGCTCACTAAGTGGGTGGTGGTTCGCCTCAGGGGAACGTGCGAGCTACGGGGTGATTTCCCGACCTTAAGATCACTATCTCAAATAATTTTACGCATTCCCGTTCCAACCCATACTATTTCTTCGGAGTTAAACATGGCACGGAAGTGCTGGCATAGGAGCATGAGACGGGCAAAGATTAAACACCCCTATGCCCCAGAAATCCCACTGATTATATGTGAGGCCTTACCCCATGGGGGCAGCTGGCGGGTATTGGAGGCGTGGAAGGAGCGGGGACTGTCTACAATGGGGGATTTGTACGAGGAAGGTGCCATGATTCCCTTCAACGACCTGCAAGAACGATATGATTTACCTGGCGGAGACTTCCTATTGCACTCTGCCCTAACTGCAGCCATACGAAAATGCTGGGGGGGGACTCAATGAACCACGACCATCATTGGCTTGTCAATATGAGGTTATAGCGGCAGGTACCTACAAAGCGGTCCCGTGCTTATATAGGCGTATAATGCAGGAAACGATAGCGCCCTTGACTGAGCTGCGTCTAAAGTGGGAAGCAGATCTGGGAGTGGCAATCCCAGAAAAAACTTGGGAAGGGCTAGTTGAAAAGGCATGGAAGAGCACTAGAAACGCCAGATTTCAGTTGGTACACTTTCATATCTTACATAGAGCATATCTCACCCCGGAGAAGATTAATAAATACTTCGAGACCTAAGCAGCAGCATGTCCGCGCTGCAATAGGGAATGCGCAGGGTTCAGGCATATGTTTTGGGACTGTCCGCAATTGGGTAACTTTTGGGAGGAGGTCACCACACTACTGGCTGACATCACTGATAGAGAAGCTGAGACCTCTCAGGGATCCTGTCTCTTACACTGGTTCCCTCACACAGCCAAGAATAAAATAACAAGTAAATTCCTGGATCTGGGCTTACTATTAGCCAAAAGGGACATCACCACACACTGGAAAGCAAAAAGAGGCCCAAGTGTAGTTAGATGGAAGAAGGAATTCGTTAAATGGGCAGAATGTGTAGGAATAATTAGAATGCCAATAGCAAAGAGAACGGGGAGTGAGAGGGCGTTGGAGGCAGCGAGAGCATCGGAAACATTAGTGGTGCTACTTCGGATCCCGGAGGATAGAGGTGATGAGGACTCGATAGAGGAGGCCCCTGCTGCAGTGGACTAGACTATATACCCCAGACCACAGCTTAGAGCTGAAGAATTAGATGGAAGGCATGTCATA